>JAXQQM020070762.1:0-600000 GCA_034641835.2 Pinus albicaulis | reverse complement strand
CTTCACCAAGTTTTATCTATATGTGAACTCCACAAATCATTAGAAGTCAGTCCACGGTTTATATAGGTTTTCAATTTTCCCCTAGCTAGCCCACATGGAAAATTTGAGTTATCCCTTCATTCACTCATTCATAACTCAATGTATTGGATTTGCATTACATGATTCCATATGTAATGGTCCACAATTTCTAAACCATTTATTCACTGTGTTTATGAATCGTATTTACGCTTACCATTTCATTATTTTCCATGAACTAAAGTATACTCCTCACAAAATACTCTAGTCTTGACTTAAATCATCTTGGAAGTTTTTCCAATGTCAATATTATTTCTTTCTAATCTATCCTTTCATGCTTCAAATCAACTTATTGAATATTAATAAAATTCTAATTTAGTTGTCTTAACACTCCCAAATTTTTTTTTTTTCAGTTTAATTACATATATCCATTTCTTAACCTTATCCTGAAGGTAAATTTTTCTATAGATATATATCTTTGCACACATAATTATCTAAATCATTTACCAATAGGCTATGCCCATATTCCTCCACCTTGTATATATATTCAAATAGAGTGAAACTTATAAAGTTTTCTTTATAAACTCTTTGTTATATGAGCCATGATATTTCATATCATTAAATCCTCCACTCTTTTTCATATATATATATATAGAACCACTCTATATATATATATATAATCCTCAATATAACATAACCTCCACCATATATATATAAAATCTACCATATATAACTATAATCCACCATATATATAGATTCCACCGTATATATATATATATCCACCATACATATATATAAAATCCACTTCTTCTAGAATTATTTTACTATCTTATCTTTAATTTAAACTCCACCCTTTTTAAATTAAGCTTTAAAGTCTACTTTAATTAAAAGCCACCTAACACAAAAGGAATACCTTACCCTTTTCAACATCTATGATACAAAATCATTTAACCATCCTTTAATTACCACCAAGGAACTAAAGGGATATATAATGTTCGCCTCAACTATGATGATAATATAGTCTAAGGGAGTCGTTATGGACATATGAAATCTTTTTGTCAATCAACTTCAAACAATTTTCCCCACCGATTTATTATTTGAACTTTTGTTTATCATTAACAAATCTCCCAAAAAAAATTTTCTATGACCACGTATTCCAGTTCCACTTAGCAACTTTCTGTTTCTAGGTTAAATATAATTTACCCCTATGGTGATTTTCAGTACCGAAGTTCACATTCTTTACTTATTAATTTCACCTAAAGTGCAATATAATAAACACCAATAAAGTGCCACGTTATTAATTCATCTTCCATCCCCTTTTATAACATTCAATATTTTCCATGTGTTATAGAATGCCATGCCTCTCTTAAGGCCCATATGAAAAATCATTTTCTTTCGATTACCCATATGCCACATAGGTGTCAATATATATTTTTATATACAATACACATATAGAGATGCCAACCCACGTATGGTTATTATTTAATAGAACAAATTTAAAATTGGCATACTTTTATACATAACCTTGGTATATCTACGTGTCCCATAAATATTTTTAGATTCCTTGATAATACTATGGGCCGCTGCCCATCGATACCTAAACACCTACTCCATATACATATTTGAATGTCACATGTATCCCTATATATAACCTTTGAAACTTTTCTTGCAATCTCATGTGTGGATACTCTTCTATGTATGGCCCACATACTGTTATCATCGTTGTAATAAGTTTTTAACGCGCTTGTAACCGTTTATGCGCGGCATATATAAAAGTCTTAACATTTTTTTTATTTTTTTTTTGATTGGCGATTACATATATGATTATATATATCATTCATATTAACCAGTCACACCTACTGTTATAATTTCATTTAATCGGCCAAAGTATGTAATAATAGAATCAGATTTCGCCTCCTATTTACCCTCATACATATTATGCAGATGCGTTGATACGTACGAGGAAGATGTGGAAACAGGTATAGCATGCATCTCTGATCAGTTCCGCCGAAGTATGGATTTGACACACGTTTAAACTTATCATGGTAGACAGTGAACCATCATAACAGTGAGTTATTATCAGTCCGGAGCGCCGCACCCTACCAAGGCAGGTATAATCCCAACCCTGGTCCCGAATTTTGTCGGCGTCTACTTCAGTAATCAACCCTGCAATTTGTTTCATCGCGACAGGTTATATCATCAGGTTTTATATTTTGATGTCCTTTTAGGTTTCCATGAGGGTGACCGCCACGCCTCTGAATACCTCCGCGTTACCCTACTCATAATGCCCGGAACACCATTCATAATGCCCAGAAGATTTCATCGAAATGTAATCTTTTTGGTTGGCGACAGCGTATATACGAGATTGCTTTTGTGATACGCGTAGGACAGTTCGCGCGTACCGGATCTGGACTGTATTGCGATGGACTGTATTACGGTATTGCCACGTTGTTTAGGGTTCTGACGGATCTGGACTGTATTGCGACTTAACTCTAATATTTTGAGGGTTGTTGTACACAGAGATAGCGTATTTTCCCGGAGGTTGAGACGCCCGACGCCGGCGCTTGCAGGGTGATGTCCCGCTCGAAATCTGCGCGTACCTCCTCTGGTTGCTGATCCAGACTGGCTTGGTACTACGGGAGCCAGAGTCGGCGTTTCAGTACCTCATCGGCCAGGCTATTGCCTCCACGCGTAGTATGGTGTCGGTTAAGCTGGTTCTCCCAAATCATCTTGGGGATATCTCTGATTTGTTTGGGGCAGTGGGATTAGGGTTTCGCCTACCCTTCCCGCTCATCCTTTCAGCAACCTCTCAATATATTCTCCTCCTTTTCGCTTTATATACTGGCTTGACTCACAGTCTGCTCTCGTCAGTTTTTTTTTCTAGGTTCTCTATTGCAGGTCTTTCGACTACTATTGTGGTTCTTTAGATTACAGGCCGCCCCCTTTGATTTCATTCGACCGCGCTCTGTCATGTTTTTTTTTCTTCCTGGTCTAAATTCATCCGATCTACTGCATGCATTCATGCCTTGGCAGCTTAGGTTTTTATTTATTTGTACAGCCTAAATACGTATTGGGACGGCGATCCCTATCGCTTCGTAGTTTTTGCTTTGAGTTAAAATCTTAGTTAATAACTATATATATATATGTATTTTTTTTTCCAGCATTTTATTTATCTATTGACCTCATGTTCAGCTACAATTTGATAGGTTGAAACCTCGTATAAGTTGGATGCTTGACCTCGGTTCTCTGATTTTTATTTTCATTGATCCACATATAATTGTTATCGTTCCTATTCCAGGTATATTCCCATATAGATTGGGTTAGGTTATTTTCTGTTTATCTTTGAATCGCTAAATTATATAAACCATAACTTTGACGGCATAACCGGAATGGTAATGATTTACCCTGCGCTCCCATACCGGTTATGATTGTGATCTGCCGTTGATAGAACAACTTAATCATAGTTGTGATTGCATGCGGTTTATTGATACAGGTTACGCATGTATATATATATTCCTTACCACTCTGTTGGTTTATCTGTTACGTCTAACAAGGCCCACTCGGCCGTGAGTAGAACTCTTGACAAAATCCAGTAGTTATTAACTGGACGCAAATACAAATGCCTCCTGATTCCGACGTGTGATGTCGTGTCGTTGGCTACTCATTTGTTCGCACGGTAAATTCGTTCACTTATATTCTGTTCCCCCCATCATACCTTTTTACTGATTGTTAACATATTTTGTGGACTTAGCGCTCGGCGCTTAGGTTAATTATTACTTTGCACGTATATATATATGATTGCTAATAGTTGGGTAGGATATCTTCATGATAATTTCAGTTTTGTTGTTATATAATAATTTCAGGGATTAAAAGAAATCGACAGTGCCATATGCACTTGGATAGCGATAATGAATATCACACTTCCATATTGTAAAAGTTATTCTTAATGTTTAAACAATGGCCCTTAAAGTTATTCTTAAGTTATGCCCTCCATAATGTTTAAACAATGGCCCTTATTCTTGGCTTCGCTCTCTCATGGCTAAGATACTTGGCTAGAGATAAGTTTAGAAATGCAATCTATACATTACCATTGGTTTTTTTTATATGTATTCGCATTACTATCTCTCTTGTACCATATATGTTTCATTTTTTTGTTCAATGCCTATTCACTTATTTGTTACTATAGATATGCTTTTTTTTTTTTTTTGTTCAATGCATATTCACTTATGCAATAGTTCCTTTAATAATGTTCCTTAATCATAGCTTTTATTTATAGCCATACCATGTATTTCAATGGTTAGTGAATACATTAAAACACAACATGCTCTATAATTTCTATGAATACTTTAACCCTTCTCCTGTGAAGATTTGTTTTGGGGTTTAACAAGAAATTATAACTACATGTTCTATAACGCATACTCTTAAATTTTTCTTTTGATGTATATTAATATGTAGTTAATAGCACTTAACTAGAGGACCTTAATTATAAGACAGTCATTTTTCTATGTTACAGTTTTGTCACGGAGTAAGAATATTTTTTTTTTGAAATCTATACCCTTATAAATGGTATCATGCTCATCTAGAATATAATTACTCTTTTTCCAGCACCATTATAATTGTTAGAATGCTCATATATGCAGTCTATAAATGTTATAAGGTTTAGAATGATCATAATTGCAATTTATATTCTAATATCGCGCTTTCTTCCTTTCTGCTACATACCATGTATATATTTCAGTGCTACTATAATGTTTCTCTAGCATATACATAAGCATATCATCTCATATCATCTCATTTTTGTGTCTACAGGAACATAACAAAATTTAATCCTCTGTAGAGGCCAAGTAACTTCAGATTTAAACAGAATCTGGAAGGTGAATGCCTTATGATAGATTCTGTTAAATATAGTACTAATAACAATCGCACCATTTAATATATATTTTTATATGTAGTCAATTCATACTGATGTAAAATAGGAGAGCATCATATTTAAAAACCTACCATTCAAGCAGTAGACCAACCTCCCACCACAGATCAACCCTTTTCTAGGTATCTAGGGAAATAATTATAAATTCATTTTTTTTTCTCTTTGTAAGTCCTATTCTTACCCTCATAATTGAAAGATTTCTAGTGAGGTTAAATCATGGAAAAAAATGATACATTCCTATAAGGGTGCTGATGCTCAATAAGGCCAGCTAGATGATATATCAGTTAAGTACTATTGTTTTCCCTCTTTTTTTTCATCCCAGTAAGGCAGCATCGATATATAGTCCGAGTGAAGAACAACCATACTCTATTATTTTACATAGAAATAATATTTTTCTGAGAGATATCGGTTTCCAGTTTTAAACCTATTATAGGTTTAACCATTCTGGTATATGAGCCTCCTCATATTACTCCCATATCAATGTTTCTACTTCATCACCATCTGTTATATGTATACCTGATAGTATATCCAAGATTTTTGTATACTTGAAGTAAAAATTTTAATTTTCAGAAATTTTATAACAGTTTACTAGTTCTTTGTGAGCACATATCTTGCCCAATTTTTGAACCTGGGCTCCGATACCATTTGTCACGCCTCCCAGACCCAGGTTCTTACCCATATATCATAAGTAGATATACTCAGCTTTATGCACCAGCTCACACAAAACTGCTTATTGAATCCATTTCAGATTCATACTGTTATCCAGCATTTACTTCTTTTGAGTAATTATAGGCAGACATGGGATTATAAGAATTTCTCACAACTTTCCAGTTTGCAAGCCTTATAAAATTTCCAACATTTTAAAGTGCAACATCGAGTTATAGATGTATGCCTCCTCGCATACCTCTATCTATACTCAGTTAACCTCCATTGCTCCAACCACTTTCCCAGCAGTTTATATGGACGGTAAACAGATGCTCTGTTCATTGTATTCTTACGTATGCTTACAATCTTCCCTCATACAAACTTTTATCACCCAATGGATGTGCAAGTAGGATTTCCCTTTATTTTACTGTTACAACATTCAACTTGTTTGACACTCTGGTGCAGATTCAACTATTCCATGGGAGAACTAGGACACAGATCCTCTTTGCTTCAATCAAATAGGGGAGGATACTGAACTGGATAGTTTAGACTCCCTAGT
The DNA here is from genome assembly GCA_034641835.2 of Pinus albicaulis. Taxonomy (NCBI): domain Eukaryota; kingdom Viridiplantae; phylum Streptophyta; class Pinopsida; order Pinales; family Pinaceae; genus Pinus; species Pinus albicaulis. The sequence goes on along the minus strand of JAXQQM020070762.1, from coordinate 593,854 downwards.
GTTAGATCCTCGTACTTAGTTAGGCTTCAACTTTTGCTTTCATAGGTTTACACTTACATTTAATAGAATAATTTAATTTCTTAGTTTTACAATTCTTTCCATTGTAACACAACTGACATACTGAACCCCATACTACTATCATAGGGTTGTTGTTTCCTACCTTCTGTGATTGGTTACAGGGAATTCTGTGCCATCAATATTGTTATGATAGGTTTAGTTGTTTGGTACTTGCTGTTCATGGTTACTGGTTTGTTAACATTTTCTGTCTATACACACAGTAAGTTAATGTTCCTTTGAAAGGTAGCAAGCTACACCTATACATACTCAAGAGATTAGCTGTTCAAAGGCTCTACCATCTCTAACTCCATTACTACAAGGTACTCATCCCCATACTCCAACCATTTGTCTCTGCTATTAATATCTTTGGTTTACAATTACATGAGTTACTGAGCAAATAATCAATCTAAAATTTTCATAATGAAGCATAACATCACAATTCATAAACTGCATAATGAAGCATAACATCGAAATTCATAAACTGCATAATGTACCCTAACATCACAATTTCATAAAACATGGATATGTTTAATACAGACTTACAGAAATCTCCAATTTTATGCATGCACACCTCTACTATGACCAGTCCTCCCAACCTTAGAAACCTCTTTATCTCCCAGGATTCACCCCCGAGCAGAGATCCTCCAAGAGCAGACTAACCTCAATCTGTTCTGGAGCAGTTTATTTAAGATGTGCTTTCCCCAAAGCTTGTTTCCAATTCTGCGTCCAGAATTTCAGGATGCTTTATTCCTGTTTAGCCTAGGCTGTCACGTCTCCCAAACCCATTTTTTTTTTTCCATAGGATTATGTTATTATTTAATAACATTTGTTATACCTCATCCTCATGTTTACTCTTCCTAAAATTCTTAACTCCTCTTCTATAATTATTTAATTTTACCTCGAATGAGTCAACAGCCCTCTTAAGGTCTATATTCCACAGGTCTATATTCATCACCCCTACGATGAGTGCTACCCATATAACATAACTTAACATTCTCCGCTTCTCGCGTCGATAACAATTAAAATTTTTATACCGCATCAGCTACAATGCATCGTTATCTAGGGTTTAGATTCTTTCGCACCTGGCTGCATGCCGGAAAATACCGTACCTATGAGGATTAAGTTTAACCTTCCCACTTCTCAGTTCATATAGTAGACTTATATACCTACATATTTTACCTTGCATGTCTCAGGTTTTCTGTGCAGGATGATCACTAGGCCCTTAATCAAACTTCCCAGTTTGCCGGCCTGCTAATATGTTCAATATGTTAAAGTTTCAGCATCGAAGTATAGATGTAGGCCTCCTCGCATACATCTATCTCTACGCAGTTCACCACCCTTGCTCCACTACTTTCCCAGTAGTTCTATGGATGGTAACCAGATGCTCTGTTCATGGTATTTTACACATGCTTACAATCTTCCTTCACACAGACTGTTATTACACAATAGATTTTGCAATAGGCTTTTTCCCCCTTATTTGACAGTTATAGACATTCAACATGTGTGATATTTTTGGTACAGATTCAACTGTTCCAGGGGGAAACTAGGAAACAACTCCTCTTGCCTCACTCCAATGGAGGGAGAGAATATTGAACTGGATAGTTTAGAATCCCTATTATTAATCCTCGTACTTAGTTAGGATTCAACTGCTACCTCCATATGTGTACCCTTACATTTAATAGAATACTGTAAATTCTAATTTTTACAATTCTTTCCATTGTGACACAGCTGAGGGTTGTTGTTCCCTACTTTCTGTTATTGATCACAGTGAATTTTGTGCCATCAGTATTGTTATGATAGATTAATTTATTTGGAACTTAATGTTCGTGGGTACCGATTTGTTAACATCTTCTGTTTATACACACAGAATTAAATACTCCTTTAGAAGATAGCCATCTATATCTATACATGGTTATTATATTGGTTGCTCAATTAATCCATCATCTCAACCATTATTATTACAATGTACTCATCTCTACACTCAACCATTTGTCTCTACTGTCAATAGCTGTGGGTGCAATTACAGAAGTTACTGAACCATTAATCCATCTAACAGTTGCAAAATGCAACCTAACATAACAATTCATACATTACATAATGTACTATAACATCACAACTTCATAAATTTCATAAAAGCCTATAACATCACAATTTCATAAATTGCATAAAGGAATATCATATCACAATTTCATAAATTGAGTAAAGGAATATAACATCATCATTTCATAAAAACAGGGATATGATTAACACAGACTTACAGATATCTCCAAATTTATACATGCACACCTCCACCATGACCAGTCCTCCCAACCTTAGAATCCTTTTTATCTCCCAGGATTCACCCCCGAGCAGAGATCCTCCCCAGAACAGACTAACCTCAATCTGTTCTTGAGCAGCTTATTTAAGCTGTGCTTTCCCCAAAGCCTGTTTCCAATTCTGCGTCCAGAATTTCAGGATGCTTTATTCCTGTTTAGCCTAGGCTTCCCATTTTGGGACTCTTTAAAGCTGCTTTAAGCTTTTCCTCAGCTTTTCCAGATTTTTCTCACCTCTTCCCAACTACTCCTCTTCATTGGGGAAATTTAGATTTTTCCTCAAAAATCTAAATTAGAAATAATTTCTTTCAAGGATTTTTGAAAGATTTGGGGAAAGTCTTTTTTCTTTTTCCATCACCTCATGGATTAGGAATATGATCTCACTTTCTCATCTGGTCATGGTGCATGCACAATATTTTATTTATTTTTCATAATTAAGTATTTAACCATATCCACATAACAATTATCCATTGGGGTCCACTCCCCTTTGGATGTATGTTCAAATGTCTAATTTGAAAAGCACAGAACTTGGGGGTGTTACATATTCCCCCTCTAAAAATAAACACCGTCCTCGGTGTTGACAACTATCGATTTAGTTCATTTTGAACTTAGTTATGAATGCTTTTCCCATCATCTTAGCTTCTCTGTTCCATGTAGCTTTTCAGCAGTAAAGTGCTCCACTGCACCTTTACTCTAGCTACTGGTCATTTTCGCAATTCAATTCATTCTCGCTTTCATCTTTGAGGCGACTCTGGAAGGAAATTCCTCTTCTGGTTCCACCTGGACCACAATTCAAATCAATCATGTGAGAAGCGTCATGTACAAAAATTATAACGTTTCCTTTCCAACAAGGAGACATGAAATATATCAGGAAATTTAATAAGCAATGGTAGGGCTAATGTATAAGCCATTAGTTTCCAGCAGAGTACTCTCCTGCCTCCACTATATTTACTGATGCCTTATGCAATTGGTTTTCTTCCTACTTCTTTACAAGAAGTCTGTATGGAAGATCCGTCATTCTGGTTTCTCTGTCCACAATCCATACCAATGTAAGTAATATCAGGTACATATAATTGATAATTCACAATAGCATTCTGCATTTCAATAACTTAAGACATTCAGTTATTAATCAAACCGTTCAGGTTCATAATAGTTTAGTGCACTTTTAGTACACTACTTATCCTTTCTTGTTTTTCAGTGAGATTCCTTCCTCACGCAACTTGGTTCAGTTCAGCTTTTCTGGATTTTCTAGGTGATTTATTTTCACCTTTTTCCTCTTCGTTTCCAGAGCGCCCAATTTCCTGTTACACACTTGTCTAAACAATTTCTCAACTTTTTCATTAGTACACATAAATGAGAGAAAACAATTGGATCATATGCATGGTTATGCTTACCCTTGCTCATTCTATAGTTGTACTTCTAGTATCTTTTCATTGTTTCTTTTGTTAGTTACTTAATTTAATTAGAACAACTAGATTCCTTAATAATCTCTACCATTCCATGCTTACCTCTCACATGAAATGGTATCCACTAGTTCAAAACTTAAGTGAACAATTTTGGAACTGATGGGTTTCCCCCACACCCAAGTCCAAAATACAGCTCATCCTCTTTTCTCTCGGTTGTAGCTGTATGATTTTACATCATTTCTCTGTCTTTGAATTTAAGACTCAAGAAATTTAACTTTAAGAAAATTTGCACCAAAAAAATTTTTTATAGTGAGAATTCATGTTTCCTTTTCTAGTGATAAATGTAATTTCTATAATTCATCACATTCACAATATCAATACTTGTTAATGCCAAAAATGATTTTGACACTGTTCCCCTTTTTCAAAGACTCATCAGCTTAAAATGGAAAAGATTTCATAAATCATAAAAGTATTCCAACTTTTTCCTGAGTCATAAAAGAATTCCTTCTTTTCTATTGCATAAAAGCATTCTATTTTTTTCTAACAAAAGCAACCCATAAATATTTCATGCTTTCTAACAAAAGCAACCCATAAATATACCAATTTGAAAATATACTTTATTCCCATGAAAGAATATAAATTATTATAAATAAATAATTAGGAAGTCATTCTTCCACTATTACAAGAATATTCTTCCTTAAGTAAGTCATCAGGAAATTTTCAATTTATCCCTTCATTCATTCATGCCTAACTCCCTGTAATGGTTCCACAATTACTAAATCAACCATTTAATTGTAATTAAAACTTGTACTTCAATCTTCTTTTCTTTTATGGCAGTATACCTGCCTTATTTATAGGATAAAATTTCCACTTACTCATATACTACTTACATCTCAAACATTGGGCAATATACCTCTCATGAGCATGTATATATATCCTCTAGGTTTGTATATATCATATATATTTCCAAACCTTATTGTATAAGTAACCATGATATATATATATATATATGATATATATATAGCCTTAGCAATATTAATTTGATGAACATATGAATATATATATATATCCCTATATTTATATATATTCATATATAAGTTCAAGCTTTTTTTGAAAGTGTTACCATATATATACCTAATTTAAAATAATCTCTTTTATTGATTTTCTACTAGCAACTTTTCCACTTCTAGTTAATTTCCTCACCATATCCTCTAATATTTCGCAACATATCCTCTAATATTTGATATCTCAAAGTTTCCCCATGCACTTATTGAATTCACTAAAGTGGAATCAAATTAAAGTGCCACTTTACCAATCCTATGCATATATATATATATATATTTCTATATAGGTATATATATCCAATCTCATACCCATAGAAGTCTAAAATGCCTCTTTCTTAACTTCAATGTATATGTCATGGTTTTATCTATGCACATATATAATTATTCATATATATGTATTCATTGAAGTCCTTACTCACCACACACCTACATATATCATGCCACTCTTATGAACATATCGATTTCATAGGTATCGATATCGCCTCTATGATATGTAGAGATACTTATGTATATATTTTTTTTTTATTTATACTTTGAAGCTCTTATATACTACGAAATTCATTGCCTCCTCTTACTATGATGACGGTGTATGCGGTACCTATATTGAATAGGGTTTTTTCTAAATGTATGCATATATATATACGCTGCATCCCATTATTAATCACAAAAATATTGATGCCGTATACAATTTCAATGGCGGCTAGTTACGGCGACGTGTTTGGGCAACCTTTGTTGCAAAGCCGAAGTTCACACATTTTGTTTTTTTTTTTTTTTTCATTATGAAATTTCGTATTGACAAACCCTAATTTCGTACTTCAACCATCACTTCATTATTTTCCTTGAGTCACCGTGTTGCTTTGGATGGTCGCGCAGGTTTTTATGGCGGCGGTATGCCATGGGTGGTTTTCCTCCATTAGGCTCCACTGGTGAGAGTTTACTCCTCCCGGTTGCGTGTGCAAATAACTCCTACGCGTCGAAGGTTTTCTTGGTGTAAGTACATCATTCTTGTACTGTACAACTCTCAAGCGCCGCCTAGCCACACTCTATGTGAAGAGTACTGGCCTAGAATCTGGCGCGTTGCTGATTCTGGAGTTTGGATTGCAGGAGGAGTATCGTTCCCACGAGAGGAATGTAACTACGGCAACGTACTCGGCCCTACGTTCAACCAGAGTTGGACAGGTGGATTTTGAACAAAGCGTTCTGGTGTGGCTCAGTACGGAGAGCGCTGAGCTCCCGTCCTGGTTTAGGGTAAATCAATTGTCTCGCCTAACATTTCCTGCGTTCATTGCTGTCCAGGGTACCTCTCTGGTTATGTATTTCCTGTCACATCCACATTGGGATTCCTTGCCAGATATCCGGCAGAGGACTTTAGGGTTTGCAGAAATTCATTTAAACCGGAGTTTATTTTATTGGATCTCTGTATTGGTTCCTCATAACTTATCTACGCGGCACTCCTTCAGTCTCAGGAGCATACAAGTTTCAGATTTTAGATGATGTTGATGTGTAGCGCTTATGACTGCGCAAGGAGGTTAAGAACTCGTTATCTCTGGTTATCTGATGGAACCGAGAGCGAGTAGATCTTCTTTGCGTGTTCATAACTTTATTTTCATCTTACCGTGGATTTGCCACTCCATTCGGAGGAAACCCAGTCGTATTTCTTGCAATTGATTGGGTTATTACGCTATCGTTGGAATTTACCCGCATGGTGCCCAACTGGTTCTGGGTTTAAGATTTTATGGTTCGGTTGCTCTGTGTTTTTTTTTTTTTCGTTTCTGCGTTTGGGATTTGTTTTCAACTTCGACTGGTTGCAGTTTCACATTACTTATCCTTCCGAAAATCTATCGATGTTGAACCCTCTGCAAGATTGTTTAACATCCTTACGATGCGGCCAGACCACTGTAATATAATACGTTCACCAATTCTTTCTATATATCTCTAATTCCACAGTCGATGCTAGTATGAGATGTGATGAGGGGGGTTCGGCGCAGATAATTTTTTTTTCCTATGGTTTATCATAACCGTTTGTGTAGCAGTTATGATGCTCGGCATGCCGGCTACTGGGTGATAATCCACCCTCGTCGCCATTCTGGTTTGTATTTTCACTGTGTTAATTTTCATTTAGTTGCGAACAGAGTTTGGGTTTATTTTTTTTTTACATGGCGGTAGGGTTTATAACAGTCGGCACCCGTATAATTATCAATTCGGTCTGTGCACAAACGATTGATTTCATGCTACGGCTATTACATAGGTTGACAGTGCGCAAGTTAGACTTAAAGTCTGTCTATGTATATATAGACTTCTCTGACGGGCTCGATTGGTATCGACGCCTTATGTAGAGAATGTATGGTTGATTGTATTTACTTCACATTAATAAACTCGATTTCAGCTTATCGTAGATATATATATTGCTTACCTCTATCTCTCGACCTTTCGTTTTGATGATATGTTTGGCACCAACTGTGATATCCGATGTATTGTAATATTAACAGGACTGCTTTATATATATTTGTTTTATTTAACCTTCACTTCTGCCCGTTTTTTTTCTTCTTTCATTACAGGCCACTCAAGGAGCCGTGGTTTATCATGTCCTTACAGTCTGAGGACTTTGTGGACGGCGGGCCGTGGTCATAGGTTCAAGACCTGAACGCCACTCCGGTTTAGTACTCAGCGCTCTGGTTTGTTGTTTAACGGGCAGCTTTGTTGGGGGGAGGTTTGGGGTTCAATTCCGACTCCGCCCCATTATTAACTATTTATCTCTTCACCATTTGTTATCGTTAACCACTGTTATACTATATAGCTCTATTACATAACTATAGCCACTGTCATAACTATATGACTTGTTTTCTTTTCTTTTTGATATTAAAAGTCTTAATGGAGTCTGCTCTTGACCTTTATTAGCCTATATATATTCATTCAATACATATATATACTTCAGAGAGTCATTCATTCGCCACTACTCATACATTACACATACACCCATTCCACGTAAACTCTGTTAAAATTTATAACATGTTACTCTAATTTGTCATATAACTTGTTATTCTGGTTATTTAACATTTGCTTCTACTAAATAATAATATTCCCGAATTTTAATTTATATTTAACTAGGATATATGTTAGAACAGAGTATAATATTTAACATTCCAGAATAATAAATTAAATAACCAGAAATTAAGTATAACCTGGAATCATATTTAATTATTGAAGTTGAAATATAACATGTGTATAACAGAGAGCGAATATTTTGGGGTGTACTTCTAACATGCATTGTTGACTCATAACAGTTTAAATTTTTTTTTTTTCAAGAAGTACAAGGAAATGATAACATGCTGTCTATAGACTTAGAAATATTTTAAAGTACTCATAGAGCATGGAAGAAAAGTTGTTTTTATAGTTACTTCCTTTCTTTTGGTTATGTATCATGCAGATTTCATTACTGCTATAGTAATTTTCTAACATTCAGAAGAGTATAAAATATCCCATTTATATCTCAAGCATCGATGCTCTCCATTGCCTAGAGATAAAGTTAAAATACAATTTTCTCTATATTTGTCCAGAGGCTATCACTCTTCTGTAGTGTAGATTTACTTGAGGGTTCTATAAAAATTTTAATTATATGTCTAGAATACTTTCTCTTAAATTCTATTTTTCTTTTGAGGTGCACCTTTATGCATTTCCAAGTACTTGACTAGAGGACCTTAACTATAAGTCAAGTAGTTTTTTTTTTTTTTTTGATACGGGTTTTCAAGAAGCAATCATAGATTTAGAGAGGCACTCTTTACCCTTATAAGTGTTATAATGCTCATACAGAATAGAATTTTTTTTTCTAGCATAATTTCGAATATCCCAATTTACTGTATTCACTTTCAGCAGTTTGTATTTATACCATGTAACTTTAGTACTGCTATAATGTTTTCTCTAATACACACTTAAGCATATAATATCACATTTGTCCCTACAGGAACATAACAATAATTAATCATCTGTAGAGGTTAAATAACTAATTTAATTAGAAGAGCATCATCCCATTCATGCACCACAGAACAACCTTTACTCTTATCTCTAGAAGTTCATTTTCCTATGTATCTAGGGAATAAATATAAATTCATTGTTCTCTTGTTTTTCATCACAGTAAGGAACACTTAGTTTAACAGTTTTAAGAATGGAAATCATCCTTCTATACTCATTGTAGTCTTTTCTTGACCTCTGCATGTTCCTTCTACTGTATTAAGATGGTTTCAGATTTATTTTATTTTACATAGAAATAATATTTTTTTTTTTCTGCGAGATATCGGTTTCCAGTTTTAAACCTATTATAGTTTTAACCATTCTGGTATATGAGCCTCCTCATATTACTCCAATATCAATGTTTCTATTTCATCACAATTTTTATAACAGTTAACCATTTCCTTGTGAGCACATATCTTGCCCAATTTTTGAACTTTAGCTCTGATACCATTTGTCACGTCTCCCAAACCCATTTTTTTTTTTTCCATAGGATTATGTTATTATTTAATAACATCTGTTATACCTCATCCTCATGTTTACTCTTCCTAAAATTATTAACTCCTCTTCTATAACTATTTCATTTTACTCTGAATGAGATTCAACAGGTCTCTCTTAAGGTCTATATTCCTAATAGGTCTATATTCATCACCCCTACGATGAGTGCTACCCATATAACATAACTTAACATTCTCCGCTTTCTGCGTCGATAACAATTAAAATTTTTATACTGCATCAGCCACAATGCAGACTGTTATCTAGGGTTTAGATTCTTTTCAGTACCTACAGACAGCCCTGGAATACCAGAATTTCCATGAGGATTTTTTTTTGGGCTTAACCTTCCCACTTCTCAGTTCATATAGTAGACTTATATACCTACATATTTTACCTTGTATGTCTCAGGTTTTCTGTGCAGGATGATCACTAGGCCCTTAATCAAACTTCCCAGATTGCCGGCCTGCGAATATGTTCAATATGTTAAAGTTTCAGCATCGAAGTATAGATGTAGGCCTCCTCGCATACATCTATCTCTACGTAGTTCACCACCATTGCTCCACTACTTCCCCAGTAGTTCTATGGATGGTAACCAGATGCTCTGTTCATGGTCTTTTACACATGCTTACAATCTTCCTTCACACAGACTGTTATTACACAATAGATTTTGCAATAGGCTTTTTCCCCTTATTTGACTGTTATAGACATTCAACATGTGGGATATTTTTTTGTACAGATTCAACTGTTCGAGGGGGAACTAGGGAGCAGCTCCTCTTGCTTCACTCCAATGGAGGGAGAGAATATTGAACTGGATAGTTTAGAATCCCTATTATTAGTCCTCGTACTTAGTTAGGATTCAACTGCTACCTCCATATGTGTACCTTTACATTTAATGGAATACTGTAAATTTTAATTTTTACAATTCTTTCCATTGTGACACAGCTAAGGGTTGTTGCTCCCTACTTTCTGTTATTGATCACAGTGAATTCTGTGCCATCAGAATTGTTATGATAGATTAATTTATTTGGAACTTAATGTTCGTGGGTACTGATTTGTTAACATCTTCTGTTTACACACACAGAATTAAATACTCCTTTAGAAGATAGCCATCTATACTTATACATGGTTATTATATTGGCTGCTCAATTAATCTATCATCTCCACCATCATTATTACAATGTACTAATCTCTACACTCAACCATTTGTCTCTACTGTCAATAGCTGTGGTTGCAATTACAGAAGTTACTGAACCATTAATCCATCTAACAGTTGCAAAATGCAACCTAACATAACAATTCATACATTACATACTGTACTATAATATCACAACTTCATAAATTTCCTAAAAGCCTATAACAGCACCATTTCATAAATTGCATAAAGGAATATCATATCACAATTTCATAAATTGAGTAAAGGAATATAACATCACCATTTCATAAAAACAGGGATATGATTAACACAGACTTACAGATATCTCCAAATTTATGCATGCACACCTCTACCATGACCAGTCCTCCCAACCTTAGAATCCTCTTTATCTCCCAGGATTCACCCCCGAGCATCCCTCTGCAATCGTACTAGCCCCTGACTACCTTTCGAGCAAGTTTATTTTAAGCCGTGCTTTCCAAGTCTCGTTTCCACCCCCCGCGCTCCGAATTTCGTGATGCTTTATTCCCGTTTAGCCTAGGGCTTCCTATTCTCGATTCTTTGAGCCGTTTTAAGCTTTTCCTCAAACTTTTCCAAACCTTTTTCTCACCTCTTCCCAACTACTCCTCTTCATTGGGGAAATTTAGATTTTTCCTCAAAAATCTAAATTAGAAATAATTCTTTCAAGGATTTTTGAAAGAGTTGGGAAAGTCTTTTTCCTTTTCAATCACCTCATGGATTAGGCATGTGATCTCAATTTCTCATCTGGTCATAGTGCATGCACAATATTTTATTTATTTTTCATAATTAAGTATTTAACCATATCCACATAACAATTATCCATTAGGGTCCACTCCCCTTTGGATGTATGTTCAAATGTCTAATTTGAAAAGCACAGAACTTGGGGGTGTTACATAGGCTTCCCATCTTGGGACTCTTTAAAGCTGCTTTAAGCTTTTCCTCAGCTTTTCCAGCTTTTTCTCACCTCTTCCCAACTACTCCTCTTCATTGGGGAAATTTAGATTTTTCCTCAAAATCTAAATTAGAAATAATTTCTTTCAAGGATTTTTGAAAGATTTTGGGGAAATTCTTTTTCCTTTTCCATCACCTCATGGATTAGGCATATGATCTCATTTTCTCATCTGGTCATAGTGCATACATAATATTTTATTTATTTTTCATAAATAAATAGTTAACCACATCCACACAATACTTATCCATTGGGGTCCACTCCCCTTTGGATGTATGTTCAAATGTCTCATTTGAAAAGCATAGAACTTGGGGGTGTTACAATTTGTATCTAAATAAATCACCATCTCCTGCAACAACCCTTTTCTATGGCAACATGTGATGAAATTCAACCAAACCAAAATTTATGTTTTTTTTTCTAAGTTAGACTACATCTATTATATTATACAGAGGAAAATATTACATATCTCTTCCTCCAAACTTGGCAAGCCAATTCCAGAGGGAAGTATCAATAGTTTGAAACTAGAAAACGGGCTGTCCCTTAGACTGGACTAGAGAACTCTACAAAAAAACTAGAAAGAGAGAAGTGCACCTTGCATTTAAAACAAGTGTGGACCATCATTCTTCTTGCTGGAGTTGGGTTATTCCTCCTCGATCATGCAAGCATAGAATGAGTCTTCATCCTCCTTTCTCAGCATGTGGTTAGCGACCTGAGGATATGGAAACCCTGATGTCTCTGGCTAATTGGAGGTGGCCGTGAGCTGATTGTTGTCCTCATTCTAATCTCTTGCATCATTGTTTGTGCTTCTACCATCGTCTGAACCTGAATTGCTACTGGTGGAGTGGCTTCTATTGGAGGTGCTTTGCACAAGGAGAACCTTCATCTTATGATGGATAAAGGCTGGCTCAGGCAGGATGGTCGACTTGCGCAGTCGCTCTTTGGGCCGAATGCTTAAGGAAGTCGGACGGGAGACAGGTAGCTGCAAGGATAATTGGGTTGAAATATCAACAGGGTCGAGTCTTCTCGGCTCCTCGTAGCCCACCGAAAGATTCAGTTCCGTGCCCATGACGTGCGATAGAGGTGGTCTAGAGGGGAGGAATGACACGCGAAGGAACAAAAGTGCAGGACAGGGAGGGAGTGCTCGGCAGCACAGGAGAGGAGATGCCACCACCTAAGAATGTCGTGGGAAGGCTTAGATAGGGTTGAGCAGGGCCAAGAACTAGTGGTCAAAAGGGGGAACGCGAGGCATGCACATATAATAGAAGGGAGAGCTGAATAGAGGCCGAATGAGCATGGGTAGCAGGCTTAATAGCCATGTTGACGGAATCGAGAGCTCTTAATTGTTTGCAGCAGGAGGACCTCGTAATGAAGGTGGCGAAGTGTGAATTTAAGATAGGCTTACTTGGGCATTTAATGTTGAGCAGGTGACCATGTGCGGGTGGGTGGGCTGGATAGTTGTCCTACCACATGGTGCCTAGCTAGCCCTTCCGATCACAACAAAGCACTCGCATCTGGTTAACCAAAATTTGCATATTATTGTTTCATTAACAAAACAATTAATTTAACCCCACCTTCAATAAGAAATTAACAAAGCATGAATAATAACTATACGCTTTTAACATAACATGAAAGAAAGAGAATCGACATATTTAGAAGGGCTGACTTTAAACTCATAGTAAGGTGAAATGTCTTATTCCATTGCTATTGCTTCATTGCTACAACTTTAATCAATTATCACAATAGTACCAGCTTCCAAATAGTTAAAATAAGAAAAAAAATGAATTTATTCATGAATTCTGGACCATAGGAGTAACCAATAGTTTCAAAGGAATCGAAAGTAGCAATCTTGTAATGGTCTCTCATACCTGTTGTATACTTAAACTTTATATCTTGTGTAAGATTGAGCAATTGGTATAACTAATATTGCATTGAAAATATTATATAACACTTTTCAAGAAACCATAACTTTTGGCATATATTATGTAGTAATTTATGCTACAAGAATAAAAGCTAGAAATTCTAGGTTTTCAATATTTTCTCTGTGTTAATTGTGTTATCTTTTGTATTCCATGAAGCTCATTATTATTGAATTAATGCAATAAGTGTGTCTCCTGAACCGTGAAAATCTATTTATTCTGATTAACTCACTTGAGAACAAGGATAGTCACCACATGTAAATTTACTTGGGAGATTCACTTCACTTCAAAGTATGGGATTTTTATAACTCTAGTTATTACATTTACCAGTCATATTTTGTACTAGGACAATGTCACTCTGTGAAATCTTAGCTCCATAGGATGATATATGTTATTATATTTTTTATTTAGGCTTTGTACTATAACTCTGTCATGAGTGTTGAAATTTTGGTCATTAATTACTCAATAGTGACGTTATGAACAATGTTATTAGATTTTTTATTTATGCTTCGTACTATAACTTTGTCGCCATTATTGAAATTTTGGTCATTAGCATGATTTATTTTACTCAAATTTCACACGTTGGCTTGTCCTAAATTCAAGTCATAATTTCCAGCATTTTGTTCAACATGCTGATTTGTTACTTGGACCATATCAACATGAGAAATTTCCATGGAATGATTGATATATTCCGATTCCGTGAAATTTTCACAATTTTTCCATGCTATATTTTTCTCTGCTTTGGAAAGTATTTCATCTTCATTCTCCTGGAGAAGAGTCTCCTGAAAATTGGCAATCCAACTTGAATAATGGTGTTCAAGTAATCTCTTCATAAAAGCAGAATATGTTGGTGAAGCATAACATTAGAACTAAACAGAGCTTCAACCCTATTCTCTAGTTGGGTGAGTCACTCTTTCAATTCATCAAAATTATTGGAAACATTGTCATTATCTTCAAGGTTTAATAGAATTAAAACTTCCTCTTAGTCAGGAACCTATGAACTTATTTCTTACCACCAACTCTTCGTGCAAGACCCTCATTTGCTACATGTTTCTTATAGATTTTTTCCTCCATTTTTTCTTGCCAAACCAAGTGATAGGCATAAAAATGTTTTGTGTGTCCAAAGATCGACACATGAAAAGAATGCCCAAAGATCATGTGTTGGATTACATGAACCATCAACAATTATCACATGATTGAGTGTTGGAATATTTTTAACCAATGACCAAGTGCTAGTTGATATTAAAACAGACTGGAAATTTCAGTATTTATGTTTATTATTTTTTATATAAATAGAAAATGAAGGATCCAATTTTAAAAGTTTCTAGTGTTTATAAAAAAAATCCACAAACATTATTATTTGTAATATTTATGTTTATTAATTTTTATATAAATAATTATTATGACTCGATTTTTATTTAAAAACATATATATTCAATAGTAAAATACATATCAAATATTTAATGGAGCAAGTTTTAGATTTGAAATATTAAATATATATTATTAATACTCTTAAGTTTAGTTAAAATTATTATGATTTATTTTCTACTTATATTTATACATTAGATAAGAATACAAAAATTTAGGAGCAATACATATAGTATGTAAAAATGTTATAATCTAGAAGATGGATCCTAGTTGGGATTCTAAACGTCCAAAAATGTTCTCCGACACTAGAAAATCCAAAATCCTCTTCAATAATTGATAACCACATGAGGTTGAAAATAATATATAAAATTGAAATTCTTAGTAAATGAAAAATGTTTCTTATGAAAAGAAGTTTAATGATAAGGGATTTAAAAAATAATGGTTTTTATGTTTCTCTAATTTATAATCAATAATAAGAACTACCACAGTAATATAAATTAAAATGTTGGTAAATTCCAATAAACATCAAAAAATTACATAATGATACATCTCACATTACCAAGAATAAAAAATAAATCATAAAAACTCATTGAGGAAATTATAATTTTTTTTAAATAATAATAATAATTATTAATTTAAAAATTAATGTATGAATTAAACATATACACATTTAATAAAGCATATAACCATAGAGATTAGCTCTCATTATACCATTTATATTTTTAACTTGTAAATAGACTCCTCATAAAACCATGTGTCTACAAAACAATAATTCACGTTGTTATGACACATTCATGGGACAATTTTTTAAAATTAGTCAATTTACTTAAAACTAGAGGTATGACATAACTACTTTAAAGATAAATCTAAATCTTTGATTTGTGACTTATACTAAGAATATTATAGAAAATTCTACAAATATTAAATCGTTACCATCTATTCGATAATTATTAATAATCAAATTAAATTCCAGAAACATATTCTTTCTAATTTAAAAAAAAAAAAAATCATTTCAAAGACAATGAATTTTATGTATATTTTAAATTAAGATAATTAACTATTAAGAAATTAATTACAGATGAAATGCACTCTTCTAAACCCTTCTAATTAAAAAAAACAAACTATAATTAAAAAGTTAAAATTTGAAAACAACATTACCAAGGATAATGAATTTTAAGGATATTTTAATTTAAGATGAGTAATTATGAAGAAATTAATTAGAAATGAAATGCACTTTTATAAAAGAGATTTTTGAATTAAAATAACCAAGTAAAAGGAAGTTGGAAAAGCATCACCTTTAAGGGAATATTTGTGAATTAAAATCCTCAAGTCAAGTCAAGGAAGAGAGAGAAAGCTAACAAATCTTGAAAAGCAATTTTATTGAGCATTGAAAATATACATTTATATACGAAGCCAAATACTAACTTGCCTTGAAAAAATACATTTATATACTAAACTTCATACTAACTTCACTTTAGTATTACTAAAATTCACACTAACTTCCTGTCCATAATTTTTTTACTACCTATTTATCTTACAAAGTTATTACTATCTATTTATCCTACAGTTTCATTTGTGAACTTTTTTTATTTACTTGAATACGCAACTCTAAATTTTAATTTAAATCATGAAAGTACTCTCGACCAAATTGTTTGCTATATTGCCATATCCTAAATCAATAGTTACAATAGTGCCAACAAAAACACTTTATATTTTTGTGAAAGCAAGATCTCACAAATATCCAACATAAGCCCCATCCCATCCAGGATAATTATTAAAACCAATGAAAATTCATAGGTGAAAAAGAAAAAACAGAAATATAAGAAAACAAAAACCATAATCTGCAGAAGAAGAAAGGAAAATTAGAAGTTGCCATCAGTTGCAACTTGAAAAAATTAAAGTAGTCGTTGCAATTCACCATCAGAAATTTGGTAGAACGAAAGTTTTGGCACCACTCTTACCCTAATCCGTCTACATGTTGGCAATGAAATTAAGGTGGCTCTCTTTAAATATACATACATCCATTAGATTAATTTAAAAATATTTTGAACGATTAGCGCAAACCCTGAGTTCGACCGAATTCGGAAATATTTTGTAAGAATTTATTCAATGCAATTACCACCGTTAGTTTGTGCTTTTTTAATCACGTTAAAAGGTGTGAGCTAGTGCTTTTTTAATGAGGTTAAAAGAAAATTTATCTTAATTTTGTGCTTTTTATGACGTTAAAAGAAAATTTATCTTAATTTTGTGCTTTTTATGACGTTAAAAGAAAATTTATCCTAATTTTGTTTTTTAAGGAGGTTAAAAGAAAATTTATTGTCAGTTTATGGGTTAAAAGAAAATTTATCGTAATTTAATGTTTTTTAATGAGGTTAATTTTTTTTTTACATTCTATATCTTTTTTTACGAGGTTAATTTTTTTTATTTTAATCGCATTTTCATTTGCATCTGATTCAAATTTCACTGAGATTCTCTGCGTTTTAGTTCGCTGCCAAGATAATCCCCGCCATTTAATGATTCCAATTTAACTAGTTCGTCGTTGAATTGGATACTTGCCTTTTCAACTTTGTTGGTTTTTTTGGGTTGATTTGTAATTGCTAGATAATTGATATTTAAATAAAAATAAAAAATCGTTATATTTAATATTATTAAATATTAAAATTATTATTTCATCTCATCGTCTAAATTAAACTGATGTCTATATATGATTATTAATATTACTAATATTTTTATATATTATTATTAATATTATTGTCATTATTAAATATTTAAACAATGAAATTGTATAGTTGTTAAATGAATATATTGTTTGTATATAAACTAGAAATTGCATCATATGTTGTAACGGGAATGACTTAAGATAGGATCCTAAGAAATAATAGCATACAATGCTGAACTCAAAATTTTATACAATTTATTTTATTTATAAGTGTTTTTGTGAGAAATATTTTGTTCATTTCAATATACATGGATTATTTTAAATTTGAATGGATAATCTCAATATAGATTTTGTGAAAACTTATAATGATTGAATAATGAAATTTCTATTAATTGTTTGCCAGAAGAAAATCAAAAGCTTGCCCCATCTTTACAAGTCAACCTAAATTACATTAATATGTATATTAATAACAACAACATCTAAATCATCCATAATATAATTAGATGGATAAAGTGATATTTGATGTAAAAACAGACTTCAACAAAGTATTAAATACAACTTAAGATGATTTGATTTCCCTAGTAAATGGAGATACTCAACATAAATCTAGGTTTGAATCTTTGACAGTTAATAATGTTGGTTGTCCAAATTAAAACGATTTCAAATAAGCCCATGGAAATATAAATATAATTTAGAAATGAGAATAGTGAGCTTCTAATATCAAACTAGTTTAATGAGGTGGTCAACATGGTTACCATGACTTTCATTTCATCCAACTTAGTTTCTCATTGGAATATGTATTTTCCAACGTCAATTTCTAAGAATAAGATGCGTAATACAACGTGAAAAGAATTATTTTTGAGTTTTCATATCCTCTAGTTTTCTGTGACTATCTCAAACACATGAACCTTCAATGGGTGCCTCAGAAACTTGGATGTCTTCTTTTTTTTCTCTCAGAAAATGAATGATGCTTTTCATTCAAGATGAGGTTTGTGACAACTATGGTTGGGCATATTTAATTCGGTCATGCTTATCACTTCAATAAAATTAAATATAATTTTTGTTTCTCATTTTTTCCATGTTAGATTAATTTTGGCTGTGTGATAAGTTCACGCCAAGATTTCTTTTAACAATGGGTTTTTCATGGTGGTATCTCTTGTAATATAGTCTATTTCATGTCTTGATTACTTTTATGACCTTATAACTATGCTTACATTGCCTCAAATAATTTATGGTGTATTGAAATAAGCATATACATACCATATTAGTGCATTTATTCAAATTTGAAGTCTTGCAGAATTTTGATGCAACCATAAGAGATGTTTCTCTTTTGAAAAATCGCTGGAAGATTGTAGACTTCACACAACCTTAGCTAGAATCAAGCCTAGATGGTGTGGCTCTTTTAAGAGATAAAATCCAATGGATGGGAATTTCTACATCAATTTACATTGGAGATGAGGTGTATCACTGCTACAATTTTCTTATGAATTGATTTATGAATTGTGGACCATATGAGTAACCAAGAGTTTCAACGAAATCCAAAGTAGCAAGCTTGTAATGGTGTCTGATACCTGCTGTAAACTTAAACTTGATATCTTGTGTAATGTTGAGCACTTTATATATACATATTGTAAAGCCCATTGGATGCTATTTCGATTATGAGTATATTTTCTATTTTTTAGCATCTAACAATTGTGTTTTTCTTTATTGATGGCTATCAATTTAGAAGACCTAGGAATGTTTAAAATATTATGTACCCATTTATGAGCGTTTGTATCTACATAAATCACCATCCACTGCAACAACCCTTTTCTATGGAAGGATGTGTTGAAATTCAACGAAACCAAAATTTACATTTTTTTTTTCTAAGTTAAAATACATCTATTATATTATACAGAGCAAAATATTACATATCTCTTCCTCGAGACTTGGCAAGCCAATTCCAAAGGGAAGTATCAAGATTTTAAACCAGAAAATGGACTGCCCCAGCTAGGGAAACTAGTTCACCAGTAGCACAAAATAGACGCTGCCCAGAATGGGAAACGAACATACAAAAAAACGCTAGAGAACGCTACAAAAAAACTAGAAAGAGAGAAGTGCACCCTACAATTGAAACTAGTGTGGACCATAATTCTTCTTGCTGGAGTTGTGTTATTCCTCCTCGATCTTGCAAGCATAGAATGAGTCTTCATCCTCCTTTATTAGCGTGTGGCTAGTGACCTAAGGATGTGGCGACCATGACATGTTTGGGTAATTGGAGGTGGTCACGAGCTGATTTTTGTCCTCATTCTTATCTCCTTCGTCGATGTTTGAGCTTCTACCATCATCAGAAAACTCAAATTGCTACTGGTGGAGTGGCTACTACTGGAGGTGCTTTTCATAGGGAGAGCCTTCATCTTGTGAGGGATAAAGCCTGGCTCAGCCAGGATGGTCTACATGCGCGGTCGCTCTTTGGGCCGAATGCTTGAGGAGGCCGGAAGGGAGACAGGTAGCTGCAAGGATAATTGGGCTAAAATATTAATCAGGTTGAGTCTTCTCAACTCCTCCGAGCCCACAGAAAGATTCAGTTCCCTACCCATAGCATGCGATAGAGGTGGTCTGGAGGGGAAGCCGCAGCCTCCATCTCTTCTACACCACATACGGTGATGCCTTGGCATGACACATGAAGGAATATAAGTGCAGGATAGGGAGGGAGCACTTAGTAGCATAGGAGAGGATATGCCACCACCTGAGAATGTCCTGGGAAGGCTGAGATAGGGCTAAGTAGGGCCAAGAACCAGGGGTCGAAATGAGGAACAGAAGGCATGCACATATGTCACACCTCCCAATTTTTTTTTTTTTATTTTATTTTTTTTTTTCTCACATCAATTCATTCTATGGTTTCTCCATTCTCCACTATTTGAACTTTGCTTAGAGTTAAGGGGTAAAACTTCTATTAATCTAATTACTATATTAACATTAAGGCCCTTTATCATTTTCATATTTAATATATTAACCTTTAGATCATTTATCCTTACCAATTGAAATATTCATATAAACAAGGAAATGTTAACTCTTATTATTGATTTAATATTTTATACTCCTTTCACCCCTTTTTATTTATTTATCATAGGGTAACCTTGTCAACTCTCGTTTTATACATTATTATATCGAACGGTCTATATATGAAAATCATGAGCATAATAATTTCTCCGGTTTTCAAATCACGTTCTTAACCCACTAGCAACAATCGTGAGTTATTAGTCTCTTCAGCGCTTTATATATATTACTATAAACATCATAGTCCATCAACGATTTACGTATAACAATTGAAGTACCGTCAACCATGTTGAACTTCTTATATACGCAAAACCCTAATGAGATAATCAACGTAGACGTGTATAATATCGGCCAACCCCAATGTGCTGTCAACGCAATACGTGGGTATGCCACGTAACGGTTCCACGTCGCTGCTCACCTGTACATCAGCGCGGTGTATGCATATTATCAGGCAAAATTTCTCATTATGAAACCTACAGTTTTCATACTAATTGTTCGCCGATTTATATTAATTCTTATTTATGTTTGAAAGTTCGTTTTCCGAGCATTGAGATTGATAGATTTAATTCTGAGTACCGTGATTTGTATCAACCCTAACTATGTGATTCCTCTTACGTTATGTACAAGGGCTTACATACACCGAAGATTTGCAGTTTCAGGGCTATATATCGGACAGGGGGTTTTCGTGTGGGCTATTCGTTGCGTGTCTGCGTAGGAGAATATTGTACAATTCAGAACACCGTCATTTGACAAAGATAGACGCACGCGCCCTTCCCTCTGTCGCCACACTGTTTCCACTGCAGAATTTCGTGCCTCCGATTCATGAGTAAGAAAACTCAATTTAACCCTCGTACCACGTCTCTTGAACCGAAAACCCCTTTCATCAAACAGCTGGATGACGGCCATGGAGGGGTCATTTCGGAAAGGTTGAATTCGTCGTAAATCTGTTTTTCAAGGACCATGAAAAACTTAAATAATATTTAACTTATCAAATGGGGTACTGGGGTTGATATGCAATAGGATTAATGAAAATCCCCCTCGGGATTGTGTCAAAACGCGAGATCGCTGCGTTCTTTCTTGACCAGGCTTTCCTATGTACGTTGGATGACTCCATCCTAGGGTTCCCAGTTCTCATTATAATCCCTCCATTATTCAGGGTTCTTACTGTTCTGCTAGCTCTTTCATTTTCCTGTTTTCTTTCTTCCCAAGCCTCTCGGCCTTTAGCTATTCGTGGGTTTCCTTTTTTTTTCTAGAAGAAATTCTTTCTCTATTCTGTCTAGACACAGTGAATTTGATTGTGTTTTGGTTTGGTAAGCTGTTCCTATCCTAATTATCACGGTTGCTGCTCGACCTTGTGGCGGTTTTCAGCTTTCATGCGGCAGGTTCCAGGTTTTCTTACCACCGAGCAGGCTCGTTGCCGTGCCTGCAGATTTCATCACTGGCGGGTAACTCTTTGTTTGGTCGGATATCTTCTCTACTCTCTGTTTATTAAAATTTTCTTTTCTCTTCTCTTATTCGTTTATGGCATAGAGGTGATCATTTTCCTTTCAGGGTTTGTAGAATCTTCTTAGCGTTTACCTACACCCCCTACGCTAACTTACTTCTATGTCGATCCTGGTGTACAGGTTGCCCCAGAACCGATTCTTCACATGATGATTTGGGTGCAGCTCCTGTTGCTCTGCTGGTTCTGCCTCCGCCATTTTCCCAATCCTATTACTCCTTATTCTCTCTGGTTTATTTCTGTGATTTCTGTTGATAACATGCAGTAGTAGCTCGTCTTTCACGCTTGAAACCCATAGATAATTATTTAAAACGATGTTTCAAAAATAAGCGCTCAGTTTTAATAGCACTGGTAACCGATTTGAAACTTAAATTTCCGAACCTTAGTTTAAGTTAACGTAGCAGGAAGGGAGAGAAATTGTCCCATGTTTCGGTGTAATATTTTTTTTCCTAAATTTCTAATCTCCCAACTGGGATGGCGATCCTTACCACTCGCAGGTTCTGGTCGCATTTAAATTTTTTTGTTTATAGCTATATTTTTACCCGCATTTTATTTTTGTTGACCTCGCGTTCAGGTTCGAATTTGGTAAACTAAACGTCGTGTAAATCTGATGGTTAACCTCGGATTTACGTTTAGACATGAAATTAGTCTCGTTCCTATTCAATGTATACTCTTGAACGGATGTGTTTGTTTTGCTTTCTGTTAATCTATTGAGTCGCTACCGTATATGAAATCTAACTTCAATTGCATAAACGAAATGCTAATGGTTAACCCTGTGCTGCCATATGGTTTATGATTGTGATATGACATTAATAAACATAACATAGCATAATAATCATAATTTGTAATTGCATGCGGTTTAAATGATATAGGTTGTGCATATATATTCATCATCACTCTATTGGACATCTGTTGATTTATTTATCATGTCTAAAACGGAACTCGATGCTGGGAATAAAACCTTTGGTACCATCCGGTAGTTATTATTTTAACGCAGATCCGATTTCAAAATGATTTCAGTACTCGTTTTGAGGTCGTATAGTTGAACTAATCATTTGTTCGCATGTTTGTTTTGTTCACATCTCTTTTGGTTCCCCATATCACTTATTTATAATGGGGGTTAACATGTTTTATAGAGTTAGCGCTAGGCGCTTATTTTGTTTTTTTTTTTTTTGCATATATACATATGTGCTCGATAGTAGTTGACTAGGGTACCTTAATGACAAGTTAGGTTTTATTATGATATAGAAGTTTCAAGGATTAGAAATATATTGAAAGTGCCATATGCACTTTAAAAGCTATAATTAAGGTCACATTTCCATGGAGTAAAAGTTATTCTTAAGCAACCAAAACTTCAAGTTGCATACTCTAATGTTTTTACTGCTCTTTTATTGTACGTATAAATTGCAATACTACTACACTATTTTTCAAGCATACATATGAACATGTACTTCCACTTTTGTATAGTTGCATGCAATACAAGTAAATGTTTAATTTCCTGTGGAGACTAAGTACCTTCAGATTTAATCCGTAATTGGTTTAAAGATTTTGGGGGTTTCTACTCTACAGATTTCTGGTCTACAACTAAACAGAATCTGGAAGGTGAATGCCTTAGGATGGATTCTGTTAAATGTAGTACTAATATCAATCACACCATTTAATTTATTTTTCTATATGTAGCCAATTCATACCATCAGAAAGTAGAATAACAAAAATTTCAGAACATACCACAACTTGCAACTGACCAACCTCCCAACCTTAGAGTCCTCTTTGTCTCTTTTGTCTCCCAGACTCACCCCGAGTAGATCACCCAGAACAAACATCAACTTGACCGCTAGGAGTACTATTTGGGCTCATACCCTCAAAGCATGTTTCTAATTCTGCGTCCAGAATAGCAGGATGCTTTCTTTCCTGTTTTGCCTAGGCTTCCCATTTTGGGATTCTTTAAAGCTGTTTTATGCTTTTCCTCAGATTTTCCAGCTTTTCTTTACCTCTTCCCAACTACTCCTCTTCATTGGGGAAATTTAGATTCCTCCTCAGAATCTAAATTAATTTCTTTCAAGGATTTTTGAAAGATTGTGGGGATTTGTTGCCTTATCCATCCTCATGGATTTGGCAAGTGATCTCTAATTCTCATCCAGGTCAAAATGCACAATCAATTTATTTATTTCTTCAAATTAAATATTCAAATACATTCACACCATACTTATCCTTTGGGGTCCACTCCCCTTAGGACTTAAGTTCACATGTCTAATTTTTCAAATTCAACACAGAAATTGGGGGTATTACATATTCCCCCTCTGAAAATAAACACCGTCCTCGGTGTTGCTATTCAACTACTAGAGTTCATTTAAAAAAAAATGGATATTTCTCCATCATTTCGGCTTCCCTTTCCCAGGTAGCTTCTTCAGCAGTAAAGTGCTTCCATTGCACTTTTACTCTGGCCACTGTTCTGTTTCTCAATTCAATTTCTTCCCACTCCAATATTTGAAGCGGTTTTGGCAGAAACTCCCCTTCTGGTTCCACCTGTACAACATTCCAATCAACTATGTGAGAAGCATCATGTACATATCTTTTTAGTAATGAAATATGAAACACATCATGCACTTTAACATGGGGTGGTAAGGCCAGCTTGTAAGCCACTGGTCCCACCCTTTCTAAAATTTCAAAAGGCCCACAATATCTAGGAGCCAGTTTTGCACAACTTCCTGCATAAAGTGTGCTCTTTTTGGGTTTGATGCGCAAATAGACATGATCCCCCACTTTGAATTCTCGGTGCACTCTTTTCTTATCAGCATAACTTTTCTGGCGATCTTGTGCTATCTTGATATTTCTTTGTATCTGTTTGACAATTCTTTCCATCTCTTGTAGTGCATCTGGTCCCAACACCAGTTTATCTTCTGGTTGACTCCAGCTCAAGGGAGTACGACACTTTCTCCCATAGAGTGCTTCAAACGGACTCATCTTAATAGAGGATTGGTAACTATTATTATAAGCAAACTCAACTAGATGCAGATACTCTTCCCATTGTGATGGCCTATCCATCACATACATTCTCAGCATATCCTCTAAAATTTGATTTGTCCTTTCTGTTTTCCCATCAGTTTGAGGGTGATAGGCAGTACTAAAATTCAGCTTAGTACCCATTCCTGCAAACAGTCCTTTCCAAAACGCTGCTGTGAACTTAGCATCCCGATCTGAGACAATCACCTTGGGAACTCCATGAAGCCTTACTATCTCCTTTAGGAAAACATTTTCTACTTGAGCTGTTCCAAAGGTAGACTTTACTGGTATAAAGTGAGCAGCTTTTGTGAGAGTGTCTACTACTACCATTACAGAATCATGTTGATATTTAGTCTTGGGTAATCTTGTTATAAAATCCAGGGAAACTGTGTCCCATTTCCATTCTGCAATTGGAAAAGGGTTTAAAAGCCCTGCTGGGTGTTGATGCTCAACTTTGACTAACTGACATTCCATACATCTACTTAAATACTATGCCACATCTCTTTTCATTCCTGGCCAGAACAACTTCTTCTTCAAGGCTGTTAACATATTTTGGTATCCTGGACGTCCTGCATAAGTCTGTTTGTGATATTCATCCAATATTTCTCTTTTTAATGACTCTACATTTGGAATATACAACCTGTTTTTGTAACATAGTAGCCCTTTTTTATTTTGTGTAAAATCAATTTTTTCCCTTTTCTGTAGTTTCACCAAGAGTGCTTCATGGTTGGGATCTTGATTTGTTGTTTTTCCCACCAATTCCTCTATCTCCATCTGGGCACTACTTCCAATGCTGTTTAAATGTTGCCAAGCATTTCTACTTAATGCATCAGCAACTTTATTTTCTTTCCCCTTGATATGTTTTATGTCCATATCAAATTCACTTAAAAAGGACAACCATCTGGCTTGCCTTGCATTCAGATCGGTTTGAGAAAAGAAATATTTAAGACTAATATGATCAGTCATCAATGTGAACTTCTTCCCCAAAAGATAATGCCTCCACATTTTTAAAGCATGGATAACAGCTGCAAATTCCAAATCATATGCACTATAATTCTGTTCATGTATTTTCAGTTTCCTAGCTTCATAGGCAATGACTGAATTTTCCTGCAACAGGACTCCTCCCAGCCCTTCTCTGCAAGCATCTGTACATACAACAAACTCTTTATCAGGATCAGCAATTTTTAATATAGGGGCTGAAATAAGTTTTTGTTTTAACCGTTCGAAATTGTTTTGACATTTTTCAGTCCACACAAACTTGACACCCTTTCTTTGCAATGAAGTGATGGGATGGGCTATGGCAGAAAATATTTCCACAAATCTACGATAGTAGCCTGCCATCCCCATGAACGACCTTACTGCTGAAACATCAGTTGGGACTGGCCATTCCTTAATTGCTTTTATCTTTTCAGGGTCAACTGCAAGCCCTTTTCCAGAAATAATATGACCCAAATATTGAATTTTATCTTTATAAAATTCACATTTACTGAACTTGGCATATAGCTGATTTTCTTTCAGAATTTGCAACACTATTCTCAGGTGTTCCTTATGTTCTTCCTCATTTTTGGAGTAAACTAAGATATCATCTATGAACACAAGAACAAATTTGTCCAAATACTTATTCAACACACTGTTCATCAGGCACATAAATGTGGCAGGGGCATTTGTCAAACCAAAAGGTAGGACTACAAATTCGTAATGCCCATACCTGGTTCGAAATGTTGTTTTGCTGATGTCTTCTTCTTTAATTCTAAGCTGGTGATAACCAGTCCTTAAGTCTATCTTGGAAAAGACTGAAGCTCCTCTCACTTGATAAAAAAGATCATAAATTCTAGGAAGTGGATATCTATTCTTAATGGTCAATTTGTTCAGTTGACGATAGTCAATACACATCCTAAAAGTTCCATCCTTCTTTTTCACAAATAAAACTGGGGCTCCCCAAGGAGACACGCTTGGTCTAATATACCCTTTATCTAACAGTTCCTGTAATTGCATTTTCAGTTCCATTAGTTCAGGAGGGCTCATTCGATAAGGTGCTCGGGAAACAGGTGTTGCCCTGGGTACCAGATCGATTGAAAAATCAATCTCTCTTTTGGGGGGAACATGAGGAATTTCTTTGGGAAAGACTTCCTTAAATTCTCTGATGACTGGTACAGCATCCAGTAACTCTTCCTCAGTTTGCTGTTCTATTTCTTCTACATGCACTGCATAGACTTGGTATCCTTTTCTAGCTGTTCTTTTTAATTGTAAGGCTGATATTTGTCTTATTGAAATGGATTTTGGTTTCCCTTTTAGTGTAAAAGGTTTCCCTTCCTCATCCACACAATGCAGGGTTTTATACCAGAAATTCATCAAAGCTTTCTTCTTTTCCAGCCAATCCATTCCTATCAGCAAGTCATAGGATCCTAATGGAAATATGTTCAAATTTACTTCTGTTGTAAAGCCATTTAATTGTATTTCTGTTTTGGGCAATTTATGTGTGACTTTTCTCTTAGTTCCAGTGGCCAGCTGTACCAACCATGACTGCTGAAATTTTTCAGGTTTAATTTTACATTTTTCTACAATTCCAGGACTAATGTAACTCAAAGAAGCACCTAGATCAATCAAAACAGTAACAGGGAGGTCAGAAATCTTACCCTCCATTTCCACCATGGTTGCTTGATGTTCTTCTTGCCGATTTTCCAATGCTGCACTGATAGTTGGTATATTTCTGGCTATGTCATTTACTGTTGTTGCCTCTCGCTCTCTGCTGATCATGTGTATATTTCGATGGGGGCAATCCCTCATCATATGGGGCTCTCCAAAGCCCCAACACTTCAAAGGTTCCTTCATTCTGACTGTCCCTTCCTTTTTATCGTTTCCTTCTACTTGTTTTGAAGCCACTTGGGACTGAGCAGTTTGGCTTTCTTTTGGTTTATTGAATTTTTTCCGCTGATGATCCCTGTCGAAATTTCTTAGATATGTTGGTTTTCGTCTTTTCCCTTTGAAATCACCCTTGTTCAGCCAGCTCTTCCCTTGTTCAGCCTTACCTTTAAACTGCTGATAGCATAATCTGGCTTTTCTAACAGCTTCATCCATTGTCTTTGGATTGTCAAACTCAATTTTCTCCTTGTACACAGTAGGTAAGCAATTAAAAAATCTTTGGACCTTTGCTTTCTCTTCCCTAATGTAAGGGACATATCTCAGTAAATTAGTAAACTTAGTGACAAACTCATCGATAGTGAGCTGTCCTAGTCTAAGTTCATGGAATTCTTTTGCTTTATCATCATAATATTGTTCGTTCAAATAACGATTCTCGAACTTAGCCTGAAAGTCTTCCCAAGTAACTGTCTTTTCATTTATGGCATGTACCATTTTTGTCTCTTCCCACCACAGCGTAGCCTTTCCTTGTAGCTGATACACAGCTAAGCTGGCCTTCAGATTGCTCTCATATTCATATACTTGGAAATACTTTATCATGTTCAGTAACCAAGCTTCAGCATCCTCTTCCTTCTCCCCATCATAGGAGGGAGGTTTAATCTTTCGAAATTCTCCCTGCAATTCTCTTTTCTGCCTGTGTTGATTCCTAGCTGCATCCTCATCCTTAGACTCATACATCTTTCTTTTTCCGGAACCTTCGCCTTCCTGGCTGTTCCGGGAAGTAAGCTCTCTGATGAGCTTTTCTTGCTCCTTACTGGCTGATGACAGCATGTCAATTTGGCTTTTTATTTCAGCCAATTCTCATTGTAGCCTGTGCAACATAGCCATTACCGGGGCATTGGGATCTGGAGTAGCAAACTCATCCCGCAGATCCACATAAATCCCTTCACCTTCAGCCATTTCAACTGTACACACTTACAACACATATTAGCAAAAGTTTATAAAACTTCAGAAAACAAAATATGTAATAAGGAGTGAGCACAAAATTGACAGCCCAAGTTGTTGTAACTGGTGCTCCGATACCATTTGTCACACCTCCCAAAATTATTTATTTTTTTATTTTTTTTATTTTTTCTCACATCAATTCATTCTATGGTTTCTCCATTCTCCACTATTTGAACTTTGCTTAGAGTTAAGGGGTAAAACTTCTATTAATCTAATTACTATATTAAAATTAAGGCCCTTTATCATTTCCATATTTAATATATTAACCTTTAGATCATTTATCCTTACCAATTGAAATATTCATATAAACAAGGAAATGTTAACTCTTATTATTGATTTAATATTTTATACTCCTTTCACCCCTTTTTATTTATTTATCATAGGGTAACCTTGTCAACTCTCGTTTTAGACATTATTATATCGAAAGGTCTATATATGAAAATCGTGAGCATAATAATTTCTCTGGTTTTCAAATCATGTTCTTAACCCACTAGCAACAATCGTGAGTTATTAGTCTCTTCAGTGCTTTATATATATTACTATAAACATCATAGTTCATCAACGATTTACGTATAACAATTGAAGTACCGTCAACCATGTTGACCTTCTTATATACGCAAAACCCTAATGAGATAATCGAGGTAGACGTGTATAATATCGGCCAACCCCAATGTGCTGTCAACGCAATACATGGGTATGCCACGTAACGGTTCCACGTCGCTGCTCACCTGTACATCAGCGCGGTGTATGTATATTCTCAGGAGAAAATTCTCATTATGAAACCTACAGTTTTCATACTAATTGTTCGTCGATTTATATTAATTCTTATGTATGTTTGAAAGTTCGTTTTCTGAGCATTGAGATTGATAGATTTAATTCTGAGTACCATGATTTGTATCAACCCTAACTATGTGATTCCTCTTACGTTATGTACAGGGGCTTACATACACCGAAGATTTGCAGTTTCAGGGCTATATATCAGACAGGGGGTTTTCGTGTGGGCTATTCGTTGCATTTCTGTGTAGGAGAATATTGTACAATTCATAACACCGTCGTTTGACAGAGATAGACGCACGCGCCCTTCCCTCTATCGCCACACTGTTTCCACTGCAGAATTTCGTGCCTCCGATTCGTGACTGAGACAACTCAATTTAACCCTCGTACTACGTCTCCTGAACCGAAAACCCCTTTCATCAAACAGCTGGATGACGGCCATGGAGGGGTCATTTCGGAAAGGTTGAATTCACCGTAAATCTGTTTGTCAAGGACCATGAAAAACTTAAATAATATTTAACTTATCAAATGGGGTACTGGGGTTGATATGCAACAGGATTAATGAAAATCCCCCTCGGGATTGTGTCAAAACGCGGGATCGCTGCGTTCTTTCTTGACCAGGCTTTCCTATGTACGTTGGATGACTCCATCCTAGGGTTCCCAGTTCTCATTATAATCCCTCCATTATTCAGGGTTCTTACTGTTCTGCTAGCTCTTTCATTTTCCTATTTTCTTTCTTCCCAAGCCTCTCGGCCTTTAGCTATTCGTGGGTTTCCTTCTTTTTTTCTAGAAGAAATTCTTTCTCTATTCTGTCTAGACACAGTGAATTTGATTGTGTTTTGGTTTGGTAAGCTGTTCCTATCCTAATTATCACGGTTGCTGCTCGACCTTGTGGCGGTTTTCAGCTTTCATGCGGCAGGTTCCAGGTTTTCTTACCATCGAGCAGGCTCGTTGCCGTGCCTGCAGATTTCATCACTGGCGGGTAACTCTTTGTTTGGTCGGATATCTTCTCTACTCTCTATTTATTAAAATTTTCTTTTCTCTTCTCTTATTCGTTTATGGCACAGAGGTGATCATTTTCCTTTCAGGGTTTGTAGAATCTTCTTGGCGTTTACCTACATCCCCTACGCTAACTTACTTCTACGTCGATCCTGGTCTACAGGTTGCCCCAGAACCGATTCTTCACATGATGATTTGGGCGCAGCTCCTGATGCTCTGCTGGTTCGGCCTCCGCCATTTTTCCAATCCTATTACTCCTTATTCTCTCTGGTTTATTTCTGTGATTTCTGTTGATAACATGCAGTAGTAGCTCGTCTTTCACGCTTGAAACCCATAGGTAATTATTTAAAACGATGTTTCAACAATAAGCGCTCAGTTTTAATAGCACTGGTAACCGATTTGAAACTTAAATTTCCGAACCTTAGTTTAAGTTAACGTAGCAGGAAGGAAGAGAAATTGTCCCATGTTTCGGTGTAATATTTTGTTTTCCTAAATTTCTAATCTCCCAACTGTGACGGTGATCCTTACCACTCGCAGGTTCTGGTCGCATTTAAATTTTTTTGTTTATAGCTATATTTTTACCCGCATTTTATTTTTGTTGACCTCGCGTTCAGGTTCGAATTTGGTAAACTAAACGTCGTGTAAATCTGATGGTTAACCTCGGATTTACGTTTAGACATGAAATCAGTCTCGTTCCTATTCAATGTATACTCTTGAACGGATGTGTTTGTTTTTCTTTCTGTTAATCTATTGAGTCGCTACCGTATATGAAATCTAACTTCAATTGCATAAACAAAATGATAATGGTTAACCCTGCACTGCCATATGGTTTATGATTGTGATATGAAATTAATAAACATAACATAGCATAGTAATCATAATTTGTAATTGCATGCGGTTTAAATGATATAGGTTGCGCATATATATTCATTGTAACACCCCCAATTTGTGTGTTGAATTTTTAAAATTAGACATTTGAACTTTAAATCCTAAGGGGGTGGACCCCAAGGGATGAGTATGGTGTGAATGTAATTTCATAGTTTAATTGAGGAAATAAATAAAATGATTGTGCATTTTGACCAAGATGAGTATTAGAGATCACTTGCCAAATCCATGAGGATGGATAAGGCAACAAATCCCCTGAATCTTTCAAAAATCCTTGAAAGAAATTAATTTAGATTTGAGGAGGAATCTAAATTTCCCCAATGAAGAGGAGTAGTTGGGAAGAGGTGAGAAAAAGCTGGAAAAGCTGAGGAAAAGCTTAAAGCAGCTTTAAAGAGTCCCAAAACGGGAAGCCTAGGCTAAACAGGAAAGAAATCATCCTGCTATTCTGGACGCAGAATTAGAAACATGCTTTGGGGAAATATGAGCTTAAATAAGCTGCTCCTAGGCAGATCAGAGGTTGATCTGTTCTAGGAGGTGATCTCAGCTTGGGGGTGAATCCTGGGAGATAAAGAGGATTCTAAGGTTGGGAGGTTGGTCATTTTGCAAATTTTGTGGTATGTTCTGAAATTCTTGCTACTATGTCTTATTACAGTATGAATTGGCTACATATAAAATTTAATTGTATGACAAGGAGAAACTTTGGTACTACATTTAACAGAATCTATCGTGAGGCATTCACCTTCCAGATTTTTTTTAGTTGTAGACCAGGAAGTTCATAGAGTAGAAACTCCAGAATCTCTAAACCAAGGTTGGTTTAAATATGAAGTTACTTAGTCCCCATGAATCATTAAATATTATTCTGTTCCTGTATATACAAATGGGATATTTTATGCTCTTATTTATGCTAGAAAAGTAGTATAACAGCACTGAAGTATGCATGGTATATAGCAAAACAAAAGAAAACAAGATATTAGAATGTGACAAAAAGATTGTGCTAGAAAAAGAGTTATTCTAATCTGTATGAGCATGATAACATTTATAAGTGTATAGATTCCATCTTTAAATCTACTCTTGTCCTTGAAAAACCTGAATCATAGCAACTTCTGGAATCATAATGAAGGTCCTTTGGTCCAGCACTAGTAACTACTTACTAGCATACCTCAAAAGAAAAGTAGAAGTTAAGAGTAAGTACTCTATAACATGTATTTTTACTCTATAACAGGGGACAGACAGAGGCGTGGAGCTCCTGCTCTCTCTGCGCAACCATACGATAGCTATTTAGATGTTGTAGAAAGAAACAATATAATCAAGATAGAAAGGAGCTGGAACTTAGGTCGAATGACGGGGTTCCAATTAAAAGGACACCGAAACCCTAATTCCACTATATCAAAACCTCAGCAAATCCCGAGGTAGATTTTGAAAACCATCTACGTCGACAGGAGAATACCAGGCGCCATCAAGTGGCTCGGAGGAGATAGGGCGGGTTCTGCATACCGTCGTCTGGTAGTTGCAAAGGCCAGAGGCAGCACGTCGTGCACCCAGTACTGGCATCAGTGGATTTGACAATTTCCATTCTACCTGTCAAGTCCTTGCTGGACCAGGGTCGCGGTACGCCGGCGTTGGGTACCCTTCTCCTATGTACAAGACGTGCTCCTGCAATCAAGAAAATCAGAAGAAAAAAATTAGGGTTTCGCCACTGTGCACGCAGCCGGTCCTCTGTACTGTGGCAAACGCGTTATAGTATTAGTTGGTATGAAGGTGGCTACGCCACGATCGATCCTGGAAAGAATGAATGCCAATAGGCTATAACCAGTACCGATTTGGGGCGATACGGTTCACAGATTTCATGATTCAAACGCCGACAGTTTAGGTAGCTTTGGCTATACACGACACTAACTAAATGTAGGGTATATGTGCAGATTTACTATGGTCTCCAATTTAATTAGTCTAATTCAAACCTCCGTGGAAAGGCGACAACCGCTTTTCGTCGACAGGCAGAGACCTAAGTAGCAAATCGAATTATCTATCTCATGCCGCGTTGCTTTGTATGTGCACCTACAATAATAAATCGGGTGATATAATCATATTCCTACGGTTTTATATATAGATGAGTCATGCATAAGCGTATGCACACTTTTAATTGGCCGAGTCCAATGACATATATATATGAATGAGGTTAATATTTACATACGTGTGATCGATATGGGTTTTACGCATATAAATGAGCTATGCATAGGTATATGCAGTTTTCATGGTCCCTATCCAAATATAAATATATAGGATTAATAGTATATATATATGTGGGTTCGGTGTGTTATAAACACATATTCCACATTTATCCAATTATATATATATACAGGATTAATAGTATATATGTATGTGTAGGTTCGATGTGTTATATATATATATTCATATATGTGATATATGGAATATATGTTTTATATAGGTGAAATATGTGATGTTTTATGGAATCGACAAAGATGAGTGTACATAGAACTATAAGAATTCTATAAAATGCTTAGAAATTTATGTACATGGGTTTAGGGCGAACTTGGGTAGCATTGAATATTGTTAGAAGGAAATCGTGGTCAAGGAAAATTGTTGAATTAAAAGAAATACTACCGGAGCAGAGGAAATTAAAATAAATACCCAACTTTTGAACTTAGTATTCAGACCATCAGGTAAATAACGAGGGGATTGAAGTATATATGATGAAAAAAAAAAAAAAATTCCTTAAAATTGGAGATGTTACAAATGGTATCGGAGCACCAGTTACAACAATAGGGCTGTCAATTTTGTGCTCACTGATTATTACATATTTTGTTTTCTGAAATTTTTATAAAGTTTTGCTAATCTGTGTTGTAAGGGTGTACAGTTGAAATGGCTGAAGGTGAAGGGATTTATGTGGATCTGCGGGATGAGTTTGCTACTCCAGATCCTAATGCCCCGGTAATGGCTATGTTGCACCGACTGCAACGAGAATTGGCTGAACTAAGAAGTTAGAATGACATATTTTCCTCAGCCAGTAAGGAGCAGGAAAAGCTCATCAGAGAACTAACTTCCCGGAACAGCCAAGAAGGCGAAGGTTCCGGAAAGAGAAAGATGGATGAGTCTGATGATGATGATGCTGCTAGACAGCAACATAAACAGAAAAGAGAATTGCAGGGGGAGTTCCGAAAGATCAAACCTCCTTCCTATGATGGGGAGAAGGAAGAGGATGCTGAAGCTTGGTTGCTGAACATGATCAAGTATTTCCAAGTATATGAATATGAGAGCAATCTGAAGGCCAGATTAGTTGTGTATCAACTACAGGGAAAAGCCACACTATGGTGGGAAGAGACAAAAATGGTGCATGCCATTGATGAAAAACAGTTACTTGGGAAGATTTCCAGGTTAAGTTCAAAAATCGCTACTTGAATGAGAGGTACTATGACGATAAAGCAAAAGAATTCCATGAACTTAGACTAGGACAGCTCACTATTGATGAGTTTGTCACTAAGTTTACAAATTTACTAAGGTATGTTCCATACATTAGGGAAGAAAAGGAAAAAGTGCAAAGGTTTTTAAATTGTTTGCCTACTGTGTACAAAGAGAAAATTGAGTTTGACAACCCGAAGACAATGGATGAAGCTGTTAGAAAAGAAAGATTATGCTATCAGCAATTTAAAGGTAAATCTGAACAAGGGAAGAGCTGGCTGAACAAGGGTGAGTTCAAAGGTAAAAGACCAAAACCAGCATATCTAAGAAATTTTGGTAGAGATCATCAGAGGAAAAGGTTCAGTAAACCAAAAGAAAGTCAAACTGCTCAGTCCCAAGTGGCTTCAAAACCAGTAGAAGGGAACAATAAAAAGGAAGGGACATCGAGAATGAAGGAACCTTTGAAATGTTGGGGCTGTGGAGAACCCCATATGATGAGAGACTGCCCCCACCGAAATATCCACCTGATCAGCAGAGAGCGAGAGGCAACAACTGTCAATGACATAGCCAGAAATATACCCACTATCAGTGCAGCCTTGGAAAATCGGCAAGCGGAACATCAAGCAACTATGGTGGAAATGGAGGGTAAGATTTTTTACCTACCTGTTACTGTTTTGATTGATCCAGGTGCTTCTTTAAGTTACATTAGTCCTGGAATTGTAGAAAAATGTAAAATTAAACCTGAACAGTTTCAGCAGTCATGGTTGGTACAGCTGGCCACTGGAACTAAGAGAAAAGTCACACATAAGTTTCCCAAAACAGAAATACAATTAAATGGCTTTACAACAGAAGTAAATTTGAACATATTGCCATTAGGATCCTTTGATCTACTGATAGGAATGGATTGGCTGGAAAGGAAGAAAGCTCTGATGAACTGCTGGGATAAAACCCTGCATTATGTGGATGAATAAGAAAAACCTTTTACACTAAAAGGGAAACCAAAATCCATTTCAATAAGACAAATATTAGCCTTACAATTAAAAAGAACATCTAGAAAAGGATATCAAGTTTATGCAGTACATGTGGAAGAAGTAGAACAGAGGGCGGAAGAAAATCTGCTGAATGAGTTACCGGTGGTAAGAGAATTTAAAGAGGTTTTCCCAGATGAGATTCCTCATCTCCCTCCCAAAAGAGAAATTGATTTTTCCATAGATCTGGTGCCAGGAGCTACACCAGTTTCCCGAGCCCCCTATCGGATGAGTCCGCCAGAACTTATGGAGCTGAAGATGCATCTGCAAGAATTACTGGATAAAGGTTACATTAGACCAAGTGTGTCTCCGTGCGGAGCACCTGTTTTATTTGTGAAAAAGAAGGATGGAACTTTTAGGATGTGCATTGATTATCGTCAACTGAACAAGTTGACCATTAAGAATAGATATCCACTTCCTAGAATTGATGATCTTTTTGACCAAGTGAGAGGAGCTTCAGTCTTTTCCAAGATTGACCTAAGGACTGGTTATCACCAGCTCAGAATTAAAGAAGAAGACATCAACAAAACAACATTTCGAACCATGTATGGGCATTACGAATTTGTAGTCCTACCTTTTGGTTTGACGAATGCCCCTACCACATTTATGTGTCTGATGAACAGTGTGTTGAATAAGTATTTGGACAAATTTGTTCTTGTGTTCATAGATGATATTTTAGTCTATTCTAAAAATGAAGATGAACATAAGGAACATGTAAGAATAGTGCTGCAGACTTTAAAAGAAAACCAGCTATATGCCAAGTTCAGCAAATGTGAATTTTATAAAGATAAAATTCAATATCTGGGTCATATAATTTCTGAAAAAGGGTTGGCAGTTGACCCTGAAAAGATAAAATCCATTAAAGAATGGGCTACCCCCAATCGATGTCTCAAAGAAGTAAGATCATTTATCAGGGGATATGTGCTATTATCGTAGATTTGTGGAAAGATTTTCTTCGCGATAGCAAATCCCATAACCTCATTACAAAGGAAGGGTGTCAAGTTTGTGTGACCGAAAATGTTAAAAATGTAGCTGAAAGAAGTAAAAAAAAAAAAACTTCTATTGGCTACCCCCTATAAAAATTGCTGATCCTGATAAAGAGTTTGTTGTATGTACAGTTGCTTGCAGAGAGGGGCTGGGAGGAGTTCTGTTGCAGGAAAATTCAGTTATTGCATATGAATCTAGGAAACTAAAACTACATGAACAAAATTATAGTGCCTATTATTTAGAATTTGCAGCTGTGATCCATGCTTTGAAAATGTGGAGGCATTATCTTCTGGGGAAGAAATTCACATTGATGACTGATCATATTAGTCTTAAATACTTTTTCCAACCGATTTGAATGCAAGACAAGCTAGGTGGCTGTCCTTTTTAAGTGAATTTGATATGGACATCAAGCATATCAAGGGGAAGGAAAATAAAGTTGCTGATGCATTAAGTAGAAATGCTTATCAACATTTAAATAGCATTGGGAGTAGTGCTCAGATGGAGATAGAGGAATTGGTAGGAAAATCAGCAAAGCAAGATCCCCACTATGAAGCACTCTTGGTGAAACTACAGAAAAAGGATAAAACTGATTTCACTAAAAACCAAAGAGGGCTACTCTATTTCAAAAGCAGGTTGTATATTCCAAATATAGAGTCATTGAAAGAGAAATTCTAGATGAATATCACAAACAGCCCTATGCAGGACATCCAGGATACCAAAAGATGTTAACAGCCTTGAAGAAGAAGTTGTTCTGGCCATGAATGAAGAGAGATGTGGCAGAGTACTTAAGTAGATGTATGGAATGTCAGCTAGTCAAAGTTGAGCACCAACATCCAGCAGGTCTTTTAAACCCTTTACCGATTGCAGAATGGAAATGGGACGCAGTTTCCCTGGATTTTATAACAGGATTACCTAAGACTAAATATCAACATGATTCGCAATGGTAGTAGACACTCTTCACAAAGCTTTTCAGCTCACTTTATACCAAGAAAACACCTTGGAACACCAAGTAGCCTAACTTTTCCTAAAATGAGATAGTAAGGCTTCATGGAGTTCCCAAGGTGATTGTCTCCAGAATGATGCTAAGTTTACAAGCTAGCCGTTTTGGAAGGGATTGTTTGCAGGAATGGGTACTAAGCTGAAATTTTTAGTATCGCCTATCACCCTCAAACTGATGGGCAAACAGAAGGGACAAATCAAATTTTAGAGGATATGTTGAGAATGTATGTGATGGACAGATCATCAAAGTGGGAGGAGTATCTGCATCTAGCTGAATTTGCCTATAATAACCGTTACCAATCTTCTATTAAAATGAGTCTGTTTGAGGCACTATATGGAAGGAAGTGTCGTACTCCTTTCAGCTGGAGCCAACCAGAAGATAAATTAGTGTTGGGACCTGATGCCTTAGAAGATATGGAGAGAATTGTTAAACAGATACAAAGAAATATCAAGGCAACACAAGATCGCCAGAAGAGCTATGCTGATAAGAAAAGAGTGTAACGAGAATTCAAAGTGGGGGATCATGTGTATTTGCACATCAAACCTAAAAAGAGCACACTTTATGCTGGAAGTTGTGAAAAACTTGCTCCTAGATATTGTGGGCCTTTTGAAATTTTAGAAAGGGCGGGACTAGTGGGCTTGCTAAGCCGGCTCATTCACTCCCATGTTAGAGTGCATGATGTATTTCATATTTCATTATTAAAGATATATGCATGATGCGTCTCACATAATTGATTGGAATGTTGTATTGTGTGAAACTGTATGAGTTTCGCTGTAACCGCTTCAAATATTGAGCAGAAGAAATTGAATTGAGAACAGAATAAAGGTCGAGTAGCAAAGGGAAGCACTTTACTGCTGAAGAAGCCACCTGGGAAAGGGAAGCTGAAATGATGGAGAACTATCCATTTTTGTTTAAATGAACTCTAGTAGTTGAATAACAACACCGAGGACGGTGTTTATTATCAGAGGGGGAATATGTAACACCCCCAATTTGTGTGTTGAATTTTTAAAGTTAGACATTGAAATTTAATCCTAAAGGGGGTGGACCCCAAGGGATAAGTATGGTGTGAATGTATTTGCATATTTTATTTAAGGAAATAAATAAAATGATTGTGCAAGTTGACCAAGATGAGAATTAGAGATCACTTGCCAAATCCATGAGGATGGATAAGGCAACAAATCCCCAAAAATCTTTCAAAAATCCTTGAAAGAAATTAATTTAGATTTGAGGAGGAATCTAAATTTCCCCAATGAAGAGGAGTAGTTGGGAAGAGGTGAGAAAAAGCTGGAAAAGCCGAGGAAAAGCTTAAAGCAGCTTTAAAGAGTCCCAAAATGGGAAGCCTAGGCTAAACAGGAAAGAAAGCATCCTGCTATTCTGGACGCAGAATTAGAAACATGCTTTGGGGAAATATGAGCTTAAATAAGCTGCTCCTAGGCAGATCAGAGGTTGATCTGTTCTAGGAGGTGATCTCAGCTCGGGGGTGAATCTCGGGAGATAAAGAGGATTCTAAGGTTGGGAGGTTGGTCATTTTGTAGATTTTGTGGTATGTTCTGAAATTCTTGCTACTATGTCTTATTACAGTATGAATTGGCTACATATAAAATTTAATTGTATGACAAGGAGAAACTTTGGTACTACATTTAACAGAATCTATCCTGAGGCATTCACCTTCCAGATTTTGTTTAGTTGTAGAACAGGAAGTTCATAGAGTAGAAACTCCAGAATCTCTAAACCAAGGTTGGTTTAAATCTGAAGTTACTTAGTCCCCATGAATCATTAAATATTATTTTGTTCCTGTATATACAAATGGGATATTTTATGCTCTTATTTATGCTAGAAAAGTAGTATAACAGCACTGAAGTATGCATGGTATATAGCAACACAAAAGAAAACAAGATATTAGAATGTGACAAAAAGATTGTGCTAGAAAAAGAGTTATTCTAATCTGTATGAGCATGATAACATTTATAAGTGTATAAATTCCATCTTTAAATCTACTCTTGTCCTTGAAAAACCTCAATCATAGCAACTTCTGGAAATATAATGAAGGTCCTTTGGTCCAGCACTAGTAACTACTTACTAGCATACCTCAAAAGAAAAGTAGAAGTTAAGAGTAAGTACTCTATAACATGTATTTTTACTTCTTATTAAATCCCAAAATAAATCTCCATTATAAAAGAGTTAGAGTACTCATAACACTTATAGAGTATATAGTATATTAAACTTACCTCTAAACCTTGAAAGAAGGTGATGGTTATGGATTAAAAGTTCGCTTCATGAACCTTTGTCAATTAAAACTATCGAATAAAGGTAGAGGCATTTAAACAAATAGAAAATTTTATATGCGTTAACAAGTATCAAGGACTATATAAAAATTCGGCCTTTATAACCTCGGCCATACATGCGCGAGATGCACCATAAAACATATATGTCCGAGGGGGTTAGGAGTTCGACTACATATATAAACCCGATATGTTAAAAGAATAAACCATCAATTCGACCCATATATATATAAAATATATATTGCAAAAGCAAATATAAACACGAATCAAGGGAGTAAAAAGGTTTTATATATATAAGAAAGAAAAAGGGGGTTATAGATACGAGACATATATATGAATTTTACATAATCAAAAAGGAGATATTAGTAGGAATCTGTTTTGTTAAAAACGAAACCTATATACATATGAATTCTATGATTGCTTGACTACAGGTCTAGTCAAAAATTTCACACAAGCGTGACAGTAAAATAAACAAATAACAAAGTTACGCTACCGTGCACATAAGTCCAACAAAACCCTTGGGCGGTCTGACGTGTATAAGCCAAGGCACGCCGCGGACCTTCCTAATGTTAAATGAAAGAACCAGAGGTAAACGATAATCCTTCCATCCTATGCGTATAGATAATCACAATTGTCAGGCAAACGTCAAGAGCTGAACCCTAATTCAGTTTCATCATGCATACCATACATATCATTATGAGAAAACTAGGAAGCACCATACAAGTACTAAGCGTCACAATTACAACTCATTGCGATTGATGCTGGAGGAAGGGTTATAATAACATAACGGTAACCGAAGCATACAGAGTTCCGTAAGTTAAGAGTAAACAATAATCATTATAGCAGCACATTGCAGGTCACACCAACGAAATTCTCTGTTAAGTAACCATAAAGGAGGCTGCGGCATTCTTGAAAGCTCGTCGGATGAATCTAACCAACTAGGAATATACGCTTCCATAGCGATGGTTAATATCATGATTAACTACTGTGTTCGAGCTTCCTGCAACATCCTCAAATGAATTTATATATATCTATATCAGTGGTATTATGAAAAACCGCCCAAAGCCAGCGTGACATGACCTAAGCTCGGGAGGGGTGCTATCCGCACTAAAACAATAGGAATCAATGCGCTGAGCTTTCGTTCCAGGAGGTGGGTGACCGATATAATGAATCGGCACCCTTTCCTCGTATGAACCACCACCAGAAACACCAGTAAAAACGTAATAAGCAAACTGAAGCACAACTCGCCAAAGCCGGAGGGAAAGAAGTAAGTATTTAACTGTGAGTAGAGTTTCATCTCTGCGTCATACTGACGGTAATCACAGTAAACCGAGAATCCCAGACGGTGTGTATGAAAAACTGCAAGTGGGTTGTATAATCACTGCCGCGACTGAACGTGGAACAGATGGGATTTAAAAAAAAACTTCGAGGTTTAAGCCCCTAACAGGCTGCAACGTGAAACGCATTGACACAGAAAGGATAACTATTAAATCAAAACCCCATCACATGACTGGCGTTGCCTCCGAATGGAATTGCAACACGATAGTAAGAAAAAAAAAAACCCGCGCCAAGGAGGCAGGCTAGACCTCAGTCTACAGGGGACAGACAGAGGCGTGGAGCTCCTGCTCTCTCTGCGCAACCATACGATAGCTATTTAGATGCTGTAGAAAGAAACAATATAATCAAGATAGAAAGGAGCTAGAACTTAGGTCGAATGACGGGGTTCCAATTAAAAGGACACCAAAACCCTAATTCCACTATATCAAAACCTCAGCAAATCCCGAGGTAGATTGAGAAAACCATCTACGTCGACAGGAGAATACCAGGCGCCATCAAGTGGCTCGGAGGAGATAGGGCGGGTTCTGCATACCGTCGTCTGGTAGTTGCAAAGGCCAGAGGCAGCACGCCGTGCACCCAGTACTGGCATCAGTAAATTTGACAATTTCCATTCTACCTGTCAAGTCCTTGCTGGACCAGGGTCGCGGTACGCCGGCGTCGGGTACCCTTCTCGTATGTACAAGACGTGCTCCTGCAATCAAGAAAATCAGAAAAACAAATTACGGTTTCGCCACTGTGCACGCAGCCGGTCCTCTGTACTGTGGCGAACGCGTTATAGTATCAGTTGGTACGAAGGTGGCTACGCCACGATCGATCCTGGAAAGAATGAACACCAATAGGCTATAACCAGTACCGATTTGGGGCGATACGGTTCACAGATTTCATGATTCAAACGCCGACAGTTTAGGTAGCTCTGGCTATACACGACACTAACTAAATGTAGGGTATATGTGCAGATTTACTATGGTCTCCAATTTAATTAGTCTAATTCAAACCTCCGTGGAAAGGCAACAACCGCTTTTCGTCGACAGGCAGAGACCTAAGTAACAAATCGAATTATCTATCTCATGCCGCGTTGCTTTGTATGTGCACCTACAATAATAAATCGGGTGATATAATCATATTCCTACGGTTTTATATATAGATGAGTCATGCATAAGCATATGCACACTTTTAATTGGCCGAGTCCAATCACATATATATATGAATGAGGTTAATATTTACATACGTGTGATCGATATGGGTTTTACGCATATA
The DNA here is from genome assembly GCA_034641835.2 of Pinus albicaulis. Lineage (NCBI taxonomy): Eukaryota > Viridiplantae > Streptophyta > Pinopsida > Pinales > Pinaceae > Pinus > Pinus albicaulis. Next base: position 551,078 of record JAXQQM020070762.1, on the reverse strand, counting down.
AATGAGCTATGCATAGGTATATGCAGTTTTCATGGTCCCTATCCAAATATAAATATATAGGATTAATAGTATATATATATGTGGGTTCGGTGTGTTATAAACACATATTCCACATTTATCCAATTATATATATATACAGGATTAATAGTATATATGTATGTGTAGGTTCGATGTGTTATATATATATATTCATATATGTGATATATGGAATATATGTTTTATATAGGTGAAATATGTGATGTTTTATGGAATCGACAAAGATGAGTGTACATAGAACTATAAGAAGTCTATAAAATTCTTAGAAATTTATGTACATGGGTTTAGGGCGAACTTGGGTAGCATTGAATATTGTTAGAAGGAAATCGTGGTCAAGGAAAATTGTTGAATTAAAAGAAATACTACTGGAGCAGAGGAAATTAAAATAAATACCCAACTTTTGAACTTAGTATTCAGACCATCAGGTAAATAACGAGGGGATTGAAGTATATATGATGAAAAAAAAAAAAAAAATTCCTTAAAATTGGAGAGGTTACATTCATCATCACCTTATTGGACATCTGTTGATTTATTTATCATGTCTAAAACGGAACTCGATGCCGGGAATAAAGCCTTTGGTACCATCCCGTAGTTATTATTTTAACGCAGATCCGATTTCAAAATGATTTCAGTACTCGTTGTGAGGTCGTATAGTTGAACTAATCATTTGTTCGCATGTTTGTTTTGTTCACATCTCTTTTGGTTCCCCATATCACTTATTTATAATGGGGGTTAACATGTTTTATAGAGTTAGCAATAGGAGCTTATTTTGTTTTTTTTTTTTTTTTGCATATATACATATGTGCTCGATAGTAGTTGACTAGGGTACCTTAATGACAAGTTAGGTTTTATTATGATATAGAAGTTTCAAGGATTAGAACTATATTGAAAGTGCCATATGCACTTTAAAAGCTATAATTAAGGTCACATTTCCATGGAGTAAAATTTATTCTTAAGCAACCCAAAGTTCAAGTTGCATACTCTAATGTTTTTACTGCTCTTTTATTGTACGTATAAATTGCAATACTACTACACTATTTTTCAAGCATACATATGAACATGTACTTCCACTTTTGTATAGTTGCATGCAATACAAGTAAATGTTTAATTTCCTGTGGAGACTAAGTACCTTCAAATTTAATCCGTAATTGGTTTAAATATTCTGGGGGTTTCACCTCTACAGATTTCTGGTCTACAACTAAACAGAATCTAGAAGGTGAATGCCTTAGGATGGATTCTGTTAAATGTAGTACTAATATCAATCACACCATTTAATTTATTTTTCTATATGTAGCCAATTCATACCATCAGAAAGTAGAATAACAAAAATTTCAGAACATACCACAACTTGCAACTGACCAACCTCCCAACCTTAGAGTCCTCTTTGTCTCCCAGGACTCACCCCCGAGCAGAGATCACCTCCTAGAACAGATCAACCTCTGATCTGCCTAGGAGCAGCTTATTTAAGCTCATACTTCCCCAAAGCATGTTTCTAATTCTGCGTCCAGAATAGCAAGATGCTTTCTTTCCTGTTTAGCCTAGGCTTCCCATTTTTGGGATGCTTTAAAGCTGCTTTAAGCTTTTCCTCAGCTTTTCCAGCTTTTTCTCACCTCTTCCCAACTACTCCTCTTCATTGGGGAAATTTAGATTCCTCCTCAAATCTAAATTAATTTCTTTCAATGATTTTTGAAAGATTTTTGGGGATTTGTTGCCTTATCCATCCTCATGGATTTGGCAAGTGATCTCTAATTCTCATCTTGGTCAAAATGCACAATCATTTTATTTATTTCCTCAAATAAAATATGCAATTACATTCACACCACACTTATCCCTTGGGGTCCACCCCCTTAGGATTTAAGTTCAATTGTCTAACTTTAAAAATTCAACACACAAATTGGGGGTGTTACAACAGATAACAGAAGGGAGAGCTGAATGGAGGTCGAATGAGCGTAGGTAGTAGGCTTAATAGTCATGGTGATGGAATCAAGAGCTCTTAATGCTTTGCAGCGGGAGGACTTCGTAATGAAGGTGGAAAAGTGTCAATTTAAGAAAGGCTTGCTCGGGCATTTAATGTTTAGCAGATGTCCATGTGCAGGTATGTGGGTTGGACAGTTGTCCCGCCACATGGCGCCCAGGTGGCCCCTCTAATCACAGAAAAGCACCCACATCAAGGTAACCAAAATTTACGTATTATTGTTTCGAACAAAACAGTTAATTTACCCTCAGCTTCAATAGAAAATGAATAGAGCAAGAATAATAACTGTACTCCTTTAGCATAACATGAAAGACAAAAGATCGACATATTTAGAAGAGCTAACTTTAAACTCATTGCAAGGCGCAATCTCTTGTTCCATTGCTATTGCTCCATTGCTACAACTTTAATCAATTATCACAACAGTACCAGCTTCCAAATAGTTAAAATAACAAAAAGAAGAGCCACATATAGCCACTGAATTAGTTTCAAGTACCACATCATAGTCGTTTGTATTTAAATGAACTATAACTATACTCCTTTAACATAGCACGGAAGAAAGGTGATCCAGATATTTAGCAGAGCTAAATTTTAACTGACGGCAACGAGGGGTCTTTTGCTCAATTACTAGATCTTTAATCATTATCACAATAGTACCATATTCGAAATTGTTAAAATATGGGAAGAAAAACCACATTTAGCCAGTGAATTAGTTTCAAGTACCACATCGCAGTAGTTTATACTTAAAATCAATCATATTTAAGATGAGTAAGTTTATCCAATCATTAGCATTGAACTAGTTTCTTTATCAACATATATAAGAAAATTAAATAATTATTTATATAAATTACTAATATATTTTTATATTTTCTTAAACATCAAATAATTACTTATATGGTAATATATTTGTATATCTATATTCATTCTCCCTTTCTACAACTGATTATGATTATAGAGGCTCTCTATACAAAGATAGAAAATGATTAAAGAATTAAGAATCTAATTTTAAAAAGATTCGAATGCTTATAAAAAATTCACACTAAAATTATGTAGTGTAGTTCTATTGTTATTTTTCCAGAAGAATTAGTTAAACAATTATGGATTTACAATCTGAAATTGCTCAAAGATTGTAGACTTCACACAACCTTAGCTAGAATCAAGCCTAGATGGTGTGGTTCTTTTAAAAGATAAAATCAAATGGATGAGATTTTCTACATCAATTTACATTGGAGATGAGGTGTATCACTGTTTCATTTTTCTTATGAATTGATTGATGAACTGTGTACCATAAGAGTAACGAAGAGCTAAATTTTACCTGACGGCAGCGGGGGGGTCTTTTTTTCCATTACTAGATCTTTAATCATTATCACAACAGTACCATATTCGAGATAGTTAAAATAGGGGAAACAAACACCACATATAGCGAGTGAATTAGTTTCAAGTACCACATCACAATAGTTTATATTTATAATCAATCATATTTAAAATGAGTAAGTTTATCCAATCATTAGCATTGAACTACTTTCTTTATCAACATTTATGAGAAAGTTAAATAATTATTTATATAAATTACTAATATATTTTTTTATTTTCTTAAACATCCAATAATTATTTATATGGTAATATATTTGTGTATCTTTATTCATTCTCCATTTCTACAATTGATTATGATTACAGAGGCTCTATATATAAAGATAGAAAAGAATTAAAAAATTAAGAATCTAATTTTAAAAAGATTCGAATGATTATTAAAAAATCACACTAAAATTAATGATTTTTTTAGTATTTATGTCTATTACTTTTTATATAAATAATCATTAATAAGTAATGTAATTTATCATTTTAAACATATATTTAATAATAAGAAACACATCTAATATTTAATGGGTAAGCTTTAAATTTGAAATGATTAAAAGATATTATAAATACCCTTAAGTTTAATTATTTGTATATTATATATAAAATATTGTGATATATTTTATAATTTTTTATATAATATTTACGAATATTATAATGTAGGAGTAAAATATATAATATGTAAAAATACTATAATACAAGAGAAAAATATAATGACACAACTAAATAACTGAGGGACGGAGGGAGCACTAAATAATTGTTGTCCTCATTATTATCTCTTGTGTCGCTGTTTGAGCTTCTTCCATCGTTGGAACCCGAATTGCTACTGGTGGAGTGGGTGCTACTCGAGGTGCTCTGCATAAGGAGAGCCTTCATCTTGTGAGGGATTAAGGTCAGCTCAGGCAGGATGGTTGACTTGCGTGTTCGCTCTTTGGGTCGAATGCTTGAGGAAGCCAGAGGTGAGACAGGTAGTTGCAAGGATAATTGGGCTAAAATATTAATAGGGTCAAATCTTCTCAGCTCCTCCCAGCCCATCAAAAGATTCAGTTCCCTTCCTATGGTGTGCGATAGAGGTGGTCTCAAGGGGAGGTCGCAGCCTCCAGCTCTTCTACACCGCATATGGTGACACCTTGGCATGACACGCGAAGGAACAGAAGTGCAAGACAGAGAGGGAGCACTAGGCAACACTTGAGAGGAGATGCCACCACTTGAGAATGTCGTGGGAAGGCTAAGATAGGGCTGAGCAGGGCCAAGAACCTGGGGTCTAAAGGAGGAATATGAGGCATTCACAGATAACAGAAGGGAGAGCCGATGGAGGCCGAATGAGCATGGGTAGCAGGCCTAATAGCCATGGTGATGAAATCAAGAGCTCTTAATGCTTTGTAGCAGGAGGACCTCGTAATGAAGGTGGAGAAGTGTGAATTTAAGATAGGCTTGCTCGGGTATTTAACATTAAGTGGGCGACGATGTGCAGGCATGTGGGCTAGACAGTTGGCCTGCCACATGGCACCTAGGTGGCCCCTCTGATCATGGCAAAGCACCCGCATCCAGGTAACCAAAATTTGCGTATTATTGTTTCATTAAAAAAAACAATTAATTTAACCTCACCTTCAACAGAAAATGAACGGCACATGAATAATAACTATATTCCTTTAACATAACATGAAAGAAAGATGATCAACGTATTTAGAAGAGTTGACTTTAAACTCATAGCAAGGCACAATCTCTTGTTCCATTGTTATTTCTCCATTGCTACAACTTTAATCAATTATTACAATAGTACTAGCATCCAAAAAGTTAAAATAAGAAAAAAAAGGAACCACATATAGCCACTGAATTAGTTTCAAGTACCATATCATAGTCATTTGTATTTAAATCAACTATAACTATACTCCTTTAACATAGCACGAAAGAAAGGTGATCCAAAAAAATCATTAATAAGTAATGTAATTTATCATTTTGAACATATATTTAATAATAAGAAACACATCTAATATTTAATGGGTAAGATTTAAATTTGAAATGATTAAAAGATATTATAAATACCCTTAAGTTTAATTATTTGTATATTATATATAAAATATTGTGATATATTTTATAATTTTTTATATAATATTTAAGAATATTATAATATAGGAGTAAAATATATAATATGTAAAAGTACTATAATACAACAGCAAAATATAATGACACAATTAATTGATTGCAAATTAGAATTTTTAGTAAAAGAAAAATGCTTCTAAAAAAAGCAGTTTAATGATAAGAGGTTCAAAAGATAATGGTTTTGAAAAAATTCAAATTTCTAATTAATAATAATAATTAACATATTCATATAAATTAAATGGTTGGTAAATTATATCTTGTCCGGATGATGAATCACACTGGCTGGTTTGAAACGCGTCGACAAAAATTTCTTATATGTGATTTTCACCGAAAATTTCTTATACACATTTTATGGATCACAGAAGCCAAATTCCTAATGGTTAGTAAATGTTAATAGACATCAAAACATGTACATGATACATCTCTCATTCCCAAAATTAAAAAAATAAACAAAAATTAGATAATCAAATTATAATTTTATTTTTAATAATAATTTTTATTTAATTAATTCTTCCCAGAAAATGACAATATCATTAGGAGGGCCAACACGTTTGGAACTACACAGTGTAGTTCATCTCCTAATGATATTTTTATTTTTCCAGAAGAATTAGTTAAACAATTATGGATCACACAAGTTTACAATCTGAAATTATTATTTTTATTAATTATAAAAAGAATTATTGTATGAGTTAAACATATACACATTTAAAAACAGCATGTAACAATATTATTAATCATAGAGATTAGCCTCCATTTTATCATTTATATTTTTTACTTGTAAATAGGCTCTTACTAATACCACATGCCCATAAAGCCATAATTCATGTTCATATGATAATTTTTTTTAATTCATCAATTTATTTAAAAGCACAAAGATCACATAACCACTTTTGAGATAAATCTAAAGCTTTGATAAATGACTCTACTACTAAAAATATTGTAAAAAATTCCATGAATATTAGATCCCTACCATCCTCCTAATCATTATTGATAACTAAATAAAAATCTAAAATAACAATTATTTGGAGGAATAATGTATTTTAAGTATTTTTTATGTTAAAAAGATTAATTGTGAGGAAATTAATTAAAAACAAAATGTACTTTTATAAAAAAAATTTTGAATTCAAATAACCAAATAGAAGAAAGAAGGTCTGAAAATCATGGACATGGAAGACTTGTGAATTATAATCTTTAAATAGAAGAGGTGAGAGAAAGTTGACAAATCTTGAAAATCAATTTTGTGGAGCCTTGAGAGTGTAAAGTTATATATTGGAGCTCATAATAACTTCTCTTTAGTTAATTTTATTTGTGATATTTTCTTTTCCTTAAATACATAACCCTAAATTTTAATCTAAGTCATGAAAATACTCTATAAATCCGATTTCATCACCCATAAATGCAATAAAAAACTAGCATACTGGCTGACTCACTTATTTTTTTTTTAAAATTACACCACACATGCCAAACCTCGTACTATCATGAACTTACCACTTCCTCATGATCTCATAGCTTCATTTCTCCCACACACAATCTTAGATTTTAATATAAATTAATGAAATACTTTAAAATGTTGTCTCGAATGTAAGGAAAAGAAATCTGGCTCACTCATTGTTTTATTAAAGGAGGTGAAATAAATTTTTCTTTATTAAAGGACGCGAAAATGTTGAATTTTTGGCTAGGTTTATTTCTAAGTTTTTCATTTCCTGCTTAAATTTCCATGGAAGGCATGGATATACTCTACCGTTTCTACTTAAATTTCCATGGAAGGCATGGAAATCCAGATAAAATAACAGTCTGCAAACTATATTAATTAATCAAAGAGATTACACACATTTATTTATGAGATAGTCTCAAGATAGGAAATCTATCTTGGACGCACAATAATGTAGTTGAGAGAATATCTCAACCTCACACTAAACTAGGAACTAACCTATAATATAGGAACAAACTCTATACATAGAGAGAATCACAAACAGAAGACAAGTAGGAATTATATATTCCAACACTCCCCCTTAATGACTACTTGTCTCAATATCCATCTGCAAAATCTACATCTTGTCCTATTTGGTAATTACACTTTGTATCTTGTTCATGCCATTGCTGATGTCCATATAAAGAAACAACCATCTACCGAAATGCATTGGTTCCCAACCGCTACAATTTCCAGTGTACTAGGAAGTTCTTCACATACATGGTTCATCAAACCTCTCAATTAACTCCCCCTAGATAAGAAATTTCTCCTAATGGAGTCTAAAACCAAAATGGCTGACCCAAGTGTATCCATCCCGCATGACACACTCTTCCAGGGTGTTAAAAAAATCTCTAACAGAGGGAACATATAACAAAGGGGTATGCATGCCTCTCTGGGTCTTACAGCATGTACAAAAAATAAATGACATGTACATTTGCTTCTAATTACAAACTGTGACTCATACTCTACCATATTCATGATTCTATTCTACAAAAATAAACAAACTCAGAAATATATAGTTCTAGCTACCCTCTATGATCTAGGAACAGACTCTTAAATAGAGAATTACAACCACAAATAAGTAGGAATTACATATTCCAAATCCTGTTGAACAACTACTTGTCGTGATATCAATTCACAAAGTCTAGTTGTGGTCAAACATAACAAAGGATATGTCAACGTCCATCTAAAGGAGCAACCATCCACCGGAATGCATGGGTACAAACCGCTGCAACCGCTAGTCTCGTAGGATGTCCTTCGCATACATGATTCTGTAAACCAGTATCACTGCATATATGTATCACTATCAAAAAATGTGTCTGTGACTCAAATTCACCACAAACAAGCAAATCCCATGTGCAGAACCGGAAATACTGTCTACAACTCGGATCCACCACAAACGGGCGAATCCCATGTCCAAAACTGCCAAAAAGAGAGATCAACACCTTTCTAAGCCAAATATACACGTCCAAATAACAATCCCCAATAGTCGCTCTGATTGCACCTTTCGACATGACTGTCAGATAGAAAAAAATACGCCGACCCTCCTGTGCTAAAAAATAACAATATCTGAGACCTGTGAGTGAGGTGTTTACTGCATTCCACCTACTCCTATGAGCATTTAAGCTCCTGTGTGCACCCGGGGCACATGTAGCCACAAAGGCTCCTATATTCATGAAGGCTTCTGTATGTAGTTTCTGGTTCACCACAATCCATCACTTTACAGTGACAAAATATGGTTTTTGGCTAACCATAAACCTGTACTTACAAGGTGGTTTTGATATTACCACGAAATTTACACATCCCTTAACAAGGCATACATTCCATACTCCAACTCTTGGAGTTTCCAAATACATACAATTACCACTACAACAACTGCTTAGACTTTCTTACCATGCTAGGGAGTCTATCCCACAAACCCACACTAACTCAAACAAACATTTACTTTGTTGTCCATCATAATAGTTGTTGTTGCTTCATTACCTCATATTTCGTTGCTTACATCTTGGGCATCTTTGTCTTTGTTAAATAAATTCTTGGAACTCCATGCTTAACCTGTCATTTGTTAGAGTCGCGAATTCTAACAAAATAACTTTACCTACATTGAGTTAGCTAGGCTCAATAAGGCTCAATAAGTTTAAACATGATTCCAAGAAGCTAAATGAAAAAAACAAAAGACTCTTCAAATTAATTTCTCTATCTCTGCCCAAAGATGATTATTTCCCAAACATACCAGCAACCATTTTTCTCCAACGATACCTCTGAAGGGTCTACTAATGAAGAATCAGATTGACAACTTTTCAATAGGACTCAATGCAGTGTATTCCAACACTGATGATCCAGACATAGGCACTCATAGCCACACGAAGAGAACACAATTTCCCCTTCAAGAACAATAATCCAGGACTCCACGGTCCAATCCTCCGTCGTCCACTAATTCACTATCAACATGCATAAAATTCAACAATATTATACACAAAAGTTCTCATTTTAGTATCCAATCCCCTGGCATCACAACATAATGCCACTTCCCCTATTCATTGTATCAAGGCTTGGTAACAGCTTCCAAGCATGCCTCCTCATGCTTGCTGACAGGAAACGCAAACTCGATCATCCTACAATCTATGATGTACCTCCATATGCCATTTTCATTGTCATGTCTTCATCATATCTAGTAGTAAATCATACCTACAAATAAATTTATCTATTGTTGGAATGGGCAATTCCAACAAAGACTCGCACTCGTGACAATAGTAGCCTAAAATAAATGTCACAATAAACAAATTAATTCTTTCAACCAGATTTACATTACTCACATGACCACCCTTAAAGAAATATTAAACACAGGCAACATGACATCATGCCCACACTTTCGATCTACACCAGACATACTAGTAAATTGCAAACAGACCACCCAGCAGACTGGTGTAGTAGCAAGGTACCACTACAACAACAATGCAGTGTCTTCAGATCGAGGCTGGAACAAAGAAGCAAACCAAACTCGAACGTTTCTTTTCCTCACATATTCACTTACAGAATGCTGAGGAGATCCCCCAATCAACAGCTCACTAAGGGATTCACCCACTCTCCTGTCTTCTCCACGCAACAACACCTTTCAATCCAGCGATTGACAAAAAATTCAAAGAGAAAGAAAATCTATGATAAAGAAGATCATGTATGATGGAAAGCTCGATTACACCATACACCTGAACATTTCTGACAACACTTTCACCACGAGTAATAGCAATGCTTGTTCCAATAGAAATTTTTTTTATAAAAAACGCAGCCTCTAGAATATCGATCCTTCTGGAACATGAATGTGTGCAAATTCAAGAAAAAAATGCAATACATGTCCATAGAGAAAAATGATAAGATAAAATATCATCGGGAATCAACTATGTAGGCAAAACCTGAATCACAATGTCTGTGTATTGCTTTTGTGGATCGATATAGGCATCAAAATCTGGTTTGCAGGCTTCGATACTTGCTTTGATAGTGTCTAAAAAATGCCCACGTTCGGACATATCATGCTCGATTTTCCAAGAAAACTTCATCTCGTTGCTGATGTCCAAATATATACTGAAATCCAGCAGCTCTCTCACATGGGCATCAAACATGGGATGAAAGCCTTCAATGACGAGAATCTTGGGAGGTTTGATCTACTTCAGAGGATCTAGAATACTAGTGACGTGGTTATAGATGGGCTTCATAACTGGTTTCCCCTCCTTCATGGCCTTGACCTACTCATACATGAGATCAAAGTTATTAGCCCTGGGGTCAAGAGCTGTCACACCTTTATCCTTCCTCCCATATCTGTCAAGGGAGTGGTAGTCGTCCAAGCATATGACCATGGTAGTATCGCTAATGAGCATATTGGAGTTAGGATTTCTACCCTTAGGGGGCTTTGCAGCTCTGCCAAAGACACTTGTTAGGCGCCTCATGAACGTACTCTTTCGTTGCTTATATACATCAGTCAACACTCAATGATGTGCTAGTATATCTTCTCATGGAGTAACAGCCTTCGGGAGCTGGTGAATCATTGTCCAGCAGTACCAACTACACCAAACAAAATAGATCACACAACCATTGTGAAGTATGCATCTTCCATAACTATAATTGCATTGTTTCCACTAAGTTCAAGCAAACACTTCCCAAATCTTGTATTGACTGCCTTCTGAACAATTTATCCAACCTCACGCAGGCTCTCAGCCTCTTCTGAGGCTCGACCTCCAAGAATGGGAGTCGTGCCTCCATGCTACCGCTGCACTCTACACACAGTCCATGCTGCCACTAATTAGGTCACCAACTACACATGGATCAGGAACATTGCAAAAGAAACATATCTGAGCTCCACAACAACAGCTTCAACTAAGCAAGTGACCTCGACTCTGCAAGGATGTGGATTTACGGCTACTGCTGGGACCAATTACACCAACCACAGTCCCCTTCCATATGTCCACCAATACTCCAGACAGAAGGCGTTGCCCCTCATCCGACTTCTTCTGCAGATTTCTGACACTCATTTTCAGATGCAGATTGCCATTACCAGAACCGTCCACATGCTCCTCATCGATGAGCAACAACAGCTCCTCTCGAAATCTCTCAGCTCCTTCAGAAGCATGTAACTCAGCCTTAATCCGAGCGCACATCGACTTCCAATAGGTTCAAACCAGGATGCTTGTCGAGGCCTCCCATCGATGCCAGGGATCAAGTCGTGACCACGACTCAAAAATTCTGTTGAGCAAATGCAAGAGCCAACGGATGGCCGATGCCTCCAATTATGCATCCTATGATTACCACCACATCATGTTGCTCTTCCAAAATGCTCCTCCAAAACACTCATGGCAATCGCATCACACCGGAGTATAATACAGATCTGCGAATTGACAATTTTCATAAAAATATCTCAATTGCTTCTGCTCAGCAAATCTACACACCACTGCCTCTTCATAAACAACAAGTAGTGAGATTCTAAGGCATTCATATCGAATGGACAAACTTAAAAAAAAAAATTAAAACTAAAACAATAAAAATACAGTATCGATATTCTCTTATTTCCCTCATCCCAGGGGGGGCTGAGGCCGAGGCCGGGCCCTTATGGGCTCTGATACCAAGATAAAATATCAGTCTCCAAACTATATTAATTAATCAAAGAGATTACACACATTTACACTTGAGATAGTCTCAAGATACGAAATCTATCTTGGACACACAATAATGTAGTTGAGAGAATATCTCAACCGATACCAAGATAAAATATCAGTCTCCAAACTATATTAATTAATCAAAGAGATTACACACATTTACACTTGAGATAGTCTCAAGATACGAAATCTATCTTGGACACACAATAATGTAGTTGAGAGAATATCTCAACCTCACACTAAACTAGGAACTAACCTATAAGATAGGAACAGACTCTATACATAGAGAGAATCACAAACAAAAGACAAGTAGGAATTGTATATTCCAACAAATTCTGTAACGCGGCATGGGCTGTTATTTCACTTATAGGATTACGAAAATTCCGAGTATATTTTCTATTTTAGATCATCTAACTATTATTTTTCTTTTATAGCTCACTATCAATTTGTAAAACTCACGAATGTTTAAAATGTAAAATACCCATTTATGATAGTTTGTATATAAAATAAATCATCATCCTTAACAACAACCCTCAACATCCATGATCTGAGTCAATCAAACCAGAATTCGCTTGTTACCATTTCATTAAAATAACAATTAATTTAATGTAACTGAAAATGAACAGATAATTTAACCTAAACTTGAAGAGAGTATGAAAAATGAATGATAACTATAATTTTTTAACATAACATGAAAGAAAGAGTAACGACATCTTTTTCTACGGGCAGAATCTTCTCATCCATTACTAAATCTTTAATCACAGGGGTACAAAAGAGGAATGATAGGATCAGGAGTTTAGCAAAGCTAGCTTTTTTATCAATTGTCACATGAGTACCAGCCCATACACTTCAAAAATAGTTAAAACATGTAGCAAATTTATTACCGCGTACCCATTTATCACCGTCGTTTGTATTTAAAATCGATCACATTCCACTTCAAAAACCCTTTGCTATAGATGATCAGCATCGACAATTATTATTTCCAATTATTATTTCCTAGACATAACAATTAATTGAACATAATTTTGAATGTAAATAGTAATGATAAATATAATATTTGAGCATGTAATAGAGACGAGGGTTTAGTGGAAATTAATCTTACCTCAAGAGTGAGCCGAATTGTTTGCTATATTTCCATATCCTGAATCAATAGTTACAATAGTGCCAACAAGTACACTTTATATTATTGTGAACGTAGAAAAGAACTCACAAATATCAAACAGAAGCCCATCCCATCAAAGATAACTATTAGAACTAGTGAAAATTCACAGGGGAAAATGCAGAAACAAAAATATAAAGAAGCAAAAACCATAAGCAGACGAAGAAAGGAAAATTAAAAGTTGCAATTCGTTCCAACTTGAAAAAATCAAAGCAGTCGTCGCAATTCATCACCAGAAATTTGGTAGAGCGAAAGTTTTGGCACCACTGTCATCCTAATACATCTACATGTTGGCAATAAAATTAAGGTGGCTCTGTTTAAATAGACATACATCGAACAGATGAATTTAAAAATATTTTGAACGGTTAGCGCAAACCCTGAGTTCGACCGACTTCCGAAATATTTTGTACGAATTCATCCAAAGCAATTACCACCGTTACATTGTGCCTTTTTTTATGACGTTAAAAGTTGTGAGCTGGAGCTTTTTTAACGAGGTTAAAATAAAATTTATCCTCATTTTGTGCATTTTTACGAGGTTAAAAGAAAATTTATCTTAGTTTTGTGTTTTTTAAGGAGGTTAAAAGAAAATTTATTATCAGTTTCTGGGTTAAAAGAAAATTTCTCGTAATTTATTTTAATGAGGTTAATTTTTTTTTAATTAGTAACATTCTGCATCTTTCTTTTTTACGAGGTTAAATTTTTTTTTCTCGCATTTTCATTTGCATCTGATTCGAATTTCGCTGAGATTCTATGCGTTCTAGTTCTCTGCCAACATAATCCCCGCCATTTAATTATACCAATTTAACTAGTTCATCGTTAAATTCGATACTTGACTTTTCAGCTTTGTTTGTTCTTTGGGTTGATTTGTAAGTGCTAGATAACTGATATTTAAATGGTATATATTATTTAAATAAAAATTAAAAAAATTTATATTTAATATTATTAAAGATATTATTTTATCTCATGGCTCAAATTTAAGCAATGAAATTGTATAGTTGTTAAATGAATATATTGTTTGTATATAAACTAGAAATTGCATCATATGTTGCAATGAGAATGCCTTAAGCTAGGATTCTACTAAATAGTAGCATACAAGACTGAAGTCGAAATTTTATACATTTTTTATTTATTTATTTATTTAGATTTTGTGAAAACTTCTAATGATTGAATAATGAAATTTCTATTAATTGTTTACAAGAAGAAAATCGAAAGCTTGCCCCATCTTTCCAAGTCAACCCAAATTATACTAATATGTATAATGATAACAACAACATCTAAATCATCCATAGTATAATTAGATGGATAAAGTGATATTTGATGTAAAAATAGAATTCAACAAAGTATTAAATACAACTTAAGATGATTTGATTTCCCTGGTAAATGGAGATACTCAAAATAACCCTAGGTTCGAATCTTTGACAGTTAATAATGTCGGTTGTCCAAATTAAAATGATTTCAAATAAGCCCATGGAAATATAAATATAATTTAGAAATGAGAATAGTGAGCTTCTAATATCAAACTAGTTTAATGAGGTGGTCAACATGCTTAGAGTCACTTTCATTTCATCTAACTTAGTTTCTCATTGGAATATGTATTTTCCAACACTAATTTCAGAGCATAAGATGCCTAATACAATGTGAAAGGAATGATCTTTTAGTTTTCATATCCTCTAGGTTTATGTGACTATCTCAAACACATAAACCTTCAATGGGTGTCTCATAAACTTGGATGTATTTTTTTTTGTCTCAGGAAATGAATGATGCTTTCATTGAAGATGAGGTTTGTGACAACTAGGGTTGGGCATATTTAATTCGGTCATGCTTATTGCTTCAATAAAATTAAATATAATTGTTGTTTTTCATTTTTTTCCATGTTAAATTAATTTTGGCTATGTGATAAATTCATGTCAAGGTTTCTTTTACCAATGGGTTTTTTCGTGGTAGTATTTCTTTAAATATAGTCTATTTCATGGCTTGATTACTTTCGAATAATTTATTATGTATAAAAATAAGTATATACATACCATATTAGTGGAGTTATTCAAATTTTAAGTCTTGTAGAACTTTGATGCAACCATAAGAGATGTTTCTCTTTTGACAAATCGCTGGAAGATTATAGACTTCATACAACCTTAACTAGAATCAAGCTTAGATGGTGTGGTTCTTTTAAGAGATAAATTCCAATGGATGGGAATTTCTACATCAATTTAAGTTGGAGATGAGGTGCATCACTTTTTCGTTTTTATTATCAATTGATTTATGAATTGTGGATCATAGGAGTAACCAATAGTTTCAACGAAATCCAAAGTAGCAAGCTTGTAATGGTCTCCAATACCTGCTGTAAACTTAAACTTTATATCTTGTGTAAGATTGAGCACTTTATATAACTAATATTGCATTGAAAATGCTATATAGAAATGAATTTATTTATCAATTGTGGACCATAGGAGTAACCAAGAGTTTCAAAGAAATCGAAAGTAGCAAGCCTGTAATGGTTTCTGATACCTGCTGTAAACTTAAACTTGATATCTTGTGTAATATTGAGTATTTGATATAACTAATATTGCATTGAAAATACTATATAAGACTTGTCAGGAGACCATAACTTATGGAAGATATTATGTAATAATTTATTACATTTACCAGTCATATTTTGTACTACGACAGTGTCACTGTGTGCAACCTCAGCTCCATAGGATGTTATATGTTATTATATTTTTTATTTAGGCTTTGTACTATAACTCTATCACCAGTGTTGAAATTTTGGTCATTAACATGGCTCCTATTACTCAACTATGATGATGTTAACAATGTTATTAGATTTTTTATTTATGCTTTGTACTATAACTTTGTCACCATTATTGAAATTTGTTCATTAGAATGATTTCTCTTACTAAAATTTCACACTGTGGCTTGTCCTAAATTCAAGTCATACTTTCCTGCATTTTGTTGAACATGCTGATTTGTTACTTGGACCATCTCAACATGAGAGATTTCCATGGAATGCTTGATATTTTCCGATTCCTTGAAATTTTGACAATTTTCCCATGCCATATTTTTCTCTTCTCTGGAAAGTATTTCATCTCCATTCTCTTGGAGAAGAGTCTCTTGAAAATTGGCAATCCAACTTGAGTAATGATGTTCAATTAATTTCTTCATAAAAGCAGAATATGTTTGTGAAGCTTAACATTATAACTAACCAGAGCTTCAACCTTATTCTCTAGTTCGGTGAGTCACTCTTTCAGTTCATCACAATTATTGGAAACATTGTCATTATCTTCAATATTTAATAGAATTAAAACTTCCTCTTAGTCAGGAACCTATGAATTTTTTCTTACCACCAACTCTTGGTGCAAGACCCTCTTTTTCTACATGTTGCTTATATATTTTTTCCTCCATTTTTCCTTGTAAAACTAAGTGATAGGCCTAAACATGATTTGTCTGTCTAAAGATCCACACATGAAAAGAATCCTGAAGGATCATGTGTTGGATTATAGGAACCATAAAAAATTATCACATGATTGAGTGTTGGAATATTTTTTCCTAGTGACTAGGTGCTAGTTGATAATAAACACATGGGAACTTCTAGTATTTATGTTTATTATTTTTTATATAGATTAAAAATTGAGGATAGAATTTTGAAATTTTCTAGTGTTTAAAAAAAAATCCACAAACATTATTATTTGTAATATTTATGTTTATTAATTTTTATATAAATAATCATTATGAGTAGATTTTTATTTAAAAATATATATATTCAATAATAAAAAACTTATCAAATATCTAATGGAGCAAGTTTTAGATTTGAAATATTAAATATATATTATTAATACTCTTAAGTTTAGTTAAAATTATTATGATTTATTTTTTACTTATTTTTATACAATAGATAAGAATACAAAGATTTAGGAGAAATACATATAATATGAAAAATTATTATAATCTAGAAGATGGATTCTGGTTGGCATTCTAAACATCCACAAATGTTCTCTGACACTAGAAAATCCAAAATCCTCTTCAATAATTGATAACCACAAGAGGTTGAAAATAATATATAAAATTGAAATTCTTAGTAAATGAAAAAAGTTTCTTAGAAAAAGAAGTCTAATGACAAGGGATTTTAAAAATAATGGTTTTTTAGTTTCTCTAATTTATAGTCAATAATAATAACTACAAGAGTAATATAAATTAAAATGTTCGTAAATGTCAATAAACATAAAAAATTTACATCATGATACATCTCACATTACCAAGATTAAAAAATTATAAAAACTCATTGAGGAAATTATAATTTTTTTAACCATTACACCATTTATATTTTTAACTTGTAAATAGATTCTTGTTAATACCATGTGTCTACAAAACAATAATTCAGGTTGATATGACATGTTCAAGGGATATTTTTTTTTAAATTAGTCAATTTACTTAAAAATAGAGATATGACATAACTACTTTCAAGATAAATCTAAATATTTGATTTGTGATTTATACTAAGAATATTATAGAAAATTCTACAAATATTAAATCCTTACCATCTATTTGATAATTATTAATAATCAAATTAAATTCCATAAACATATTCTAAAATAAAGATTTGTAATTAACAAAAAAAATAAAATTCAAAGATAACGAATTTTATGTATATTATAAATTAAGATAATTAATTATGAAGAAATTAATTGGAGATGAAATGCACTCTTCTAAACCCTTCCAATTAAAAAAAAATCTATAATTAAAAGTTAAAGTTTGGTAGCAACATTACCAAGGATAATGAATTTTAAGGATATTTTAATTTAAGATGAGTAATTATGAAGAAATTAATTAGAAATGAAATGAACTTTTATAAAAGATATTTTTGAGTTAAAGGGAATATTTGTGTATTAAAATCCTCATGTCAAGTCAAAGAACTGAGAGAAAGCTAACAAATCTTGAAAAACAATTTTATTGAACATTGAAAATGTACATTTATATAATAAAATTCATACTAAATTTTTTACTACGTATTTATCTTACAAAGTTATTACTATATATCTATCTCATAGTTTCATTTGTGAGCTTTTCATTTACTTAAATACGCAACTCTAGATTTTAATTGAAATCATGAAAATACTCTTATGAAGTACTATGTAGTTGATCCCATTTCATTACTACATATTTATCTCCTTTCTTTTGTGAGATTTTCATATCCTTAAGTACACAACCCTATATTTTATGTAAATCATGAAAATACACTCTGCAGTTGATCCCATTTCATTAATAACAATATAAAAAATAAAAACTAGTATATTAGCTGGCTCATTCTTTTAATAACAAGGAAATACTTTAAAATCAAATAAATATGATAATGTTGGCAGCTTATTATTTATTAAAAGACACAAAATAAATATTGTAAGTGCCTCTTTATCTCAAGACTTCTTAAGCTTTTCATTTCCTGATATAAACAACCTTGATTTCAATGCAAAACATGAAAATATTGTAGAGACCATTGGATGGTATTTCGATTATGAGTATATTTTCTATTTTATATCATCTGAAAATTGTGTTTTTCATTATTGCTGGCTATCAATTTCTAAGACCCGAGAATGTTTAAAATATATACATACCCATTTATGAGCATTTGTATCTAACATAAATCACCATCCGGTGCAATGACCCTTTTCTATGACAGCATGTGACAAAATTCAACCAAACCAAAATTTATATTTTTTTTTCTAAGTTAGACTATGTCTATTATATTATACAGAGAAAAATATCACATATCTCTTCCTCCAGACTTGGCAAGCCAATTCCAAAGGGAAGTATCAAGAGTTTGAAACCAGAAAACGGACTACCCCAATTGGGGAAACCAGTCCACTAGTAGCACAAAATAGAGGCTTCTCAGAATGGGAAACCATCATACACAGTAGCGAAATTTAAACTGAAGTTTTAGAGCGAAGTCTTCCAACGCATGTTTAGACTAGATAACGCTACAAAAAAACTAGAAGGAGAGAAGTGCACCCTCCAATTCAAACTAGTGTGGACCATCATTCTTCTTGCTAGAGTTGGGTTTTTCCTCCTCGACCCTGCAAGCGTAGAATGACTCTTCATCCTCCTTTCTTAACGCGTGGCTAGTGACCTGAGGATGTGGTGACCCCGGTGTGTCTGGCTAATTGGAGGTGGTCATGAGCTGATCATTGTGCTCATTCTTATCTCCTGCATCACTATTTGAGCTTCTACCATCGTCGGAACCCAAATTTCTATTGGTGGAGTGGATGCTACTGGAGGCACTCTGCACAGGGAGAGCCTTCATCTTGCGAGGGATAAAGGCTAGCTCAGGTAGGATGGTCGACTTACGTAGTCTCTCTTTGGGTTGAATGCTTGAGGAGGCTGGAGGGGAGACAAGTAGTTGCAAGGATAATTGGGCTGAAACATTAATAGGGTTGAGTTTGCTCGGCTGCTCTCAGCCCACCAAATGATTCAGTTCCCTTCCCATGGCATGCGATAGAGGTGGTCTGAGGGGAGTCCGCGACCTCCAGCTCTTCTACACTGCATACAGTGATGCCTTGGCATGACACCCAAAGGAGCATAATATCAGGACAGGGAGGGAGCACTCAGTAGCATAGGAGAGGAGATGCCACCACCTAAGAATGTCATGGGAAGGCTGAGGCAGGGCTGAGAAGGGCTAAGAACTAGGTGTCGAAAAGAGGAATGGAAGGCATCCACAGATAATAGAAGGGAGAGCTCAATGGAGGTTGAATGAGAATGAGTAACAGGCTTAATAGCCATGGTGACAGAACCGAGAGCTCTAAATTCTCTGCAACAGGAGGACTTTGTAATGAAGGTGGTGAAGTGTGAATTTAAGACAGGCTTGCTCAGACATTTAATGTTGAGTGGGCAACCATCTATGGGCACATGGGCTGGGAAGTTGTCCTGTCACATGGCACCCAGGTGGCCCCTCTGATCACGAGAAAGCACCTACATCTGGGTAACCAAAATTTACGTATTATTTTTTTATTAACAAAACAATTAATTTAACCTCACCTTCAACAGAAAATGAACAGAGCATGAATAATAACTATACGCCTTTAACATAACATGAAAGAAAGAGGATCGACATATTTAGAAGAGATGACTTTAAAGTCATAGCAAGGCGCAATCTCTTGTTCCGTTGTTATTGCTCCATTGCTACAACTTTAATCAATTATCACAACAACACCAGCATCCAAATAGTTAAAATAAGAGAAAAAAAAGAACCACATATAACCACTTAATTAGTTTCAAGTACCACATCATAGTCATTTATATTTTAATCAGCTATAACTATACTCCTTTAACATAGCACGGAAAAAAGGTGATCGAGATATTTGGCAGAGCTGAATTTTACCTGATGACATTGAGGGGTCTTTTTCTCCATTACTAGATCTTTAATCATTATCAACACAGTACCATATAGTTAAAATAGGGGAAAAAACACATTCCTTGTTATTAAAAGATTGAGCCAGCTAACATACTAGTTTTTATTTTTTATATTTTTTAGGGTTTTGTATTTTATTTTCCTTAAATACATAACCCTAAATTTTAATCTAAGTCATGAAAATACTCTATAAATGAATGGTAAATCTGATTTCTCCAGGTCCGCCTCAGAATTGTGCATCCGTTGTATTCTTCAAGCCAAAGAAATATGCTACAATGAATCATCAGTTGCACTACTAATGTTGCAGATATGAACCATCCCTTAAGTAGGCTAACTGGTACAACTCTTTTCTTTCAACACATAAGAAAATACATGGATTATTCGCACATTAAAACAAACTAAGGAACTGAAGCTTGATGGACCTTTGACAACTTGGTCGTTGAAAGAGTTTTAGAATGTCGAAGTTGATCTCATCAATCATCAACATAATTTGATGTTGTCTTTATACAAGTAGGATGGATTTTCTCCTTCAATAAACTTGCAATGACAAACTCTCCACCAATTATGTCTTCTATCTTCTTAAGAGTGCCTACTTCCTCTTGAAGTAGGAAAAAATCTCCTCTCTTAGATATCTCACTCTCAACACTCCTCTCTTCAAAAATTCCTCCTTTTACAAAGAAACATACTTTCCTTTATACAATAGGAGTTCATAAATTCATGGAAAAAATAATGCTGCCTCAATCTTCAATAAACCAAATTAAGATTTTGGTTAATCTTACGAGGTCTTTTAATTCATCTTAATTCATGAATCTTCTTAATTAGGTTCTAAAGCTTCATGCTCAATTCTCTTCGAAATCCACTTTTAGACTTCATGATAAAATACAGGATAGGGAGGGAGCACTCAGCAGCACAAGAGAGGAGATGCCACCACCTGAGAATGTCATGGGAAGGCTGAGACAGGGATGATCAGGGCCAATAACCAGGGGTCTAAAGGAGGAATGAGAGGCATGCACAGATAATAGAAGGGAGAGCTGAATGGAGGTCGTATGAGCACAGGTAGCAGTCTTAATAGCCATGGTGACGGAATTGAGAGCTCTTAATGCTTTGCAGTAGGAGGACCTCGTAATGAAGGTGTCGAAGTGTGAATTTAAGACGGGCTTGCTCGGGTATTTAACGTTGAGTGGGCGACCATGTGCGGGCACATGGGCTGGACAATTTTCTTGCCACATGGCACCGAGGTGGCCACTCTAATCATGGCAAAGCACCCGCATTTGGGTAACCAAAATTTCTGTATTATTGTTTCATTAACAAAACAATTAATTTATCCTCACCTTCAACAGAAAATGAACAAAGCATGAATAATAACTATACTCCTTTAACATAACATGAAAGAAAGAGGATCGACATATTTAGAAGCTCATAGCAAGGGGAAATCTCTTGTTCCATTGCTATTGCTCCATTGCTACAACTTTAATCAATTATCACAACAATACCATCTTCCAAATAGTTAAAATAAGAAATAAAAGAACCACATATAGCCATTGAATTATTTTCAAGTACCATATCACAGTCATTTGTATTTAAATAAACTATAACTATACTCCTTTAACATAACATGGAAGAAAGATGATCCAGAAATAATCATTAATAAGTAATGTAATTTATCATTTTAAACATATATTTAATAATAAGAAACACATCTAATATTTAATGGGTAAAATTTAAATTTGAAATTATTAAAAGATATTATAAATACCCTTAAGTTTAATTATTTGTATATTATATATAAAATATTGTGATATATTTTATAATTTTTTATATAATATTTAAGAATATTATAATGTAGGAGTAAAACATATAATATGTAAAAATACTATAATACAAGAGCAAAATATAATGACACAAATAAAATTAGAATTTTTAGTAAAAGAAAAACACTTCTAAAAAAGAAGTTTAATGATAAGAGATTCAAAAGATAATGGTTTTAAAAAATTTATAATTTATAATTAATAATAATAATTAATATATTCATATAAATTAATTGGTTGGTAAATGTTAATAGACATCAAAACACCTACATGATAGATCTCACATTCCTAAAAATAAAAAAATAAATAAAAATTAGATAATAAAATTATTATTTATTTTTAATAATAATTTTTATTTAACTAATTCTTCCCCAAAAATCACAATATCATTAGGAGGGCCAACATGTTTGAACTACCCAGTGTAGTTCATCTCCTAATGATATTGTTATTTTTCCGGAAGAATTAGTTAAACAATTATGGATCACACAATTTTACAATCTGAAATTATTATTATTAATAATTATAAAAATAATAATGTATGAGTTAAACATATACACATTTAAAAACAACATGTAACAATATTCTTAATCATAGAGATTAGCCTCCATTTTATCATTTAGATTTTTTACTTGTAAATAGGCTCTTACTAATACCACATGCCCATAAAACCATAATTCATGTTCATATGACAATTTTTTTTAATTCATCAATTTATTTAAAATCACAAAGATGACACAACCACTTTTGAGATAAATCTAAAGTTTTGATAAGTGACTCTACTACTAAAAATATTATAGAAAATTCCATGAAGATTAGATCCCTACCATCCTCCTAATCATTAGTGATAATTAAATAAAAATCTAAAATAACAATTATTTCAAGGAATAATGTATTTTAAGTATCTTTTAAGTTATCAAGAATAATTGTGAGGAAATTAATTAAAAACAAAATGTACTTTTATAAAAAAGTTTTTTGAATTAAAATAACCAAATAGATAGAAAAAGGTATGAAAATCATGGACACTGAAGACTTATAAATTATAATCTTTAAATAGAAGAAGTGAGAGAAAGTTGACAAATCTTGAAAAGACATTTTGTGGAGCCTTAAGAATGTAAAGTTATATATTGAAGCTCATAATAACTTCTCTTTAGTTGATTTTATTTGTGATATTTTCTTTTCCTTAAATACATAACCCTAAATTTTAATCTAAGTCATGTAAATACTCTATAAATGAAAGGTAAACACGATTTCATCACTCGTAAATGCAATAACAAACTAACTTACTGGCTGACCTACTTATTTTTTTTAATAATTACATCACACATGCCAAACCTAGTACTATCATGAACTTACCACTACCTCATGATCTCACAGCTTCATTTCTCCCTTACACAATCTTAGATTTTAATCTAAATTAACGAAATACTTTAAAATGCCGTTTCAAATTGACTCGCTCATTGTTTTATTAAAGGATGCGAAATAAATATAGCCTTCTTAAAGGACGCGAAAATGGTGAAGTTCTGGTTAGGTTCATTTCCTGCTTAAATTTCCATGGAAAGCATGGAAATACTGTAACGTTCCTGCTTAAATATTTTTTGTTTTTAGATCATCTCACTATTATTTTTCTTTTATTTTTCTTTTATAGCTAGCTATCAATTTGTAAAACTCACAAATAATTAAAATGTAAAATACCCATTTATTATAGTTTGTATCTAAAATAAATCATCATCCTCAACAACAACCCTCAACATTCGTGATCTAAGTCAATCAAACCAGAATTCGCTTGTTAATGTTTCATTAAAATAACAATTAATTTAAGATAACTGAAAATGAACAGATAATTTAACCTAAACTTGAAGAGAGTATGAAAAAGAAATGATAACTATAACCTTTTAACATAACATGAAAGAAAGAGTAACGACATCTTTAGCAGAGATGATTTTTACGAGCGGAATCTTTTGATCCATTACTAAATCTTTAATCACAGGAGTACAAACGAGGTATGATAAGATCCATTACTAAATCTTTAATCACAGGAGTACAAACGAGGTATGATAAGATCGGGAGTTTAGCAGAGCTAGATTTTTAATCAATTGTCACACGAGGATCAGCGCGTGCACTTAAAAATAGTTAAAACATGTAGCAAATTGATCACAGTTTACCCATTTCTCATTATGGTTTGTATTTAAAATCGATCACATTCCACTTCAAAAACCCTTTGCTACAGATGATCAACATCGACAATTATTATTTCCTGGACATAATAATTAATTGAAAGTAATTTTGAACATAAATAGTAATGATAAATAGAATATTTGAGCATGTAATAGAGAGAAGGGCTATACTGGAAATTAATTTACTGAGCCGAATTGTTCGCTATATTGCCATATCAATATATCCTGAATCAATAGTTACAACAGTACACTTTATATTATTGTGAAAGCAGAAAAGAACTCACAAATATCAAACAGAAGCCCAGCCCATCAAAGATAACTATTAAAACGAGTGACAATTCATAGGTGAAAATGGAGAAACAGAAATATAAGGAAACAAATGTTTTGGCACCACTGTTACCCTAATCCATCTCCATCTTGGCAACGAAATTTGATAGAACGAATGTTTTGACACCACTGTTACCCTAATCCATCTACATCTTGGCAATGAAATTAAGGTGGCTCTGTTTAAATAGACATACATCCAACGGATAATTTAAAAATATTTTGAACCGTTAGCGCAAACCATGAGTTCGACCGTCTTCGTAAATATTTTGTAAGAATTCATCCAAAGCAATTACCACCGTTAGTTTGTGTTTTTTTATCACGTTAAAAGTTGTGAGCTGGTGCTTTTTTAATAAGGTTAAAATAAAATTCATCCTCATTTTGTGCATTTTTATGAGGTTAAAAGAAAATTTATCCTAATTTTGTGTTTTTTAAGGAGGTTAAAAGAAAATTTATCCTAATTTTGTGTTTTTTTAAGGAGGTTAAAAGAAAATTTATTGTCAGTTTTTTGTGTTTTTTTTAAAGAGGTTAAAAGAAAATTTATCATAATTTTCTGTTTTTTAATGATTTTTTTTTTTTTTTTATCGTAACATTCTGCATTTTTTTAATGAGGTTAAATTTTTTTTATCCCATTTTCATTTGCATCTGATTTGAATTTCGCTGAGATTCTCTGCGTTCTAGTTCACTACCAAGATAATCCCCGCCATTTAATTATTCCAATTTAACTAGTTCATCGTTGAATTGGATACTTGACTTTTCAACTTTGCTTCTTTTTTTTCTGGGTTGATTCGTAAGTGCTAGATAATTGATATTTAAATAATATATTTTATTTAAATAAAAATAAAAAATGGTTATATTTAATATTATTAAATATTAAAATTATTATTTCATCTCATCGCTCAAATTAAACTAATCTCTATATATTATTATTAATATTACTAATCTTTTTATATATTATTATTAATATTATTGCCATTATTAAATATTTAAACAAAATTTGTATAGTTATTAAATGAATGTATTGTTTGTATATAAACTAGAAATTGCATTCTATGTTGCAATGGGAATGCCTTAAGGTAGGATCTTAGGAAATAGTAGCATACAAGACTGAATTCAAAATTTTATACAATTTTTTCTATTTATAAGTGTTTGTGTGAGAAATTTTTTGTTCATTTCAATATACATGGATTATTTTAAATTTGAATGGATAATTTCAATATAGATTTTGAAAACTTCTAATGATTGAATAACGAAATTTCTATTAATTGTTTGCAAGAAGAAAATCAAAAGTTTGCCTCATCTTTACAAGTCAACCCAAATTACACTAATATGTATAATAATAACAACAACATCTAAATCATTCATAATATAATCAGATGGATAAAGTGATATTTGATGTAAAAATAGACTTCAAAAAAGTATTAAATACAACTTAAGATGATTTGATTTCCGTGGTAAATGGAAATACTCAACACAACCCTAGGTTTGAATCTTTGATAGTTTCATTTCATCCAACTTAGTTTCTCATTGGAACATGTATTTTCCAATATTAATTTTTGAGCATAAGATGCGTAATACAATGTGAAAGGAATTATATTTGAGTTTTCATATCCTCTAGCTTTTTGTGACTATGTCAAACACATGAACCTTCAACAGGTGTCTAGAAAGTTGGATGTCTTTTTTTTTTCTCTCAGAAAAAGAATGATGCTTTCATTGAAGATGACGTTTGTGAAAACTAGGGTTGGGCATATTTAATTCGATCATGCTTATTGCTTCAATAAAATTAAATATAATTGTTGTTTCTCATTTTTTTTCCGTGTTAGATATATTTTGGCTATGTGATAAATTCACATCAAGGTTTTTTGCCAATGGGTTTTTTCATGGTAGTATTTCTTGTAATATAGTCTATTTCATGGCTTGATTACTTTGATGACCTTATAATTACGCTTACATTGCCTCAAATAATTTATTATGTATTGAAATACATATATACATACCATATTAGTGTAGTTATTCAAATTTGAAGTCTTGCAGAACTTTGATGCAACCATAAGAGATGTTTCTCTTTTGACAAATCGCTGGAAGATTATAGACTTCACACAACATTAATGAGGTGTATCACTGCTGCATTTACATTGGATATGAGGTGTATCACTACTGCATTTTTCTTCTGAATTGATTTATGAATTGTGGACCATAGGAATAACCAAGAGTTTCAACGGAATCCAAAGTAGCAAGCTTGTAATGGTCTATGATACATGTTGTAAACTTAAACTTGATATCTTATGTAAGATTGAGCACTTTATATAACTAATATTGCATTGAAAATATTATATAGAAATGAATTTATTTATGAATTTTGGACCATACAAGTAACCAATTTTGGCAAGAAAAAGTAATCCTAATCAATTCAAAACAATTTTTATCTTTATGTTTTAAAACAAGCATAAAAACATGTAAATTCAAATCAGGCTATCTTTTAATGAGAGACACTATCTTTCAATCGATGAAATAAATATTTACAATAGGCATAAATGAATATATTATGAGATTCATAGAAGTGAAAATCCCGGTTTTTTATTTACGTTTAAAATGGAATGAGTTAAAGGTCATTACGATGGAAGAATGGTTTTCGAGGGTTTCGAGGGTTGAATGAGGGTTTCGAGGGTTTGAAGGAAACATTGCAGGTTGCAGAGATATTGCGGCGGGAATTCACCAGGCGCCAGCGTTGATAGAGGTACATGTCTGCGCCCTCGGGAGGAGGGTCGCAACCCTCCTACCGTAACGTAACCACCGGCGATGATAGTGTACAGAGGATATCACAATCAGGTTCAGCACAACACAAGTCGGCACCTGTCTTGGGAGCCGAATGGCAGGTAAAACAGAAAGGCCAATGCTTGCCAAGAGCAGTGAAAAAGCGAAGACTTATTATTTCAGCGGAGAAAGTGAAGGAGTATCGAGGGTATATGAAAAACCATGCCTTAATCTGTAAGTTCATAGGTGTATGGCCTTCGGAAAAGGAACTAATGAAATGGATTCAATCCAAATGGCAGCCCAAAGGGTATATTGACCTGAAACTAGGAGCTAAGGGTTTTTTTACAGTTATTTTTTCTAATTTACAGGATAAAGAACGCATTTTTGAAGGTGGACCTTATTTTTATAGTAATGCAGGACTTTTTCTCAGACAATGGGAGGAATGTTATAACCCTGACCAAGAGCAATTTCTTGCTGCTCCGGTTTGGGTGCGGCTGTTTGGGCTTCCCATGGTTTTTTGGGACCCAGAAATCCTGGAAGGAATAGGTAATTCTTTGGGCTCTTTTGTTAAAATAGCAGATGCAACAGCTAGAAGTCGCTACACTTCCTTTGCAAGAATATGCGTGTATATGAACATTTCAGAGCCTCTACCAGAAATGATAGAACTTGAGTGTGAGGGTAAAGTTTGGATGCAACTATTGGATTACGAACACATACCCTTCCGATGCCGTCGATGTCATGAGTACGGGCACTTATATAAATCTTGCCCTTTGAATGCGGCTGAACAAAAGAAAGCAAGCACCACTGGACCAGAAAAACCGGCCCAACAGGAAGAGGAGGGTTTTGTGCAGGTGCCGACAAGAAAAAGACGTACAAGGCAAATAGGGTCGAGGCCAACAACAAAAAAGCAACCTTCAGACCCCACAACAACCGGTAACCGCTATGAAGTATTGCAAGAGGGAGAAGAACCGTCAGGACCAGATATAATTGTGGAGATACCAGTGGAAGGGCATCAGGAGGAAGGATCCAAATAGCAATCTTTCAAGAGGAAAGGAGGGAAGGAAATGGAAGATAATCCTCAACCGGAACTTACCCCGATGGAAGTGGAACATGCTAAAGATGACCTAAGTGCAGAGGAGAAAGTATTAAAAAGGATGCTGTTTGAATGGAGGACCCTAGATGATCGTTTTATTCCACCAGATCAAAAACAACTGTACAAGGACACGTTTGAACACTACTTAACAGCTCAAGCCCAACAAGAGACGCAAGAGCGGGAACAGGCTGGAGGTAAGAAAGTACTGACCCAATCTAAACCAGCCAAGAAGAGAGGAAGACCGACCATTAAAGACTCAATACAGTTAGTAGGAGAAATGCTGATCAACACTGGAAAGATTATACCGTTAACAACGGTATTTCAAAACCTACCAAAACATTTTTAATGAAGGTTCTCTCCTGGAATATAAGGGGTCTCAATAGTAAAGGTAAACAGCGTCATTTGAAAGAAAAAATACAGATGGAAAAACCCCAGATTATGCTTGTACAAGAAACCAAAGTTACAGGGCAAAAGCTTCAATCAATTGTACAATCCTTTAAGATGCCCTATGCGGTAATGGCGATAGATTCAGTGGGCACAGCGGGAGGACTGGCTATAATTTGGAATGAAGTGGAGATTATAGCGGAAGGATGGATGGGAGCCCCCAGAATCCTAACAGCGACATTTCGCCAACTAGGAGCAGAGGACAGAATCCTTATTTCGGCGGTTTACGGGCCTTCAATTCCAGGAGAGAGAGCGGCATTCCTGCAAGATATAAGAAAGGTAAGTACTCTACATAATGAAAAATACTCGCTTCTAGGAGGTGATTTTAACATGATTTTAAACCTATCTGAAAAAAAAGGGGGAACAAGAAGGGAGGAACCAGAAATGGCTTTATTCCAAGAGGTAATACAAGATCTAAGATTGGTAGATGTTCGAACAGTTAATGGAAGATATACGTGGAATAATCGTAGAGGAGAAAGGCACCAGATCGCATCCAGACTTGATCGTTTTTTAGTGACTGAGGCTCTGGTCAGCCTAGATATTCATTATGAGGCGGCCATACTTCCCACTTTGGGATCTGACCATTGGCCAATCAGGATGGAGATAGATGTGAAAGCAAGCAGAAAAAACCAGCCTTTCAGATTTGAATTATTTTGGCTTAGGGATCCTGGCTTTATAGAAAAAGTTAAAAACTGGTGGCATGCAAACCCAATTCGTGGTCATAATAAAATGCATTCCTTTCAACTGAGGCTGAAGCAATTAAAACTAGAAATAAAACGCTGGAATCGGGATGAATTCGGAAATATTCATCAGGATCAAATAAGGCTGAAAGAGAAAATGAAGGAAATTCAACAAAGAATAATCCTACAGGGGCGCACAGAAGAGTTGGTGATAGAAGAAGGTCAAACTCTTAGCCAACAGGAGGAACGAAGAAAACAGGAGGAGATCTTGTGGAAACAGAAAGCTAGAGTTCACTGGCTGAAAGAAGGGGACCGAAATACTAAATTCTTTCATCGAGCAATGATACAGAGGCGACAATTAAACAGAATATTCTCTATTAAAGCAGCAAATGGAGACAGGCTAGTGAAACATGAAGATGTTGAAAAAGAAATGACCAGTCATTTTCAGAATCTTTTAACTGAACCCAACCCAAATCGTCGAGAAGCCATTCAAAAAATCACCAACCATATTCCCCAATTGATCACTAGAGAACAAAATCTGGCTTTATTACGAGCAGTAACGCTAAAAGAAGTAGAAGAGGTGGTCCTGCAATTACCCATAAATAAGGCCCCGGGCCCTGATGGTTTTACCAGCGAATTTTTCAAAGCAGCTTGGTCTTTCCTTGGACAAGATATTTTAGAAGTAGTTGAAGAATCCCGAATATAGAAAAAGATGTCACCAGCACTAAATGCTACGTTTTTTACTCTTATCCCCAAACAACAGCATGCTGATACCCCGGAAGGTTTCCGGCCTATAGCCCTCTGCAATGTCATTTATAAAATCCTTTCTACTATCATGGTCAATCGTTTAAAACCATTACTGACGAAGATAATTTCCCCAGAACAAACAGGATTTGTTAAAGGTCGACAAATTCTGGATGGAATAGTGGTTGCACAGGAAGCAATACATACACTCAAGAAGGAAAAAAAGAGAGGTTTATTAATAAAATTAGATCTCTCCAAAGCGTATGACCGTATAAGCTGGCATTATTTGGCGGAGGTGCTGAGAGCGTTCGGATTTGAGGAACGCTGGATCCAATGGGTTCACTCTTTTATATCTTCCCCGACTTTCTCCATACTATTGAATGGAAGCCCTTCAACGTCGTTTAACAGTTCGCGGGGGCTTAGACAAGGAGACCCCCTATCACCATTCCTCTTCATTATAGCAGCAGAGGGTCTGGGTCGATTAATTAAAGCCCATGTAGCAGAAGGCAAGCTAAAAGGTTTGAAATTGTGGGGCCCTCAACTATCTCTGACACACCAGCAATTCGTAGATGATATTTTATTATTTTGCATGGCCTCTCTGAAAGAGTGTAAGAGCATCCTTAAAATTCTGGAAATGTTTATGCAAGCCTCGGGAACATAAATTAATAAGGATAAGTCTAATGTCTATTTCTTCAACTGCCCTGTTCTGATGCAGAATCACCTAACTAGAGCTTTGAGCTTCCAGCAAGGATCTTTTCCACTAAAATATCTCGGAATGTTCTTAAACCCAGGGCCTACGCAGATAGCAGACTGGAAGGATATTGTAGTCAGAGTGGAGAAAAGAATACAAAATTGGGCGTTTAGAACACTGAATGCGCCAGGTCGTCTTATACTACTTAAATCAGTACTGCAAGCCTTACCGATTTACCAGCTCTCGGGAAGAGCTTGCCCTAAAGGAATATGTGAACAGCTGGTAAACATATTCAAAAGGTTTTTATGGCAGGGGAGTCAATCAAATAGGAAGTCGGCTCTACTATCTTGGGATAAGTTAATTACACCAAAGGCAGAAGGAGGTTTGGGACTGAGAGATCCCTTCAGCCTAAACAATGTACTGGGAGCAAAGCTCTGGTGGCGCTGGCTCGTAGGAGGACAGGATTTCTGGAAGAGAATATGGCTAATCAAGTACGAGATGCCAGAGACAGTTGCAGGCCGTATGAAAGTCGATCGAACCCCAAAAGGGTCATCAATATGGAGTCTAGCAGCGATGAACCGATTTTTAATTCGGAATCATAGCTTCTGGGAAGTTAGGGAAGGAAAAACAGCACTCTTTTGGGAGGACTCGTGGCAGCAAAGGGACAAAATATTTAGTAGACTTGAATTAGGAGAAATCTTCTTATTTACCAATACCCCGAATAACAGGCTAGTCAAGCAATATTGGTGCACTAATAGTGATGGTATGTGGAGGAAGTGGAAAGACAAACAAGGGTGGCAGGCAGCGCCTGAAACGGAACAGTGGAATAACTTTGCAAGGGAGCTAAAAACTCGTAAAATCAGAATCACAACAGGCCCGGACATTCTGAGATGGGGTCATCAAACAAGAGGTCTTTTCACAATCAAGGAGGGATATTGTCTCCATACTCAACAAGGGGCTGGGAATGGAAGACCAATTTGGAAGAGGATTTGGGAAATGAAGCATTGGCCAAAGATCACTTATTTTATTTGGCTAGTAGGCCACCGGAGAATATTAACCTGGGAAAACCTTAGAAAAAGAGGTTTGTTTGGACCATCATGCTGCCCCTTTTGTCGAAGAGACGAATAAACTATAGATCATTTGCTTGGCCACTGTACAAAAGTTCAGCCCATGTGGGAGACTCTATCTCAGCTATTTAGGCAGATGATAAATAACAATGAAACAGTGACAGATATCATAGAAAGATGGGGAAAAGGTAAATTTAACTGTCAAGTCCTAAATAGAGCGTGGATCCTCGCATTAGGATTCTTATTGTGGAATATATGGAAGGAAAGAAATCTGAGGGTATTCCAAAATTTGGAACAACCTATGGCAACAATATGGCAGCGTTCCAAAGAAAATATCCGGGAAACCATTTTAACGGAAAAATGGACGGATGAAGATTGGAAAGCAGTAGGAATTGAAGCAATCATGTTGGAACAACTGAACCTTAAACCTCAGATACTAAGCCAAGGGCTTTGGAAATTTAGACCGCCTAGACAATCAATAGAAGAACAATGGAGACCCCCTCAACCTGTATTTTTGAAACTAAACTATGATGGGGCGTCCAGAAGAAATCTTGGCCAATCAGGATCAGGAGGGATATTCAGAAACTCACGAGGGACTGTCTGCAGATTCTATGCTCTAGATCTAGGCCACGCAACCAATAACGAAGCAGAACTAATGGCGGTGAAACAAGGCCTACAGATAGCAATTCGCGAACAATATCAACGGATTATTGTTGAAGGGGACTCAACTATGGTCACAGGGATTCTCCAAAAACTTCAGCAGGGAACGCAATGGGAAAAAATTTCGCAAAGTTGGAGAACAGCCGCTCTTATAGAGGAATTGAGTCAATTGGTGAAACGCATACAATACCTGATCCCTCACCACATAAGAAGGAAAGGAAATTCAGCAGCAGACTATTTAGCAAATTGGGGATGTGATAATGTGGAGAGAGATATGGAGGGACGCCCAAACGATCTCATATGGACAGTAGAGCTTCAATCACTCCAGTTGATAGTCGAAAACGACCTCCATCCCCCCGATCGGGGTGAACACCTGCCATCATGATAACGGAAGGATGAAACATGGCAAGCGCTTCCGTAAACATCACTTAAGATCATTTAAATGACCTGTCAGAACAGCGAGGTGGATGGTGCGACCGCCGGCGAAGGTTTGATGGCGCATGATGGCCAGGGTGGCTGTCAGACAACCGGAAAGGCAAGAGGAAACTTGGTAAGTTTATTTAACCCGCCTCTTCATTCTAGCATGCATTATCCCTGGCATGCGAAAGTTTGGAGGCGTCGAAGGCAAAATACAGCTCTGCAACCTGGAATTCGCGAGAATTTCTTCAGGTATGTTCTGATAATAACCTTAAAGCTCCTGATTTTAAATGCGGCAGATATGGTTTGCAGTGAAGAAGATAGGTTAGGAATTCTGTCGTTTTTGTTGCTCGGCAATTATCTCGAACCTGAACTGAGTCAGGTCCCTCCCTGCTTCCGCGATCCTTGTTATTTGCAAGTTCTATTTTTTCTTGCGGTTGATGCTCTCCATAGTGATGGGGATAGTTTAACTTTCAGTTTGTTTCTGTTCCTTCTTTCGTTTGTTAAGTGCTGGGAAGCAGAATGGGATCTGGTCACCCCTTCCCTCTACGACCATGGCAACTCCCAAGTACCTGAAACTAACCCTGTGCAAAGGCATGAGAGCAAAATACCCAGTTACCTATGTAATCCCTGTGGTAGCTAGGTTCGAATAGGCTGTCAAAATCTTGATAGGAAAAGTTGGCTTAAGATCCCTAGTTATAGTCTTGTCTGCAACTCCTTAATTGGCGACTACCTCAGTTATAACAGGTTTCCTTCTTATCTGAGTGATGCAAACATAATCCACTTTTATTTTTTCCCGCATGGTAACCCTCACAGTTATACCACTGATATCAAAGGCAAGAAGTTGGTCGAGCTTCCGTCTCGACGAAGGGTTGAAGGCACCGTGGGGTGCATGCTGTGTTTTAAAACCTTTTCTCATTTTGTTTCTTCCTGCATGCCAGTGTTAGTTAAAACCTCATCTCCAGCAATGGGAAAGCGCCACTATAGGGCAGCGAATAAGGGGAAGCAACCTGATCTGCCAGATCAAGTACCAAAGAAAAGGGGGCGGAAAACGTATCTAGAACACCTGGAAGAATTGGCAGTTAAATATGTCATGAGCAACCCCTCGGCATCCAGAAATGAAATTCGAGGTTGGGAACAGGAAATCTACCAGGAACCAGAGGAAACTGAGACTGAGGCAGAAATACTGGATTTTATAACTGATCCAGGGCATACAAGAGGCAGGCTAACTTTGTTTAACCAGACAGTCCATACATATTGGATTGTAAAATGCCTGCTAGCAAAAGCAATCCAGAATAACCACCCAGTCCAAGTAAAGACAGAAGAAATGCAACCGGACATACGCACCCAGACTCTTCTCTTGGAGATTCAGGACAATCAGCAGCACCTAAAGATTACTCAATACCAAACTGCAGATAGGGTCAGCAGATTAGATGAAAAAGTGGGGCGTATGGAGAAAACTCTTTAGAAGATTCTTCAGCAATTGAACCAAGTAGAAATGCCAGGGTCTAATGTCAAAGACCCTGCCCCTGTGTCATCATCTGAGGTTTAAATGATGTCTGCTCTCATAGTCTTTTGTAAATTTTGAATTTTAAAGTACTGTTATGTTTGTAAATATTAAAGTAGAAACTCAGGTTGTACAAGCTAGTCATAGACGTAAGAGACAATTCCAATTTTGGGATGCAAACCATGTTTTTAGAAGGCCAATAAACCTGGTTTCCCTCCTGGGTAGGTTGAGGCCAAGAAAGACTTTATATTTTGTAACCTGTCTTAAAATATAAATAGAAATGGCATGGACATACCGAACTTACAAAAAAAAAAAAAGAAGTGAAAATCCCTTTTTGATAGATCAAAAAACCAACAAAACTAAAAACCCAAAACTATAAAGATAAGTGATTTTCCTAAAAAATACAACCAAAAAAACTAATCTAAATCTGCGGTTGACTTTTCGAGAATGTAAACTATGCAACTGTAATATATACACAATTCACTTGAGAACTATGCAAATGTAATATATGCAAGAGAATTCTCATACAGAAGATGATTCCAAATCAGCGAAAGAACAACAAGACTATTTTCCTTCACCAATGTAATATAAAGAACCAATCAAGAGTAAGTAAAGAAAATTTGGTGAGAATTCCAAAGGTCAAAAGTAAAAACACTAAAAGATGATTAACACCCAGACAAAATTAAAACAAATGAAAAAAGATGCAAAAAATGTCAAGAAACTAAGCCAAACCTTGAAGTAATGACCAAAGGAAATCAAATTAAAAACACCCAATTAACTTAACATAGACTTAATAGGATTGTAAACAAGCTAACAGGATCATAAAAACCAAAAATTGGACCTAAATCAGAGAAAACTTAACTTTTTCAAAAAATTTACAGGGTTGTGCAGGTAGATAAGAGAGTTCAGTGCATATGCACATTGTTTCTAAAGAAAAATTGTGCACATCTACAATCTATTTTTGAACAAAAACCACGTATATTAAGAAAATTAAGAAAAAAGAAAAAAAGAAAATGTTTCAACGTAGAAATTTCAATTCGTAAAAGGGTCTAAAGTCATAAAAGGTTACAAAAGGAAAAAAAGGAGAACTCGTTCCCTGATGGAGTCACCAATTTATTTTCTGGATAAATCCCTCTTGCAAATAAGAGTGATCTCCCTAGTATTCCAACAGATAACTAGAAA
Organism: Pinus albicaulis; assembly: GCA_034641835.2. Classification (NCBI taxonomy): domain Eukaryota; kingdom Viridiplantae; phylum Streptophyta; class Pinopsida; order Pinales; family Pinaceae; genus Pinus; species Pinus albicaulis. The sequence continues at coordinate 514,899 of JAXQQM020070762.1, read as the reverse complement.
CAAACAACCATTTGAGTATCTCTTTCCTTAAACTATTAGCATTCAGATTATCAAAACTTAGAAACGAGGAGGTAATGATTGTTGGGTACCATATTTTTATACTTTCCTCTCTCATTTTACCCTATCTTTCTATCTCTTTGTAGCATTTTTATTCTTAAACACATGAGGTAAAACCCTTTTGCCTATCTTTCATGGGATATTTGATTAATGAAGTATTTGTCATGGAGGTTTTACCTTTTTACATATTAATTCCGATATTTCTTCAAATTTGGCTAAAGCAAAAGCGTTGCGGTCACGAGTCAAGGAACAACCCATCATCATCATCGTTTTCCTTATTTGTTGTTACAGTGTAACAAAATTGTTGGTATTAGTGCCATTTCAGGCCTTTTTACGATTTCTTGCTGGGCAACTAGGTTGTTGTTGTAACAAGATGTATTTTTGTAATTATGGATTTACTGAGAAGAATCGGGGGTTTCAGGAAAATTGTATAAACATGCCTATGGGATGTGAATTACAAATCTTGTAATGAGTCTCTTCTATTATTAATTAAATGCACAACAGTTTGTTGTTTCAACTTTAATTCGTGAGTTTACCACAACCCTGATTAGAGAGTTGGGCCCACTCTTCTAATCAGGTGCTGCGTTTCCCTATTTCCCTTGTAGTGTGTGTTTTAGTGTGATTTCTTTGCTACAGTTACAATTTATGTTTAATTGTTGTGGATTCTCTTTCTATTTCTGTAGTTTATTTTATTGTTGTTACATTGATCTGTGTGTTATGGATTAAAACCTGTGATCTACAACAGATCATGCGCTTGTATCTGCATATACTTTGTCGTTAGTCTAGAAATAACTAAAACCCTCGAGTTGATAATTTAAGTGGAGAAAAGGGTTGAATTCTATTCATATCTGGACATTAACATTTTGGCACCATTATTGGGGAAGGCTAACGCATGCAAGAATAGGATCTGCAACAGATCTCAGGGTCAATCTCTCGTCTAGAGGAGGGAATTTTTTGCCCAACTTGAAGTCTTGAGCATAAGTGCTTTGTGTTTTCTTTCCTATTTTTTATTTGTTTTTCTGTAAAATTGATCTCTCGTATTGGGGAGGGCATTTATTACCCTACTCCAAGTCCTAAGCATATATGTCGTTTTTCTTTCTGCTTTGTTCTATTTTTCTTTCTCTCATTAAAAATTAATCCCTCATCTTGGGGAAGGTATTTTGTAACCTTGCCCTAAGTCCTGGGTGTAGTTTCCAGTTTTCTGCTTTTATTTATTGTTGTTTTATTTTAGGGGCCAAATTCTCGTCCTGGGGAGGGTATGTGACTACTCTACTTCAGGTCTTGAACATTGATTTTTCTTTTTCTTTTTATTTTTCTATTTGAATCTCTTCGCTCGTCCTAGGGAGGAAGTTATCTGTCCTATTCTGAGTCCTGAGCGATTGCTGATTCCTTTTGATGAATCCTCTTTACAATTTGCATGAAGAAGGATTTGAATAAGAAGGATAGAGGAAGAACCCAAAGAAAGGGAAGGATCTGCGAAGGAAGACATACATTCAGGAAATTAATGAAAAATCTAGATCTGAGGCATCGTCCTATGCTGCTATAAGGTTTAGAATCCAGATGAAGTCCAAAGGGCAGTCCAGAGAGAAACTAGTGTCATCCACTTTACCAGAGGGTGTTCTTTCTATGATAGAATATTTAACCAACAATGTATCAGTGGAGGAGGAATCCTTATCAGCAGCATAAGGGGAAGAAGTGGCAAGTACAGGATCAGAAGAACCGAGTAATTCTAATTGGGAAGAAGAACCTAAAAAAGGGTTTTCATCCCCAAGAGACCAAGGCAACACTATAAAAATTCCTGTTGCTGAACCAAACGATTCTGATTTGGTAAATGAATTTTTGAAATATTTTGAGTCACCAAGGGACCAGGGGAGTGCAGTCAACCTTCTATGGTTGAATCACTCCACATACCAGCTGTGAAACCAGTCGAAATTCCAAGTGATAATTGGAGGGTATTTATGGCACCTGTAAGTTCCTCTATTGATTTTCCCATTGGAAACATCACAGGTGGTGCATCAATGAGACCCATCCCTTTAACAACCTTGCCTAGCTTTCATGGGCTCTCTTCTGAAGACCCCGATACATTCCTTTTTGAGTTTGATATTTTTTGCTGCATATATGACTATATTGCTGATGCCCAAAAATTGAAGATATTCCGTACTACCCTAAAGGGGACAACCCTGTGATGGTTTATGGGTCTAAGAGGGAGTACGATTACCTCATGGGAAGGGATGAAAGAAGCTTTCCTGGAGAAGTAAAAATATTATTGTAAGTCCTGTGACATTAAGGAAGAAATATTTAAATTTACAGAGAAAGAGGATGAAAATATGGAGGACTGTGTAGAATGATTTAAATACATACTATCGAGGTCTGGACATAGTCAGCTGGATAAGGACATTCTAAATATAATTCTTCTTCGAGCACTTAGGTAAGACTCTCTGCAAGTTCTGAATATAGTAGGAAAAGGGGATATCTCGAAAGAAAACTTTGAAACTATCTATGATTATTGTATCAAGTGTTCATAGGGAGTTGCAAGAAGTGGGCAAGGGGTTCAATCATAAAATACCTCCAGTGGAGGGGTCACCAAATTAGAGATTGGAAATATATTGGAATATCTAAGGACCGATATTTTAATAACACTCTCAGCCCATATGGACACTCTATAAGAAAAACAGAAGTAGATGGAATTGGAAAAAAACATTTCCATATTCTGCACACAGTGCAAAAAGAAGCACCCTTTGAAGGAAGGCCCGCTGAACATGGTGGAAGCCTATGCAATCTATGAACAGACTCATGTGACCAGTTCGTGTCCTTCCTTGCCTGGGCTGAAACTAGTTTTCCAAGGGGAAAGTGAAGAAAACATGGTAGACCAGCTATCATTCATGGGGCAGAAGAAGCCATGGAAACCTTAACCACCAGCTATGTATCCAAGTATGTTTCAAGACCTATCCCAATAATTTAACAATTTTAATATGTGTCCCCAATCTGCACCATTTTCAGCCATGTGGTCTCAATATCAGTATCCCACTTGGCAACAATGGGTTCCTCAAGCTACTCTGAATCCTTCTTCGAATTAGACCTGGCGGGGACCTCCTCCTACTAGACAGTTTCTTCAACCTATGCCTCAACAACAACTTCAGTTGCCTTCCAATGTATGCCTAGGGAACCCAGCCATTAGACCCCAGCTTCCTATCCAGCCTAACCCGAATCTGAACAATAACGGGGTCCAGCAAATGAACACTCTGAAACTTCCATCCTACAACATTTCTACTGCGGGGCTCAATCAAATAAACCTACGGTCTGGTCAGGTAGTAAGTACACCTACTTCACCGATTATTACAGAACAATTTAATAGTGAAGAAACAGAACTAGAACAAAGAACAATGAGGGAGAATTCATATCAAAACTTAATAAATCAAACACCTCCCCAAGCTATTCCTAATTAAGGTCATTTAACTTCTCCTCCATACCGTGAAAGATTGACCATGAGTAAGCCAAACCCTCAAGCAGAATTTCACTTCCTATGGGAACTACAGAATCTCTTTGTTAAAATACCCTTGGTACAAGCTATAAGGGATGTACCTATATACACAAAAAATATGAAAGAATAATGCTCAAAGAAACCCAGGAGGAAACCTAAGGATCCACTAACCATTCATGTAGTGGGCAGAATATCTAATATCATGTTAGGAAAAATCATGCCTATAAAATATGAAGGCCCTAGGAACCCGATTATAACAGTACAAATTAATGGGGTAGAAATCCCAAAAGTACTGGTGGAACTGGGAGCATCCATTAACATTATTACTGCTGAAACAATGAACACATTAGGACTTGCAAACATTAAACTGACCCCTACTATCCTGGAACTTGTAGACATATCCATAATTAAAGCAGTAGGGAAATTAGAGGATGTGATAATTTCAGTAGACTCATGGAATTACCCTGTGGATCTCCTTATATTGCACACTCGATCTTCAGTAGGTGGTCACCCACTGATCCTAGGAAGACCTTGGCTTTGTTACGTCCCTATATTACTAGTATAGTCCCTTATTGTTGTTAGTGTAACACCCTTATAGTTATTATTGTACCCCTGTAACCCCCATATCGTTATTATTGTGCCCTTAAATTATTATTGTTAGGTTGGCTAGGATTACATTGTGGCCCCATGGACTCTTATATATAGAAAGGAAGTTTTGTAATTTGTATCATCCAAGAAATTTTCATTCATGTAATGTATTGGAGGTTTTCCCCTCAAAGTGGCTTATTTCTAAGGCATTGATATCTCTTTTATTCTATTTTTGGAGTTGGCTTCACAACATTTGGTATTAGAGCTTTCGATTCTAGGGTTTCACTGCTCCAAACAGGTCATCGTGGAATTTTCGCTATAAAATTTTTTCTACAAAGTTTCAGAGGCTAAAAATTTTTGCGTGTGAAGCAAAAATCCTGAGGAACATCATCGCAAATTTTCAGAGCTTGGTTTGCAATATTTTCAGAGATATGATTTGTGGAAGTTAGGTCTTTTTGTAGGCTCCTTAATTTAATCTAAACAAGTCATCATGGAATTTGTGTTATAACATTTTTATATGAAGGTTTAGAATCTAGAATTTTTAGGGTGCAAAGATGAAATACTAAGGAAACTCATTGCAAAATTTCAGAGCTTGGTTCAAAATATTTTAGGAGATTTGATCCGTGGAAGTTAGTACTTTTTCAAGCTCCTAAATTTCATCTCAAAGAGGTGATCGTGGGAAAATATTCATAACTCTCTCTGAGCATTAGATTGGAGTTCCATAAAAAGTGGTCGCAAGTACATGGAATTTAGTTCCTTTGCTATCAATTTCAGAGCTAAAAGATGAAACAGTGACACGTGACAGGTCGTACAAGTTCGTTCTACTGAACCAGTCCATAACTAGGTCATTGTGGGAGATTGGACATAAATTTTCCTTGGAGGATCCAAATCAAATCAGACCTATAGCATTCGAAATATAATTCATAAGGCTACCTGAGTGCCAAATTTCAGATATTGAAGCACCTCAATCATAGAGATAATCCAATTTCAATATCGAGATCCTCAAAAGCAAGCAAAAGTTGTGTATTTTTTTTCCAAATTGCATAGGTCTTGTTTGAAGAATCAATTTGAATTGATTCCAAGGGCATATTGTAGAATAGATATCAGTATTGGGTTCTAAAAAATGCCTCGTAAAAATAATTCAACACCCATTAAGACTTTATAAGGCTCTACTATGACTCATGAAGATGAATAAATGCAACATGATCTATCAAAATTACAAGAGAAAGTGCACCAAATTTCGCTCTTGCAAAGAGCAACAAAAAATGAAATGGAAGTTTTGAAGAAAGATGTGGAAGCGAAGATGGATGGTTTGAACAAAGGCACGGAATCTAAGATGGATCACATGGAAGCTAAGATCGATGAAAAAATGAAATAAAACATGGAAAACATGAAGAATGATCTAAAAGCAGACATGGAAGGTTTGACAAAGTTGATGCAAGAAATGTTTCCTAATGGTGAAAAGATAGTAGAGGAAACTCATGATGAGAACAAAATAAATGTTAATCATGACTTCATAAACTCTAATGTTGGTGGGAAGAACCACCATATTCAAAAAATGGATATGAGGAAGTTTGATGGAAAGGATCCTGTAACATGGATACTCAAATGGAGCAATATTTTGATCTCCATAATGTGCAAAACACACAAAAGGTACACATTGCAACTTTACATTTAGAACAAAATACATTTGTATGGTATTGATGGCTTTGCTCCCATAAAAAAATTGTCACTTGGTTAATTTTTACAGAGAAAATGATAACACATTATGAGGATACAAAGAGCAACACCTTGTTTAGCCAATTGATAAATCTCAAACAGAACGGTTTAGTGGGGGAGCAAATTGAGGACTTCCAAAAATTGAATATAACGGTAACTGATATTCCAGAGGAACACAAGATTGATCTCTTCATAGGTAATTTAAAGGATAACATCCAACATGAATTTCGTGTTTTGGAACCTGATTCATTGGAGAAGGCATTCAGGTTGGCAAGAAAAATTGAATGTAAAATTATGGTGACAAGGAAGCCTACCACTCACTTCTATAAAGAAGGAAGTGTTGCTACGCCTAGATTTCCACAACCTACAAGGTTGACACCATAAAAATTGGAAGAAAAAAGAGAAAAAGGGCTTTGCTACAGTTGTGATAGAAAATACACTAAAGGTCATAAGTGTGCTGAGAAGAAATTATTTTACATAGATTGTGAAGAGGAAGAAGAAAATGAACAAGAAGAAGATATACACCGGGAACCAACCCTAGAAGAGGAAGAAATGAATCCGACCATATCATGTAATGCACTGGCAGGAATTACCACTCCTCAAACTCTCAAGATAGAAGGACATATCAAAAAGAAAAAGGTAATAGTGTTGATTGATTCAGGTAGCACCCATAATTTTATTCATTGTAAGGTAGCCAAGGAATTAAATTGTTTCCTATACCCAGCACGAGAATTTCAAGTGATGGTTGCAAATGGAGGAACTATAAATTGCTCTGGAAAATGCCATAATATCAAGCTAACCATGGGGGAATATGTATTGACTAGTCCAATGCTTTCCATTCCTATGGGAGGTGTTGATGTTGTACTAAGAGTACAATGGTTACAATCTTTGGGGACGGTAGCTTTTAATTTTCAAGAACTTTTCTTGAAAATTTTTTCAGAAGGAAAGGAAGTCGAATTACGGGGTATTGCAGGTAAGTCAGGAAGGATAATAAACTCTAATGTCATGACAAATCTTCTAAATAAAGAACAACGAGGCGTAATTGCACAATTATGCTCACTAGAAGTTCCAACATCAAAATCATCTATTTCTGCAGATCTCCGACAAGTCTTGGACCATCATTCCAAGGTGTTTGAAACTCCCAAAGGACTCCCACCTATTCATGATCATGATCATGCTATTCATTTGATTCCAGGAAGTGTTCCTCCAAACATCCGGCCTTATAGATATCCTTATGTCCAAAAGAGTGAAATTGAACGTATGATTGCAGAAATGTTAGAGGTGGGTATAATTCAAGCTAGTAAAAGTTATTTCTCTGCTCCTGTAGTATTGGTACACAATAAGGATGGATCATGGCACATGTGTCCGGATTATAGGGAGCTCAATAATCTCACCATTAAAGATAAATTTCCCATTCCTTTCATTGATGAATTATTAAATATTAAAATTATTATTTCATCTCATCGCCCAAATTAAACTAATCTCTATATATTATTATTAATATTACTAATATTTTTATATATTATTATTAATATTAGTGTCATTATTAAATTTTTAAACAATGAAATTGTATAGTTGTTAAATGAATATATTGTTTGTTTATAAACTAGAAATTGCATCATATGTTGCAATGGGAATGCCTTCAGGTAGGATCCTAAGAAATAGTAGCATACAAGACTAAACTCAAAATTTTATGCATTTTTATTTATTTATGAGTGTTTGTGTGAGAAATTTTTTGTTCATTTCAATATACATGGATTATTTTAAATTTGAATGGATAATCTCAACATAGATTTTGTGAAAACTTATAATGATTGAATAATGAAATTTCTTTTAATTTTTTGCAAGAAGAAAATCAAAAGCTTGCCCCATATTTACAAGTCAACTTAAATTACATTAATATGTATAATAATAACAACAACATCTAAATCATCCATAATATAATTAGATGGATAAAGTGATATTTGATGTAGAAATAGACTTCAACAAAGTATTAAATACAACTTAAAATGATTTGATTTCCCTGGTAAATGGAGATACTCAACATAACCCTTGGTTTGAATCTTTGACAGTTAATAATGTTGGTTGTCCAAATTAAAATGATTTCAAATAAGCCCATGGAAATATAAATATAATTTAGAAATGTGAATAGTGAGCTTCTAATATCAAACTAGTTTAATGAGGTGGTCAACATGATTACCGTGACTTTCATTTCATCCAACTTAATTTCTCATTGGAATATGTATTTTCCAATATTAACTTCTAAGCATAAGATGGGTAATACAACAAGAAAGGAATTATATTTAAGTTTTCATATCCTCTAGTTTTCCATGACTATCTCAAACACATGACCCTTCAATGGGTGTCTCAGAAACTTGGATGTCTTTTTTTTTCTCTTTTAAAATGAATGATGCTTTCTTTGAAGATGAAGTTTGTGACAACTAGGGTTGGGCATATTTAATTCGGACATGCTTATAGCTTCAATAAAATTAAATATAATTGTTGTTTCTCATTTTTTCCGTGTTAGACTAATTTTGGCTATGTGATAAATTCACGTCATGCTTTCTTTTACCAATGGGTTTTTTCATGGTGGTATTTCTTGTAATGTAGTCCATTTCATGGCTTGATTACTTTGATGACCTTATAACTACCCTTAAATTGGCTCAAATAATCTATGATGTATTGAAATAATCATATACATACCATATTATTGCATTTATTCAAAGTTGAAGTCTTGCAGAACTTTGATGCAACCTTAAGAGATGTTTTTGTTTTGAAAAATCACTAGAAGATTGTAGACTTCACACAACCTTAGCTAGAATCAAGCCTAGATGGTGTGGTTATTTTAAGAGATAAAATCAAATGGATGGGAATTTCTACATCAATTTTACATTGGAGATGAGGTGTATCATTGCTACATTTCTCTTATGAATCAATTTATGAATTGTGGACCATAGGAGTAACCAAGAGTTTCAACCAAATCCAAAGTACCAAGCTTCCAATGGTCTCTGATACCTTCTATAAACTTAAAGTTGATATCTTGTGTAATATTGAGCACTTTATATAACTAATATTGCATTGAAAATATTATATATAAATGAATTTATTCATGAACTGTGGACCATAGGAGTAACCAAGAGTTTCAAAGGAATCGAAAGTAGCAAGCTTGTAATGGTCTCTCATACCTGTTGTGTACTTAAAATTTATATCTTGTGTAAGATTGAGCACTTGATATAACTAATTTTTCATTGAAAATATTATATAACACTTGTCAAAAAAACCACAACTTTTGACATATATTATGTAGTAATTTATGCTACAAGAATAAAAGCTGGAAATTCCAGGTTTTCAATATTTTCTTTGTGTTAATTGTGTTGTCTTGTGTATTCCATGAAGCTCATTATTATTGAATTAATGCAATAAGTGTGTCTCCTGAACCGTGGAAATCTAGTTATTCCAATTAACTCACTTGAGAACAAAGATAGTCACCACATGTAAATTTACTTGGGAGATTCACTTCACTTCAAAGTAGGGGATTTTCATAACTCTAGTTATTACATTTACCAGTCATATTTTGTACTAGGACAATGTCACTCTATGTAATCTTAGCTCTGTAGGATGATATATGTTATTTTATTTTTTATTTAGGCTTTGTATTATAACTCTGTCACGAGTGTTGAAATTTTGTCATTAACACGACTCCAGTTACTCAATAGTGATGCAATGAACAATGTTATTAGATTTTTTATTTATGCTTTGTACTATAACTTTGTCACCATTATTGAAATTTTGGTCATTAGCATGATTTCTCTTACTCAAATTTCACACTGTGGCTTGTCCTAAATTCAAGTCATAATTTCCAGCATTTTGTTCAACATGCTAATTTGTTAATTGGACCATCTCAACACGAGAGATTTCCATGGAATGCTTGATATTTTTCGATTCCGTGAAATTTTCACAATTTTTCCATGCCATATTTTTCTCTTCTTTGGAAAGTATTTCATCTTCATTCTCCTAGAGAAGAGTCTCCTCAAAAATTGGCAATCCAACTTGAATAATGGTGTTCAAGTAATCTCTTCATAAAAGGAGAATATGTCGGTGAAGCATAACATTAGAACTAACTAGAGCTTCAACCCTATTCTCTAGTTGGGTGAGTCACTCTTTCAATTCATCACAATTATTGGAAACATTGTCATTATCTTCAAGGTTTGATAGAATTAAAACTTCCTCTTAGTCAGGAACCTATGAACTTGTTTCTTACCACCAACTCTTGGTGCAAGACCCTCCTTTGCTACATGTTTCTTAAAGATTTTTTCCTCCATTGTTCCTTTCCAAACCAAGTGATATGCCTAAAAAAAATTTGTGTGTCCAAAGATCGACACATGAAAAGAATCCCCAAAGATCATGTGTTTAATTACAGGAACCATCAACAATTATCACATCATTGAGTGTTGGAATATTTTTACCCAATTACCAAGTGCTAGTTTATATTAAAACACACTGGAGATTTTAGTATTTATGTTTATTATTTTTTATATAAATAGAAAATGAAGGATCCCATTTTAAAAGTTTCTAGTGTTTATAAAAAAAATCCACAAACATTATTATTTGTAATATTTATGTTTATTAATTTTTATATAAATAATTATTAGGAGTAGATTTTTATTTAAAAATATATATATTCAATAGTAAAAAACATATCAAATATTTAATGGAGCAAGTTGTAGATTTGAAATATTAAATATATATTATTAATACTCTTAAGTTTAGTTAAAATTATTATGATTTATTTTGTACTTATTTTAATACAATAGATAAGAATACAAAAATTTAGGAGCAATACATATAATATGTAAAAATATTATAATCTAGAAGATGGATCCTATTTGGGATTCTAAACATCCAAAAATGCTCTCTGACACTGGAAAATCCAAAATCCTCTTCAATAATTGATAACCAGGGGAGGTTGAAAATAATATATAAAATTGAAATGCTTAGTAAATGAAAAATGTTTCTTAGAAAAAGAATTTTAATGATAAGGGATTTAAAAAATAATGGTTTATTTATAATCAATAATAATAACTACCATAGTAATATAAATTAAAATGTTGGTAAATGCCAATAAACATCAAAAAATTACATCATGATAAATCTCACATTACCAAGATTAAAAAATCATAAAAACTTATTGAGGAAATTATAATATTTTAATAATAATTATTAATTTAAAAATTAATATATGAGTTAAACATATACACATTTAATAAAGCATATAACCATAGAGATTAGCCCTCATTATACCATTTATATTTTTAACTTGTAAATAGACTCCTCATAATACCATGTGTCTACGAAGCAATAATTCATGTTGTTATGACACATTCATGGGACAATTTTTTAAAATTAGTCAATTTACTTAAAACTAGAGATGTGACATAACTAATTTAAAGATAAATCTAAATCTTTGATTTGTGACTTATACTAAGAATATTATCGAAAATTCTACAAATATTAAATCCTTACCATCTATTTGATAATTATTAATAATCAAATTAAATTCCAGAAACATATTCTAAAATTAAGATTTGTAATTAAAAAAAAAAAAATCATTTCAAAGATAATGAATTTTATGTATATTTTAAATTAAGATAATTAATTATCAAGAAATTAATTAGATATGAAATGCACTCTTCTAAACCCTTCTAATTAAAAAAAAACAAACTATAATTAACCTTAAAGTTTGGCATAACATTACCTTAGGGATATAAATAGTGATGCAAGATATTTTATTTTAAAATATGCAGACGATGCAGGAAAATTAATAATCTAGAAATGAAATGCCGTAAAAAACAACTTACCGGGTGGACTAATTCTATTAAGTGAAAATATGGTACATGAGAAAGTACATTCAAGAGAGACAAAAACCTGGCCAACCAGAAATGATAAAATATCAACTTTGGTCCCCGGATAGAGAGATGAAACAAACTAGGAGCAGCAAAAAGCAACTAGAAAACAGGAAGGAACCGACATCTACCCAGAATTGGTAGAGTTTTCTACACGAAATTTCTTCCCTTTCTTTTTGTTGACTTTAACCCAGCCATCCTGGTGAGTATGCACTGGGACAAGTTGAAGACTGGAGTTCTCCAAAAGGGGGGCCTCCTTATCTGAATCGGAGGAGGCGGACTCATGACAACGCTTCTGAGTGACTGTAGTATCAGGGGGATGCTCGGGAGCATTAGTGGACAATTTCTGAGTCTGAGGAGCAAGGACTGAATCTGCCTCACTCCCATCATCATCAGAGCTCGAGGAAGCATAATTTGTAGCAGGCGGCGGGGTACAGGGAGTCCATTTTTTGGATTTGGACTTTGTATAATCTCCTTTAGTCTTTGTTTCTGCAAGAGTGGGGCATGAGTTCTGCAGATGCCCTGTTTGGTTGCAGTGGCGGCAACGGAATGCAGTGTTCTCATAGTCTAAGTACTGAGTCCAAACAAGATCACCGGCCTTGAGGATAATTTGTTCGGGCAAGCCTTTGCTGATGTCCACCTCCACGCACATTCTGGCATATGTGTAGAGGCCCTGAAGTGGCCTTTCATAATCTACATCGAGAAAGCGTCCCAAGGTATCGCCCATGCGCCTGAACACTGCCAGCTGCCATAGATGGACAGGAAGGTTGGGCAGCCTGACCCAAACAGGGGTCCTGGTGATGGTAGCTGTTGCAGGGTCGAAATCTGGGAACCATGGGGTTAAGAAGAGCCCAGCATTTCCAAAAAACCAGGGACCTTTCTGTAAGGCCTGTTCATAATGCTTTGCATGATCGAATAATACTATGAAGAACCCACGTGAGCAGCAGCTAACGAGGCACTTGCTGGTCCAGTTATCGTAGATCCAATCAAAGAGTTCCTTGGTTCGTGGCCAAAGCCCATTAAATCTGCAGATGATGGCTTTCTCTGCATATTTTTGAAGATCTTCTGCGACAGATGGAAGAGAGGCCTCAACAGAAGGTGCTTCATCCAGCTTGTCAACCAGAAAAGGCTGGGGTTTGGGGGCAGCAGAGGGTTTGGGGTTCTGAGAGTGAACAACTTCTTTATAGGAGAAGATGGGGGCTGCAGAAGACTGTCCGGCAGCACCACCTCTCAAACGAAGGGTAAGAACAATGGAATCATTTCTATTAATGTAATAAGCAGAAAGGGGAAGAAGATCCTCAAGATGTTTACCTTGGAAAAGAAGTCTCTGGTGAACCGAGGGAATTCCATTCCGTTGTTCCAGGTTAATCTTAAGCTTCTGAATCAGATCAGAAGAAGAAACCCAAAGCAGAATAGTTTTTCCAGAGAGTAACCGGAGTTGGATCTGAAATGAGGCTAGGTTCTTTTTAGAGGCAGGATCTGCGCGGCAACGAAGGGCGTCCCTGCTTTTTCCTGCGCCTCCAAGCCTCTGCTGTGAAAGGCCGTGAGGGCGGGAAACGCTTGTAGGCCAACACCTGAGCCCAAAAAAGAAGCCTCGGAGGTATGCGGCCAGAGTCCCATTCAATGCTGCTGTTGAAAATTTTGCTGCAGGGCTCGTATTAGCCAAACTCGCCGAGTTGAAGACAGCCCCAAAGAGGCAAGGCTCAGGTAACCCGAGCTGGAATCTACTGAGCGCTGCCCTCAAGTTTATCCCCTGCGTCCAGAAAAAGACCCTTGAAACAACCTCCGCGAGAGTCCTGGCGCGAAAGCACTGAAGGGCGGCAGAGGGTAGTTGAGCTGGAGCCTGACCAGGACGCGCTGAAACATTAGCAGCTGCATAAACGCTGAACAAAGCTCTATAATCGATCAATGTCTTCTCTCGGCTAAGGTGAAGATAGTCATGGTGATGCCGAAGGGACGGATCCTCATTCCAGGCGTAGATCGCAACGTCCCTTCGTGCAAGATCGAGGGAGAAAGCGGCAAGAGGAGGTCTGGAAATTACCGAATGTGAGGTTGGTAAGTTCGCTGTCCTCTGTATGCAGAGAAAACCAGAGCTTGTCGGCGGCTCTACCACGGCGAAGGGGGGAGCGAGAAGAGGCAAAGTTTGGGGATTTTCATCTTCCGCCTAACAAAGTAGTTTCCTTCCTAGACTAAAAAAACGGAAAAAAGAAACTCTTAGAAATGAAATGCACTTTTATAAAAGAGATTTTTGAATTAAAAACATCATCTTTAAGGGAATATTTGTGAATTAAAATCCTCAAGTCAAGTCAAGGAAGAGAGAGAAAGCTAACAAATCTTGAAAAGCAATTTTATTGAGCATTGAAAATATACATTTATATACAAAGCCAAATACTAACTTGCCTTGAAAAAATACATTTATATACTAAAATTCATACTAACTTCGCTTTAGTATTATTAAAATATATACTAATGTAACACCCCAAGTTCTATGCTTTTCAGATTTGACATTGGAACATAAATCCAAAGGGGAGTGGACCCCAATGGATAATTACTTGTGTGGATGTGGTTAATTATTCATTTATGAAAAATAAATAAAATATTGTGTATGCACTATGACCAAATGAGAAATTGAGATCATATGCCTAATCCATGAGGTTATGGAAAAGGTAAAGACTTTCCCCAAAATCTTTCAAAAAATCCTTGAAAGAAATTATTTCTAATTTAGATTTTGAGGAAAAATCTAAATTCCCCAATGATGAGGAAAGTAGTTGGGAAGAGGTAAAAAGCTGGAAAAGCTGGAAAAGCTGAAAGCAGCTTTAAAGTCCCTAAGTAAGGGAAGCCTAGGCAAACAGGAATAAAGCATCCTGAAATTCTGGACGCAGAATTGGAAACAGGCTTTGGGGAAAGCACAGCTTAAATAAGCTGCTCCAGAACAGATTGAGGTTAGTCTGTTCATGGAGGATCTCAGCTCGGGGGTGAGTTCTGGAGATAAACGAACTCTAAGGTTGGGAGGACTGGTCATAGTAGAGGTATGCATGTAAAATTTTGGAGATTATTTTATGACTGTATTAATTATATCTGTGTTAATTATATTAAGGTTATATGCATGTTTCTGTTAGAACTTCTTATTTAAATTTCAGATGGAATGGTTGTTCAGTACCTCATGCAATTACCAGCTAAGGGTAGTAGCTGAAAATTCAGTAATAAAGGGTAGAGATGATAAATCAATCTGAATGTTTAATCGAACAGAAAATTCAAATGGTAGCTTGTTGTCTTTGGAATGAAAAATTAGTTGATATGATGTATAAACAGAACCTTTTAATAACGCTGTAACCAATAACAGCAAGTAGTAAACAAACTAACCCTGTGATAGCAGTATGGGGTTCAGTATATCAACTGTATTACAATGGAAAAAAAAATGTAGAATTAAGAATTTAAAGTGTTCTATTAAATGTAAGTGTAAATATATGAAAGCAGAAGTTGACTCCTAATTATGTACGAGGATCTAAAACTAGGGACTCTAAACTAGCAATTTCAGTATTCTCTACCTCCCTTTGATGGAAGCAAGAGGATCTATATCCTAGTTTTCCAAGGGAAGAGTTAATCTGCACCAGAGTTTCAAACATGTTGAATATTTGTAACAATAAAATAAGGGGAGAATCCTATTGAAAATCTATTGTGTGATGAAAGTGTGTGTGAGGGAAGATTGTAAGCATATTTAAAAATACAGAGAACAGAGCGTCTATTTACCCTCCATATAAACTGCCGGGAAAGTAGTTGGAGTAATGAAGGTTAACTGAGTATAGATAGATGTATACGTGGATGCATACATCTATACCTTAATGCTCAAACTTTATAATGCTAAAAATTCTATAAGGCTTGCAAACTGGAAAGTTTGAGGTAGGGCCTATTGATCAGTTAGAGTCGGTCAAACCTCTGAAAAAACTAACCTGAGAAATACAAAATAATATATATATAGATCAACTAGATGGACTGCGAAGAGTGGAGGTCAAGCCCAAAAATTCTCATGGAACTTCTTATATTCCCATGGCTGCCTATAACAGTATAAATTTGAAATTGATTCAATAAGAATTTTTTTTTAGAATGATATCTCGTGCATAAAGCAGAGTATATCTGAGTTTGTGTTGTATGGGTAAGAAGCTGGGTCTGGGAGACGTGACAACTAACTTCCTGTCCATAAATTTTTTACTTACCTATTTATCTTACAAATTTATTACTATCTATTTCTCTTACAGTTTCATTTGTGAGCTTTTCATTTACTTAAATACGCAACTCTAAATTTTAATTTAAATCATGAAAATACTCTATGAAGTTCTATGCAGTTGATCCCATTTCATTACTACATATTTATCTCTTTTCTTTTGTGATATTTTCATTTCTTTAAATACAAAACCCTAGTTTTTATGTAAATCATGAAAATACACTCTGCAGTTGATCCCATTTCATTGATAACAATACAAAAAATAAAAACTAGTTTATTAGCTGGCTCATTCTTTTAATAACAAGGAAATACTTTAAAATCAAATAAATATGATAATGTTGGCAGTCTTATTATTTATTAAAAGACAAAAAATAAATATTGTAACTGCTTGTTTATCTTAAGTCTTTCTAATCTTGTAAAGCCCATTGGATGCTATTTCGATTATGAGTATATTTTCTATTTTATATCATATAAAAATTGTGTTTTTCATTGTTGATGGCTATCAATTTCTAAGACCCAAGAATGTTTAAAATCATACGTACCCATTTATGAGGGTTTGTATCTAACATAAATCACCATTTGCTGCAACAACCCTTTTCTATGGCAACATGTGATGAAATTCAACCAAACCAAAATTTACGTTTTTTTTCTAAGTTAGAATACATCTATTATATTATACAGATCAAAAAATTACATATATCTTCCTCCAGACCTGGAAAACGAATTCCAGAGGAAAGTATCAAGATTTTAAACCAGAAAATGGACTGCCCCAGCTGAGGAAACCAGTTCACCAGTAGCACAAAATAGACGCTGCCCACAATGGGAAACAAACATACACAGTAGCGAAATTTAAACTTAAGTTTGAGAGAGAAGTCTTCCAAATCATGTTTAGACTAGAGAACACTACAAAAAAACTAGAAAGAGAGAAGTGCACCCTGCAATTGAAACTATTGTGGACCATCATCCTTCTTGCTGGAGTTGGGTTATTCCTCCTCGATCTTGCAAGCATAGAATGAGTCTTCATCCTCCTTTCTTAGCGTGTGGTAAGTGACCAGAGGATGTGGCGACCCCAACGTGTCTAGATAATTGGAGGTGGTCTTGAGTTGATTGTTGTCCTCATTCTTATCTCCTCCGTCGTTGTTTGAGCTTCTACGATCGTTGGAACTCGAATTACTGCTGGTGGAGTGGCTACTACTGGAGGTGCTCTGCACAGTGAGAGCCTTCATCTTATGAGGGATAAAGTCTGTCTCTGGTAGGATGGTCAACCTGCGTGGTTGCTCTTTGGGCCGAATGCTTGAGGGGGCTTGAGGGGAGACAGATAGCTGCAAGGATAATTGGGCTGAAATATTAACAGGTTTGGGTCTTCTCGACCCGTCCCAGACCACCAAAATATTCAATTCCCTGCCCATGGCATGTGATAGAGGTGGTATGGAGGGGAGGTCATGGCCTCCATCTCTTCTACACCACATACGGTGACGCCTTCGCATGACACACGAAGGAAAAGAGTGTAGGACAAGGAGGGAGCACTTGGTAGCATAGGAGAGGAGATGCCACCACCTGAGAATGTCTTGAGAAGGCTGAGACAGGGATGAGAAGGGCCATGAACTAGGGGTCAAAAGGAGGAACAAGAAGCATGAACAGATAATAGAAAGGAGAACTGAATGGAGGTTGAATGAGCTTGGGTATCAGGCTTAATAGCCATGGTGACAGAATCGAGAGATCCTAATTCTCTGCAGCAGGAGGACCTTGTAATGAAGGTGGTGAAGTGTGAATTTAAGACAGGCTTCCTCGGGCATTTAACGTTGAGTAGGGGACCATGTGTGGGTGCGTGGGCTGGACAGTTCTCCCACCATATGGTGTCCAGGTGGCCCCTCTGATCACAGCGAAGCACCCGCATACGGGTAACCAAAATTTATGTATTATTGTTTCATTAACAAAACAATTAATTTAACCTCACCTTCCACAAAAAATGAACAGAGCATGAATAATAACTATACGCCTTTAACATAACATGAAAGAAAGAGGATCAACATATTTAGAAGAGCTGACTTTAAACTCATATCAAGGCGCAATCTCTTGTTCCATTGCTATTGTTCCATTTCTACAACTTTAGTCAATTATCACAAAAGAACCAGCTTCCAAATAGTTAAAATAAGAAAAAAAAGAACCACATATAGACACTGAATTAGTTTCAAGTACCACATCATAGTTGTTTGTATTTAAATCAAATATAACTATACTCCTTTAACATAGCATGGAATAAAGGTGATCCACATATTTAGCAGAGCAGAATTTTACCTAACTGTAGTACCATATTCGAAATCATTAAAACAAGGGGAAAAAACACCACATATATTCTGTGAATTAGTTTCAAGTACAACACCACCGTAGTTTATATTTAAAATCAATCATATTTAAGATGATTAAGTTTATCCAATCATGAGCATTGAACTAGTTTCTTTATCAACATTTATGAGAAAATTAAATAATTATTTATATAAATTACTAATATATTTTTATATTTTCTTAAACATCGAATAATTATTTATATGGTAATATATTTGTGTATCTTTATTCATTCTCCCTTTCTAATATTGATTATGATTATAGAGGCTCTCTATATAAATATAGAAAACAATTAAAAAATTAAGAATCTAATTTCAAAAAGACTCGAATGCTTATTAAAAGATGACACTAAAATTACCCAGTGTAGTTCTATTGTTATTTTTCTGGAAGAATTAGTTAAACAGTTATGGATCACGGATGTTTACAATCTGAAACTATTATTATTATTAATTATAAAAAGAATTAATGTATGAGTTAAACATATAGACATTTAAAAGCAACATAAACAATATTCTTAATCATAGGGATTAGCCTACATTTTATCATTTAGATTTTTTATTTGTAAATGGGCTCTTACTAATACCACATGCCCATAAAACCATAATTCATGTTCATATGAAAATTATTTTTAATTGATCAATTTATTTAAAAGCACAAAGATGACATAACCACTTTTGAGATAAATGTAAACTTTTGATAAGTGACTCTACTACTAAAAATATTGTAGAAAATTCCATGAAGATTAGATCCCTACCATCCTTCTAATCGTTATTGATAATAAAATAAAAAAATAAAATAATAATTATTTCAAGGAATAATTTATTTTAAGTATCTTTTAAGTTAAAAAGATTAATTGTGAGGAAATTAATTAAAAACAAAATGTACTCTTATAAAAAAGTTTTTTGAATTCAAATAACTAAATAGAATGAAAAAGGTCTGAAAATCATGGACAAGGAAGACTTGTGAATTATAATCTTTAAATAAAAGAGGTGATAGATAGTTGAAAAATCTTGAAAAGCAATTTTGTGGAGCTTTGTGAATTATAATATTTAAATAAAAGAGGTGAGAGAAAGTTGACAAATCTAGAAAAGCAATTTTATGGAGCTTTGAGATTGTAATGTTATATATTGAAGTTCATAATAATTTCTCTTTATTTTATTTTAGTTTTGATATTTTATTTTCCATAAATACATAATCCTAAATCTTTAATCACAGGAGTACAAGCTAGGAATGATAGGATCCAGAGTTTAGTATAGCTAGATTTTTAATCAATTGTCACATGAGTACCAGTGCATACACTTCAAAAATAGTTAAAACAGTTAAAACATGTAGCGACTTGATCACCTTGTACCTATTTATAACCGTATTTTGTATTTAAAATCGATCACATTACACTTCAAAAACTCTTTGCTATAGATGATCAACATTGACAATTATTATTATAGTTAATTAAACGTAATTTTGAACAGAAATAGTAATGATAAATATAATATTTGAACATGTAATAGAGAGGAGGGATTTAGAAAAAATTAATTTTCCCTGAAGTCTCAACCGAATTGTTTGCTATATTGCCATATCCTGAATCAATAGTTACAATAGTGCCAACAAGAACATTTTATATTATTGTGAACGTAGAAAAGAACTCACAAATATCGAACAGAAGCCCCATCCCATCAAAGCTGTCACACCCTCATTAAGAGACAATTAGTTACAATAGGTTAAAAGACTGTTAGTTTAATTAGTCTCTTTAGTTTCATTTTGTTTATTTTCTTTTGCTATTTTGGACAAAGAGAACTTATTGGAAATTGCTCATAATTTTAAATATTTCATTTTATTATTTATTGAGTTATTAAAAAGAAAAGAAAGAAAGAGGAAACCCTTTCTAGACTATTGGTGAAGTTTCTAGTAATTGGAAGTGGTTGGGAAACAGTTGGGAGACAGTTACTTACCCTCTGGAATAAAAGGAATTCCAGAAGAAGGGTAGGGGTTCTGTGAAATTACTAGCAAAGGGTGAAGTATCGTCTAGAGCTGGGTGGTAGACCAGTTGAAATTACTTCTGCAACCCTTATGGGCATGAATTTTTGTCTGTTGACTGGATTAATCCAGAGGTCACAGAAGAAGGAAACTATCCACTGATTTTCCTGTGGCACTGTCCAAGTTCTGGAGCTCGGGGGCAAGGTGAGGACGTCATTGCCTCTCTTGAAGGTTGGGAGGACCTCAGTCATAAAGGAGTTTCCTCAGTATAGATAAGTATATCAAACTTGGAATTCAGAAAGAAAAATTGTAGTTTAGCTATCTGTTATTTTTCTTTTTATTGTTAAAATGTGAAGGGAACAGGACTGTTTGTAACAGACTCCGAACCAAGAATGTTCTGTAACAAGAACAATGTGTAAAACAGGGATTGTGTAGAAACAAGGTTAACAGGTAGATGATGGTTGCCTGTGATGAAAAAGACCACTAAATAGTGGAAGAAGCTTCTCGTAGGAGAAGACAATAATGTTTGTTAAAAATGTTCTGTAAGTTAATATGGCGGTTTCTTTTTAAGTGGGAACAGCTACACTGTTTTCTGTTTACTGAGAAGGTTTAACTTACCTCCTGTCTTTACATGAATAGAAGCAAAGAAATGTATTTTCTGTCATAGTAAAAAGGCTTTTCTTGAAGTTTTGAGGAAAATAAAACAATGCATGTAAAGATGGAATAAAAGTAGTACTTTATAAAGAACTGTGGAAATAACAATGAAGCTCGTATTCTGTTTGAGAGTACAGTAAACATGTGAATTCAAAATTAGGAAATTAAGAGTATCATAGTAATGAAGAGCAGATTATGAAAAGGCCCAAAGTGAGCTTGTGGAGTGGGGTTGGTAGGATAACCATCCAGGATCCTGCTCGTGGCTATTATCTATACGCAGTCTTTAAGAGGAAGACTGGCGCCTTATAACCTAAGGGTATCATAGATAAACATTATTTCATAACTGTAATCAAACCAGTAGTGTGCATAACAAACAAAATCCTTCGATAAATCTGAATCAAGAATCCCATAAATTATGAAAAGAAGTTACAGATACAAACTGCAAGTAAGCCGCGGTACTTTGATGACCGACGACGTAAAAAGCAGAGAAACTACATACTTAACTAGAGACATGCAATATGTATTATGTTCATAGATTAAGAATTTGCCTTTGTGCCATGAAACGGAGTACTGTAATAACCTCTACCGGAAATCAACGACAAACTTTTCTTATAACAAAAACTGGAAATATATATTGGAATGACGAAACTCCTTAGAGTCTCCGGGAAAACGAAAATATATTACCAAATACTTCCATAGCAACCAAAACAAACAGGAATTCAGAGAATGCAGTTAAAACCCTTGTAAGCAGTTACTTAATGGTACCCGACTGAAATTACACATTTAGAAGTAGAGTAAAAGTTATAAAAACCAACTGAACCAGAACTGCGCTATGCAAGTTTGGTCTGTAGGAAGAAAAGAGTGCTATCGTATCAACAGAACTACATAATGTTCAGCTCTTTATTACATTGATCGATAATAAGATAATTAAATTACACAGGCTTAATTCCAGAAACAAGCTAGGAGCCGAAGCAAGCTCTCGGTGGTTCTATGGTCTAACAAGCTATTGACCTGAACCACCTGCATGGTTTTTTGAAAAATAAAAGACAATTAATGGCGCTCGAGCTGTAATGAAGACCGAAAAGTGGAAATTCGGGGTTTTGTAAACAAACCTGTAAAAGAAATAAAAGCAGAAGTTCGGATGTAGAGATTAGCATGTTAGAATAGGATGGGTAGGATAGATTATGAAATGCTAGAAAAACTGTAAGCGG
Organism: Pinus albicaulis; assembly: GCA_034641835.2. Lineage (NCBI taxonomy): Eukaryota > Viridiplantae > Streptophyta > Pinopsida > Pinales > Pinaceae > Pinus > Pinus albicaulis. The sequence continues at coordinate 492,744 of JAXQQM020070762.1, read as the reverse complement.
GATTCTGAATGATACCTATAGAAAGGAGCTTGTTCGCCTGGCCGGATAAACCTGGAGAGAAGAACAACCAAAAGCAAAAGAAAGAATAGGTAAGATAAAAGGGGTTTCCAGATAAGAGTCGAGTCAGGATTTGGCGTTTAAGCAAAGATATTTAAACAAAATTAGTAAATCCATACCTGTAGGTTCCGGCGATGAAGTTTTGCAACTGGGACCTTTGATCGAAGTCTGAGAAGGCCGCATCATGGCAAGATGGGATTTTCCACCACCTGTCGGCTTCTGAAAACAATCGAAAGACATTCTTAGGGCTTGTAAGACTATCACTAAACCATTGCTAAAGAATCCACGCCGAATGAGAGCCAGGCTATAACACATCGCCAGGGGGTTACCTGCAGATCAAAGCTTGGCACTCTGAGATGGAAGAGCAAGGCAGAATGAACAGGCTTTCCGTTGAGCTGGTGTTTTGCTCCGCGGGTCTCTGCCCTTACCGAGAAACCCTGCGCTTTGAATACGCCTGTCCTCGGTGGAGTAATTACCCTCTACAACTCTGCGTGGTAGTCGAGGTGAGCCTGCCGTGTTTGCAGAGTGGGTTAACAGGTGGCAAGACTTACCGCCTTGTATGGTGGAGAATTTAAGGTGGGAGCATCTATTCCAGTTTTGAGATTTCACATCCGGATAATCATCAAACTCCGCACCAAAACCCTTATCCGGAAACATTTATTATATTATGCGAGCCTTACAACTTGAACCATTTCTTAACCATTATACCATGTGAATTATATAAATTGGATTTACGACTTTCACATTGATGTTTAATCCTTTGAATTGTGTGAACCTCGGTGGATGCGTTACATTCACCAACACCATTATATAGTTGGGATTTCGACTTTTGTTGATATATAAAAATTAATTCAAGTCAGAATCGTTAAACCCTTGCTTGTACCAGTTAATAAATTGTTTTTTATCATGGTATTTTTACTGTGTGAGTTTGTCTTAGAGTGTATGTGACAAGTGGTATCAGAGCTAAGTTGCTACACTGGGATCTTAAGGGTCTACTAACAGTGTGTTTGTGATTGGTGCACAAAGGGGAGCAAGAGTGATGGCAACCCAATCGTAGCATGAGAGGACTCAAACCCCCATAGTTTTGAACCCGGAAATGTGGGTACATCTATCTGTAGAGCAGCACCAAAAGACTAGTTGATTACTTGAGGAGTAGCAGCAACAAACTACCTTCTTGTTAAATATGGTACAACAACTTCAAGAAGAAATGATAAGAGTTTGAAGGGACGATGAGAAGTTAATACAGGATCAAGAGAAGATCCTGAAGAGTTTATCAGATAGATAGAACCAGGGGACAAGGCACCCTAGTGCTGAGAAAGAGCTATCAACAGATCTAGAAGATCAGCAGACCCTGAACAATGTTGAGGACAAAACTGAAAAGAGCGTCTCTCAAAGGAGTAAAAACAGGAACTATCAAGAGGCGGAATCGGGCAACTTGTCCGGTCAGCAGGACCTTAAAAGACAAAAAGTAGAGCTCCAAGGAGAATTTCACAAGATTAAGCCATCGACATTTGACAGTGAGGCAGAAGAAGCGGTTGAAGCTTGGTTAATAAATATAAACAAATATTTCTAGGTTTATGAGTACAGCAGTAACTTAAAGGCCAAGCTGGCCATATATCAATTACGAGAAAAAGCCACCCTGTGGTGGGAGGAGGTGAAGAATGTGCGCATCATTGATGAACGCGACATAAGCTGGGAACTGTTCCAGCAGTATTTTAAAGATAAATATCTGACAGAAAGATTTTATGACGACAAAGCAAAGGAATTCCATGACCTTCGGTTGGGACAAATGACGATGGATGAATATGTGACAAAGTTCACTTCGCTGTTGTGATATGTACCCTATCTTCGAGAAGAGAAGGCCAAGGTACAGAGATTTTTAAGCAGTTTACCTGCTCATATGAGAGAGCGGATAGAATTTGTTAACCCTCAGACTATGGATGAAGCTATTTGAAAAGCACGATTGTGTTATCAGAAAAATAGAATTAAGAGTGATGTTGGAAAAGGCTGGCAGCCAAAGAAAGGGCAGAAAAGTAACTCTACTTTTAAGAACAGTGAAAATATCAGTTTTAGGAATGCAGTACGAAACACAATCAGCAAGCAGTTTGGGAAAAACCACCAAAGAATCAAGTGGCCAGCTGAGGAGAAGCCCACAGAAGCATCGAGTAAACCTAAGTTAGGAAAGAATACTAAACCTCCCCTACAGTGTTGGGGCTGCGGGGAAGCTCACTATTATAAGAACTGTCCTAGATGGAACAAAAGTGAAACTGTAGCAAATCTGCAGGAGGCATCTACAGTAGGAGACGTGGCGCGTAGCGTGCATCGCATCAATGCAGCACTAGAGGATTGACAGGCTGATTTTCAGCCTACTATGATTGAACTTGAAGGTACATTACTAACTAAACCTGTTTCAATTCTGGTTGATCCTGGAGCAAGTCTGAGTTACATCAGACCTAAGTTAGTAGAGTTAAGTAAATTAAAAGAACATAAATTTAGGAATTCATGGCTGGTACAGTTAGCCACAGGGGCAAAACGTAAGATAACAGCAAAAATTCCTAACTTTGTGCTGGAAGTGGCGGAACAGCAGATAGAGGTAGATCTAAATATCCTACCATTGGGGTCGTACGATGTATTACTGGGTATGGATTGGCTGGAGAGACATTGGACAGTAGTAGACTGTAAGGAAAAGACCATCTCATTTAGAAAGCAAGATGGTACGCAGAAAGTGGTACAAGGAATTAAAAAGCCTGTACAAATACGACCAATAACAGCATCTCAGGTGGGTAAGTGTATTAGAAAAGGGTGCCAGTTGTATGCTATTCAAGTAGGATACACAGATTCTAAGGAGAAGGCTTCAATGCTGGAAGATATTCCTGTGGTGCAAGAATTTTTGGATGTATTTCCAGAGGAAATTCCTGGACTACCACCCAAAAGGGATATTGATTTCTCCATTGAGTTGTTGCCAGGTGCATCACCAGTGTCAAGAGCCCCATATAGGATGAGTGTTCCGGAGTTAATAGAATTAAAAATACAGTTACTGTCACATCTCCAGTTTAAGAAATTATTATTTTTTTTTTTCTTAACACAGCCTGGGTTTGTTTCTCTCTGCTTCCCTAACTATGGTAATTAGAGTTTCATATTTCTATCTTAATGTTCTTTTGTTATAATATACTGTAATACTTTCCACATGCATACAATATTGAGCACTCCATCTATTGAGAACTTCACATATATATATATATATATATATACCCAAATATATATATATATATCCTTTGACAATAATAAGGGATGTTCCTTTTTATTTCTTTCTCATAATATATCCATGGCTTAGGTGGAATTATAACACTTTTACAATCCTATATTAACGCTTTTACACACCTCATACCTAGTTTAGTACTTAATTCCTTTTATTATATATATATATATATATATATATATATATATATATATATATATATATATATATATATATATATATATATAAATAAATCATTAATTAATACATATATATATGATACTTCGGTGCCACATTTTTTTTATGATTTACCACTAATAAAGGCGAGATAACGGTCATACTGTAACGAATATATATATATATATATACGTGTGTGTGCGTGTGTGTGTCTTTATAAATGTAGTCCAGCTGTTTGCATCGATAATATCTTTCTTTCATTTTATTGACTTACTTATATTATATATTCATGTATCTACGATCGGTGTTTCTATATTCTTTGCAAAACTCTATTTGAACGTAGAAATTAGATACACGTTCATATATATGTATATATCTATCCTATGACAGCACGTTGTTCGCTCTTCAGTATTGACGTAAGTGAAAGGGCATTAGGAAATTCCGTCTCGGCGTAGCCAGTACTTAACCTATAAAAATTTTGACTGAAACTATACACAGCTCAGTGGGGTAACGCCGTATGGAGACGTGGTTGCCCGATTAATTTTTATTATTGTTGCAACGTGGCTAACTCAGTCGGATTTCTATCTTATCAGGTAACAGATTGGTCACGGCTTGGCGTAGGTTACCTAGATCTAGGTCGTGGCAGGATGCTTGACGACGCGTCACTCTGCCCAGGCCCCCGGACAGTGACAGGATACCATATCTGATCAACGCGTCATGGGTTCACTTGTAAATACACAGTGGATGTATAGTTTATCTTTTCGTGTACGCCGCCTGGTACAAAACTCAGTTCAAGGGTTTGTGTGTAACTTATGATGGTCAGGCCGTTTGGGTTTTGTTACAGGTGTAGAGCTATGCATTGGAGCGAGAATTTTTAGTCAGAGGCAGAGTACGCTGTCCCTTGTCCTTGCAGACTCGACATATGGATTTGAAGAGACCATTCAAGCAGCTCCAGGCCGGAAAACATCTCGATTCCATTATGACAGTCGCTGGCATAAGGTAAATTCGCTACCTCCCGTACATGACTCCACACCTCCCCGGTTCAAATGATTATTACTTAGTACAGAACTCCTGATACGGTGTATCTGCTCCCTCACTATCGTGGCTTGCTTCAGCTCTTGAGCAGTCGATTAGGGTTTTTCGTTTCGTGTGAGAACTTCCCATTTCTTCCACTGTGCTTGTTGTTTTATCATTTGTGTTTCAGGGTCGACTCTGCGATGGATAGTGCGAAGAGGCTGTAGCATATCGGGCTACCCGAGACAGAGCGATAGCCGGTATCTCTCGGCCGTGCTCGGATCACTCTCTGCTCTCGGTCTAGTTCATATGCTGCCAGCAAACTACTCTCTCAGTATCTTTTATATTCAGAAGTGGCCCCTGTTCGGACGTCTGCAGAGGGAGTAAAATCTATTCTCACTCCTCTGTTTGACCTCAGCGAAATTGGGGCGATACGTTTCTTATTTATCAAGTTTCTGTATTATCAATGGGTCATCCGAGGTTAGGGCACCGGTGCTGATATATCGGTTGTCCCCTTTTTTGAACCCTACATCAATTCATTTCTGGATACGAGAATACCTGTTCTCCGATATAGGGGTTGCGTGTAGTCCAGATTAATCGACCACAGTCGAATTTCTGCTCTCGATCCACACGGTGGTTGAGTTGCTTCAGAATTGGAACTTTACCTACCTAGCTCCGAGATGCCGCGGCCCTCATGGCGTTGGCTTGTGAAATTTTCTTTTTCCTATTTGGTATTCTTTATCCATGACCTTTTTTTAATCACATAGATACATATAGTGAAATGAGAGTCGAATGACTATGTTCGAGCTCTCGGCGCTGGCTGGTTTTGTTGTTATTTCTCTTATAATTTGTTAATTATCGGTTTCAGGTATGTTTAACCCTACTGTTTAAATGCATCAGGGTTTGGTTTATATACATGAAGTCTTCCACGTCCTGTGTTCTTTATTATTTTGAATTTGTTACCACAACCACTAGACCGCCGTGCGCGCATAATTTCTCTTCTCTTGTTGACAGTTCATGCCGTAGGTAAATATACTACTAGGGTTAGAACGATGGACCACAGCCGTGATATACGATCTGGATGAATACATATATGCTCATAAGAATGTTCTCTTGACCTAGCGCTCTATTGGTTATGTGCTCGAGTTAATTCTCGACTGTAATATTAGGTTCGACCTTTAGGGGTAAATATTCGCTTTTTATCATGCCGTGTACATACTTATGGGTGTTATAGTCTTTACATAACGTGGAGCTTCTTTTAGGAATAAACGATGTTTCTCTTCACCATCTAACATAATTTCTTTTCTTCTGAGATGTTGTGTAAACTTCAGGTCTGTCAAGACCATGATTCTGTCTAACATTGAAGCATAAGATTCTGTCTAACATTGAAGTATGAGACATGTTAACATTTAATTTGGTGCATTTTTACTTTCACCGTATGTCTTTTTCTTTTTTCCTTTAAAAAGGACCTTAGCTATAACCGGAGTATTTGTGAAGGGAAGTTTATTCCAATACTCAAGATAGGTTTAGATGCAACATCTACGTACTGGAAAGATTTTTAACATTTCCTATAGAATACGATTACTCGCTTCCTGCCCTACTTATAAGCACATAATGTCACATGAATAGTCTTATATATATATCCAATCGTCATTATGTCGTATAATTGAATGATACTTTAGTCTTTGACTATGATGTTTAACTCAGGAATTGGAGAAGGATTTCAGAACATAATGCACTCTATCTGTTGCTATACAGGATACATTGCCTCTGCAGGATATAATTTCTTTAAGAGTTAGAAAATGTTGACATGGAAAATTCTACATCTTGGATTTACTTTTATGAAGTCTCTAGATCAACTACTATAGTCTTTCACTTGTTCTGAGCATAAAGTTTCACAGTTACCCACATATAGAGTGTAGGAAATTTTTACTTTTTTTTTTTTTGCATAAGTTCAAGTATCCCAATTCATTATATTTACTTCCAGCAGTTATTATGTATACCAGGTAACTCTAGTACTGCTATATTGTCTCTTTAGAAGATTCATAAGCACAAAATATCACAATTGGTACCTACCATTAACAGAACAATAATTTACCACCTATAGGGTTTAAGCAACTTCAGATTTAAACCATCCCTGGTTTAGAGATTCTGAAGTTTCTACTATAGGGATTTTCTGGTCTACAACTAAACAAATCTGGAAGGGGAATACCTAATGATAGATTCTGTTAAATGTAGTACCAATTTGTTTTTCATCAAGTAAAAATCTATATGTAGCCAATTCATACTGTAATAAGACATAGTAACAATAGTTTCAGAACATACCACAAAATCTGCAAAAATGACCAACCTCCCAACCTTAGAGTCCTCTTTGTCCTCCCGAGACTCACCCCCGAGCAGAGATCACTCCTCCCAAAGACCGTATCCACCGAGTCACCAGGGATAAATGGCGTAAGCTCAAAATTCCCTGTGTTTACGTGCTTTCAATTTCATACCTGCATACACATAAGATGCTTTTCCGTTTAGCCTAGGCTTCCCCCATCTTGGGATTCTTTAAAGCTGCTTTAAGCTTTTCCTCAGCTTTTCCAGCTTTTTTCTCACCTCTTCCCAACTACTCCTCTTCATTGGGGAACTTTTAGATTTTTCCTCAAATCTAAATAAATTTCTTTCAAGGATTTCTGAAAGATTTTTGGGGATTTGTTGCCTTATCCATCCTCATGGATTTGGCAAGTGATCTCTAATTCTCTTTTTGGTCAAAATGCACAATCATTTTATTTATTTCCTCAATAAAATATGCAAATACATTCACACCATAGTCATCCCTTGGGGTCCACCCCCTTAGGATTAAAGTTCAATTGTCTAACTTAAACAAATTCAACACACAAATTGGGGGTGTTACATATTCCCCCTCTGAAAATAAACACCGTCCTCGGTGTTCTTATTCAACTACTAGAGTTCATTTAAACAAAAATGGATATTGCTCCATCATTTCAGCTTCCCTTTCCCAGGTGGCTTCTTCAGCAGTAAAGTGCTTCCACTGCACTTTTACTCTGGCCACTGTTCTGTTTCTCAATTCAATTTCTTCCCGCTCCAATATTTGAAGCGGTTATGGCAGAAACTCCCCTTCTGGTTCCACCTGTACAACATTCCAATCAACTATGTGAGAAGCATCATGCACATATCTTTTTAATAATGAAACATGAAATACATTATGCACTCTAATATGGGGTGGTAAGGCCAGCTTGTAAGCCACTGGTCCCACCCTTTCTAAAACCTCAAAAGGCACACAATATCTAGGTGCAAGTTTTGCACAACTTCCAGCATAAAGTGTGCTCTTTTTGGGTTTGATGCGCAAATACACATGATCCCCCACTTTAAATTCTCGGTGCACCCTTTTATTATCAGCATAGTTCTTCTGTCTGTCTTGTGCTGTCTTTATATTTTTCTGTAATTGTTTAACAATTCTTTCCATTTCTTGTAGTGCATCTGGTCCCAACACCAGTTTATCCTCTGGTTGACTCCAGCTCAAGGGAGTACGACACTTCCTCCCATAGAGTGCCTCAAAGGGACTCATCTTAATAGAGGATTGGTAGCTATTATTGTAAGCGAACTCAGCTAGATGCAGATATTCTTCCCACTTTGATGGTCTATCCATCACATACATTCGCAGCATATCTTCCAAGATTTGATTTGTCCTTTCTGTCTGCCCATCTGTTTGTGGGTGATAGGCAGTACTAAAATTCAGCTTAGTACCCATCCCTCCAAACAACCCTTTCCAAAATGCTGCTGTGAATTTTGCATCTCGATCTGAGACAATTACTTTGGGCACCCCATGAAGCCTTACTATCTCCTTCAGGAAAACATTTGCCACTTGAGCTGTTCCGAAAGTAGATTTGAATGGTATAAAGTGAGCAGCTTTGGTTAAAGTGTCTACTACTACCATTACTGAATCATGTTGGTATTTAGTTTTGGGTAGTCCTGTTATGAAATCCATGGAAACTGTATCCCATTTCCATTCTGCAATTGGCAGAGGATTTAAAAGCCCGGCTGGGTGTTGATGCTCAACCTTGACTAGTTGACACTCCATACATTTACTCAGATACTCTGCCACATCTCTCTTCATTCCTGGCCAGAACAGCTTCTTTTTCAAGGCTTTTAACATCTTCTGGTACCCTGGATGTCCTGCATAGGGCTGTTTGTGATATTCATCTAGTATTTCTCTTTTCAATGACTCTATATTTGGAATATACAACCTGTTTTTGAAATAGAGCAGCCCTTGTGGGTTTTTAGTGAAATCTGTTTTATCCCTTGCTTGTAATTTCACCAAAAGTGCTTCATAGTTGGGATCTTGAGTTGCTGCTTTTCCTACCAATTCTTCTATCTCCATCTGTGCACTACTCCCAATGCTGTTTAAATGTTGACAAGCATTCCTACTTAAGGCATCAGCAACTTTATTTTCTTTTCCCTTGATATGTTTTATGTCCATATCAAATTCACTTAGAAAAGACAGCCATCTAGCCTATCTTGAGTTCAGGTCAGTTTGGGAAAAGAAATATTTAAGGCTGATATGATCAGTCATCAAGGTGAACTTCTTCCCCAGTAGATAGTGCCTCCACATTTTTAAAGCATGAATAACAGCTGCAAACTCCAAATCATATGCACTATAATTCTGTTCATGAGTTTTTAATTTCCTAGACTCATATGCAATAACTGAATTTTCTTGCAGTAGGACTCCTCCTAGTCCTTCTCTGCAAGCATCTGTACACACCACAAACTCTTTATCAGGATCAACAATTTTTAATATAGGAGCTGAAATAAGTTTCTGTTTCAATTGTTTGAAACTGTTTTGGCATTTTTCAGTCCACACAAACTTAACACCCTTCCTTTGTAATGAGGTTATGGGATTTGCTATAGCAGAAAATCTCTCCACAAATCTGCGATAATAGCCTGCCATTCCCATAAATGATCTTACTGCTGAGACATCAGTGGGAACTGGCCATTCTTTAATGGCTTTTATCTTTTCAGGGTCAACAACAAGCCCTTTTTCAGAAATAATATGGCCTAAATATTGAATTTTATCCTTATAAAATTCACATTTACTGAACTTGGCATATAGATGGTTTTCTTTTAAAGTCTGCAACACTATTCTCAGATGTTCCTTGTGTTCCTCTTCGTTTTTAGAATAGACTAAAATATCATCTATGAACACAAGAACAAATTTGTCCAAATACTTATTCAACACACTGTTCATCAGACACATAAATGTGGCAGGGACATTTGTCAAACCAAAAGGTAAGACTACAAATTCGTAATGCCCATACCTGGTTCGAAATGATGTTTTGCTGATGTCTTCTTCTTTAATTCTGAGTTGATGATACCCAGTCCTGAGGTCTATCTTGGAGAAGACTGAAGCTCCTCTCACTTGATCAAAAATATCATCAATTCTAGGAAGTGGATATCTATTCTTAATGGTCAATTTATTCAATTGACGATAGTCAATACACATCCTAAAAGTTCCATCCTTCTTTTTCACAAATAAAACTGGGGCTCCCCAAGGAGACACACTTGGTCTGATGTAACCCTTATCCAATAGTTCTTGCAGCTGCATCTTCAGTTCCATCAGTTCTGGCGGGCTCATCCGATAAGGAGCTCGGGAAATAGGTGTAGCTCCCGGCACAAGATCTATAGAAAAATCGATTTCTCTTTGAGGGGGAAGATGAGGGATTTCCTTGGGAAAGACTTCCTTAAATTCTCTGATGACTGGTATAGCATCCAGTAACTCTTCCTCAGTTTTCTGTTCTATTTCTTCTACATGCACTGCATAGACTTGGTATCCTTTTCTAGCTATTCTTTTCAATTGTAAGGCTGATATTTGTCTTACTACAATGGGTTTTGGTTTCCCTTTTAGTGTAAAAGGTTTCCCTTCCTCATCCACACAATGCAAGGTTTTATCCCAGCAGTTCATCAGAGCTTTCTTCTTTTCTAGCCAATCCATTCCTATCAGCAGATCATAGGATCCTAATGGCAATATGTTCAGATTTACTTCTGTTGGGAACCCATTTAATTGTATTGTTGTTTTGGGCAACTTATGTGTGACTTTTCTCTTAGTTCCAGTGGCCAGCTGTACCAACCAGGACTGCTGAAATTTTTTAGGTTTAATTTTACATTTTTCTACAATTCCAGGACTAATGTAACTCAAAGAAGCACCTGGATCAATCAAAACAGTAACAGGTAGGTCAGAAATATTACCCTCCATTTCCACCATGGTTGCTTGATGTTCTGCCTGTCGATTTTCCATGGCTGCGCTGATGGTTGGTATGTTTCTGGCTATGTCATTGACGGTTGTTGCCTCTCGCTCTCTGCTGATCATGTGTATATTTCGATGAGGACAGTCCCTCATCATATGGGGTTCTCCATAGCCCCAACATTTCAGAGGTTCTTTCATTCTGACTGTCCCTTCTTTTCTATTGTTCCCTTCTACTGGTTTTGAAGCCACTTGGGACTGAGCAGTTTGACTTTCTTTTGGTTTGCTGAACTTTTTCCTTTGATGATCTCTACCAAAATTCCTTAAATACGCTGGTTTTGGTCTCTTTCCTTTGAACTCACCCTTGTTCATCCAGCTCTTCCCTTGTTCAGCTTTACCTTTAAACTGTTGATAGCATAATCTTGCTTTTCTAACAGCTTCATCCATGGTCTTTGGGTTGTCAAACTCAATTTTCTCCTTGTACACAGTAGGCAACCAATTTAAAAACCTTTGCACCTTTGCCTTTTCTTCCCTAATGTAAGGAACATACCTCAGTAAATTAGTAAACTTAGTGACAAACTCATCAATAGTGAGTTGTCCTAGTCTAAGTTCATGGAATTCTTTTGCTTTATCATCATAATAACGTTCATTCAAATAATGAATTTTGAACTTAGTCTGAAAATCTTCCCAAGTAACTGTTTTTTCATCAATGGCATGCACCATTTTAGTCTCTTCCCACCAGAGTGTAGCTTTTCCTTGTAGCTGGTACACAGCTAATCTAGCCTTCAGATTACTCTCATATTCATAGACTTGGAAATACTTGATCATGTTCAGCAACCAAGCTTCAGCATCCTCCTCCTTCTCCCCATCATAGGAGGGAGGTTTGATCTTCCTAAATTCTCCCTGCAACTCTCTTTTCTGCTTCTGTTGATTTCTGGCTGCATCTTCATCCTCAGATTCATCCATCTTTCTTTTTCCAGATCCTTCACCTTCCTGGCTGTTCCGGGAAGTTAGTTCTCTGATGAGCTTTTCATGTTCCTTGCTGGCTGATGACAACAGGTCATTTTGGCTTTTTAATTCAGCCAACTCTCGTTGCATCCGGTGCAACATAGCCAGTACCGGGGCATTGGGATCTGGAGTAGCAAACTCATTCCGCAGATCCACATAAATCCTTCACCTTCTTCCATTTCAACTGTATACACTTACAACACAGATTAGCCAAGTTTATAAACTTCAGAAAACAAAATATGTAATAAGCAGTGAGCACCAAACAACAGCCCAATTTGTTGTAACTATGCTCCGATACCATTTGTCACATCTCCAGTTTAAGAATTTTTTTTTTTTTTTTTTTTTTCTTAACACAGCCTGGGTTTGTTTCTCTCTGCTGCCCTAACTATTATAATTAGAGTTTCATATTTCTATCTTAATGTTCTTTTGTTATAATCTACTGTAATATTTTCCACATGCATACAATATTGAGCACTCCATCTATTGAGCACTTCACATATATATATAGATATACCCAAATATATATATATATATCTCCTTTGACAATAATAAGGGATGTTCCTTTTTATTTCTTTCTCATAATATATCCATGGCTTAGGTGGAATTATAACACTTTTACAATCCTATATTAACGCTTTTTACCTTTACCTCATACTTTGTTTAATCCACCATAATTCATACCTATGTCTACGGATCCTCATATATATATATATATATATATATATATATATATAGCTAGAGTGAATATTATTAATACACCCCTATGTGTGTAATACTTCCGGTGCCACATTTTTTTCATATAATTTACCACTAATAAAAACCGAGGAATCTCGATACACCTATTGCCTTTAGACCTATATATATATCGTGTGTGTGCGTTAACCTTGTGATATCCTTTATAAAATCTGATCGCTGTTTTGCATACGATAACCTATCCTGCTATTTCGTGTTTTATTTGACTTGCACGCATATTTATATGTTACGCTATCCTGATCGGTGTTTCTATATTCTTTGCAAAACTCTATTTGAACGTAGAAATTAGATACACGTTCATATATATGTATATATCTATCCTATGACGGCACGCTGTTCGCTCTTCAGTATTGACGTAAGTCAAAGGGCGTTAGGAAATTCCGTCTCGGCGTAGCCAGTACTTAACCTTTAAAAATTTTGACTGAAACTATACACAGCTCAGTGGGGTAACGCCGTATGGAGACGTGGTTGCCCGATTAATTTTTATTATTGTTGCAGCATGGCTAACTCAGTCGGATTTCTATCTTATCAGGTAACAGATTGGTCACGGCTTGGCGTAGGTTACCTAGATCTAGGTCGTGGCAGGATGCTTGACGACGCGTCACTCTGCCCAGGCCCCCGGACAGTGACAGGATACCATATCTGATCAACACGTCGTGGGTTCACTTGTAAATACACAGTGGATGTATAGTTTATATTTTCGTGTACGCCGCCTGGTACAAAACTCAGTTCAAGGGTCTGCGTGTAACTTATGATGGTCAGGCCATTTGGGTTTTGTTACAGGTGTAGAACTATGCATTGGAGCGAGAATTTTTAGCAAGAGGCAGAGTACGCTGTCCCTTGTCCTTGCAGACTCGACATATGGATTTGAAGAGACCATTCAAGCGGCTCCAGGCTGGAAAACGTCTCGATTCCATTATGATAGTCGCTGGCATAAGGTAAATTCGCTACCTCCAGTACATGACTCCACACCTCCCCGGTTCAGATGATTATTAGCAATCCAGGGACTCGATACGGTGTATCAGCTCCCTTACTATCGTGGCTCACTGCAGCTTTTGAGCAGTCGATTAGGGTTTTTCGTTTTGTGTGAGAACTTCCTATTTCCTTCCACTGTGCTTGTTGTTTTATCATTCTGTTTTTCAGGGTCGACTCTGTGATGGTTAGTGCGCAGAGGCTGTAGCATATCGGCTACCCGAGACAGAGTGTTAGCCGGTATCTCTCGGCCGTGCTCGGATCACTCTCGGCTCTCGGTCTAGTTCGTATGCTGCCAGCAACCTACTCGCTCAGTATCTTTTATATTCAGAAATGGCCCCTGTTCGAACGTCCGCAGAGGAAGTCGAATCTATTCTCACTCCTCTGTTGACCTTAGCGAAATGGGGCGATACGTCTCTTATTTATCAAGTTTCTGTTTTATCAAGTTTCTGCATTATCAAAGGGCCCTCCGAGGTTACGACACCGATGCTAATATATCGGTTGTCCCTCTTTTTGGACCCTACATCAATTTATTTTTGGATACGCGAATACCTGTTCTCCGATGTAGTGTTGCGTGTAGTCCAGATTTAATGACCACATTCGAATTCCTGTTCTCGATCTACCCGGTGGTTGGGTTGCTACAGAAATCAGGACTTTACCTACTTAACTCCGAGATGCCGCGACCCTCATGGCGTTGGCTGGTTAAATTTTCTGTTATAATTTGTTAATTATCGGTTTCAGTCATATTTAACCCTACTTCTTAAACGTGTCAGGGTTTGGTTTCTATACAGAAAATCTTCCGCGTCCTGTGTTCTTTATTATTTTGAACTTGTTACTACAACTACTAGATCGCCGCGCGCGCATAATTTCTCTTCTCTTGTTAGTGGATTCATTTCTTGTGGTGATATCTTACTAGAGTTGGAAACGATGGCCCACAATAGTATGCGATGGGATAGATACATACTGTATCAATAATGTTCTCAACAGCCTATGGTAGCTCTTATTGGATAACACTCCAGTTAATTCTGACCGTAATATTAGGTTAGAACATACAAGGGTAAATATCGCTTTTTGTATCTTGATGTACATACTTATATGGATGTAATAGTCTTTACATAACTGGAGCTTCTCAACCTCATAAAACGATGTTTCTCTTCTGCATCAAACATAATTGGCACTATTACATAGGGATTATTGTGTATGGCTTGGTCTGTAGAACCATGATTGCATCATTTGTTTATATTTGATGCGCTATCTATGCTGTTGAAGTATATACTTTATGTTAACATTTAATTTGGTGCATTTTTACTTTCACCGTATGTCTTTTTTTTTTCCTTTAAAAAGGACCTTAGCTATAACCGGAGTATTTGTGAAGGGAAGTTTATTCCAATACTCAAGATAGGTTTAGATGTAACATCTACGTACTGGAAAGATTTTAAACATTTCCTATAGAATACGATTACTCGCTTCCTGCCCTACTCATAAGCACATAATGTCACATGCATAGTTTTACATGTATATATCCAATCGTAATTATTTCATATAATTGAAGGATACTTTAGTTTTTGAATATGATGTTTAACTCAGGAATTGGGGAAGGATTTCAACACATAATGCATTCTATCTGTTGCTATATAGGATACATTGCCTCTGCAGGATATAATTTCTTTAAGAGTTAGAAAATATTGACATGGAAATTTCTACATCTTTGATTTACTTTTATGAAGTCTCTAGATCAATTACTATAGTCTTTCACTTGTTCTGAGCATAAAATTCCACAGTTAACCACATATAGAGTGTAGAAAATTTGCACCCTTTTTTTTTTTTATAAGTTCAAGTATCCCAATTCATTATATTTATTTCCAGCAGTTATTATGTGTACCAGGTAACTCTAGTACTGCTATATTGTTTCTTTAGCAGATTCATAAGCACAAAATATCACAATTGGTACCTACCATTAACAGAACTATAATTTACCACCTATAGGGTTTAAGCAACTTCAGATTTAAACCATCCCTGGTTTAGAGATTCTGAAGTTTCTACTATAGGGCTTTTTTGGTCTACAACTAAACAACTCTGGAAGGGGAATACCTAATGATAGATTCTGTTAAATGTAGTACCAATTTGTTTTTCATCAAGTAAAAATCTATATGTAGCCAATTCATACTGTAATAAGACATAGTAACAATAATTTCAGAACATACCACAAAATCTGCAAAAATGACCAACCTCCCAACCTTAGAGTCCTCTTTGTCTCCCAGGACTCACCCCCGAGCAGAGATCACCTCCCAGCACTGATCACCCTCTGATCAGCCTAGGAGCAGCTTATTTAAGCTCAAAATTCCCCAAAGCATGTTTCTAATTCTGCGTCCAGAATAGCAGGATGCTTTCTTTCCTGTTTAGCCTAGGCTTCCCATCTTGGGATTCTTTAAAGCTGCTTTAAGCTTTTCCTCCGCTTTTCCAGCTTTTTCTCAACTCTTCCCAACTACTCCTCTTCATTGGGGAAATTTAGATTCCTTCTCAAATCTAAATAAATTTCTTTCAAGGATTTCTGAAAGATTTTTGGGGATTTGTTGCCTTATCCATCCTCATGGATTTGGCAAGTGATCTCTAATTCTCTTTTTGGTGAAAATGCACAATCATTTTATTTATTTCCTCAATAAAATATGCAAATACATTCACACCATAGTCATCCCTTGGGGTCCACCCCCTTAGGATTAAAGTTCAATTGTCTAACTTAAACAAATTCAACACACAAATTGGGGGTGTTACAGTTACAAGAGTTGCTAGACAAGGGCTATATTTTCCCAAGTGTGTTACCTTGGGGCGCACAGGTCCTTTTCGTTAAAAATAAAGAGAGGACGCTGCGCATGTGTATGGACTACAGGCAGCTTAATAAGCTGACTGTTAAGAACAAGTACCCCTTACCAAGAATTGACGATTTTTTTGACCAGGTAAGAGGGGCTAAGGTATTCTCCAAGATTGATTTAAGATCCAAATATAATCAAGTTCGGATTAAAGATGAGGATATATGCAAAACAGCCTTCCACACCCGATATGGTCATTATGAATTTGTTGTGCTGCCCTTTGGCTTAACCAATGCACCAGTGACTTTTATGAGGTTAATGAATGGCGTATTTCATCGATTCCTAGATAATTTCATGCTCATTTTTATCGATGATATCCTGGTGTACTCTAAAAATGAAGAAGAGCATAAGGAAAATTTGTGCATAGTGTTGGAAACACTAAGAAAACATCAGCTCTATGCTAAATTCAGCAAATGCGATTTCTTTAAAATAGAAATTCAGTACTTGGGAGACATCATAACAGCTGAAGGGATAGCAGTCGATCCCGAAAATATCAAAGCCATCATGGATTGGCAAGTACCCCGGAACGTGGCAGACATTAGATCTTTTATGGGCTTAGCCGGGTATTATAGAAGATTCATACAAGGGTTCTCCAAAATTGCATTTCCCATTACATCGTTACAGAAGAAGGGGAAGCTTTTTAGATGGACAAAAGAATGCCAGGACAGTTTCAAAAAATTAAAACAACTCTTAACTATAGCTCCAGTCCTGAAGGTAGCTGACCCAGAGAAAGACTATGAAGTCTGTACGAATGCTAGTAAAGAGGGAGTTGGAGCAGTCTTAACTCAAGAGGGAAAAGTGATAGCCTATGAGTCAAGGAAGCTTAAGGAGCATGAGCAGAAGTATTCTGCTTACGATTTGGAGCTTACTGCAGTAGTCCACGCCCTCCGAGTATGGAGGCACTATCTACTGGGTAAAATATTTGTGCTGAAAACATATCATAGCAGCTTGACCAGCTATTTCAAACAAGCAGATTTAAACTCCAGACAGGCGAGATGGAATGCATTTTTGAGCGAGTTCGACATGGAAATTCAACACGTTAAAGGGAAAGAAAATAAAGTTGCCGATGTTTTAAGTCAGAAATTACATAGTCTGTTTGCTCTATATTTTAACCAGTTGGAAAGCTAACTGTTGAATCAATTGAAGGAAGAAGCTCAAAACGGCCCAGAATATAAGTTCCTATGGCAGCAGATGAGGAATGAAAAACAGCAAGACAAAGTGACAGAGTTTGGAGAGAGTGAGGAACAGGCTTTGACCTTTCGCGGAAAGATTTATGTGCCTAACCGCACTAATCTTAAAGAATTGATCCTTGAATTTCACCGCAGTAATTACGCTGGTCATCCTGGATATCAGAAGATTCTTACAGCTGTAAGGAAAGTTTATTATTGGCCAGGAATGCGTAAAGACATTGTTGAATACATAAGCAAGTGTCTAGAGTGTCAACAGGTTAAAGCTGAACATCAGCATCCTGCTGGGTTATTGCAGCCTATACCCATTCCTGAATGTAAGTGGGAAGTTATCTCATTGGACTTCATTACAGGGTTACCACGGACAAGGAAGTAGAATGATTCTATTATGGTAGTGGTAGACAGATTAAGTAAGTCTGCCCATTTTATACCTGTGTAATCTACCTTTAAGATGGTACAAATTGCGGATATATTTATGAAGGAGATTTTTAGGTTGCATGGCATCCCTAAAACTGTGATCTTAGATCGAGACATTAAATTTACATCTTCCTTTTGGAAAAATTTATTTTCTGGATTGGGGACCCAGATACACTTTAGCACTGCTTATCATCCTCAAACAGATTGGCAGACAGAGCGTGTAAATCAGATCTTAGAAGACATGCTACGAATGTATGTAATGCAACAACCCACCAAGTGGGAAGATTACTTGCACCTGGTAGAATTTGCATACAATAATGGGTATCAGGAGTCTCTGAAAATGAGTCCTTTTGAAGCCTTATATGTAGGCAATGTCGCACACCTATAAATTGGAGTAGCCCTGAAACAAAACTGTTGTTGGGACCTGAAATGATGGCTAAGATGGAGGCAGAGGTAAAGCATGTAAGGCAGAATTTGAAAGTTGTGCAAGATAGACAAAAAGTTTACGCAGACCAAAAAAGATCCTACCGAGAATTTGAGGTGGGAGATCACGTATACGTACAAATTAATCCTAAGAGAAGCACTATGAGGTGGACCTCTTGTGCTAAGCTGGCTCCTCGGTACTGCGGCTCTTTCCAAATATTGGAAAGAATCGGACCAGTAGCCTATAGATTGGCATTACCCAGCCACATTCGAGTACATAATGTGTTTCATGTATCTTTACTAAAACGATACATACAAGATGAGAAACATGTAATTCATTGGTAGAATATTCAGGTAGAACCGGACGGAGAGTTCCTGGTAGAGCCTCTACGCATACTTGATTGGAGGGAAATTGAATTCCGCAAAAGAGTAGTTGTTCAGGTGAAAGTGCAGTGGAAGCACTTTGGACCAGACAAAGCTACCTGGGAGGAAGAAAAGTTTATACAGGAAGCTTACCCCAAACTCTTTCTAGAGAGGGTCTAAAACACCGAGGACGGTGTTACTTCCAAGGGGGGAAGCTGTGACACCCTCATTAAGAGACAATTAGTTACAATTGGTTAAAAGACTGTTAGTTTAATTAGTATCTCTAGTTTTATTTTGTTTATTTTCTTTTGCTATTTTGGACGAAGAGAACTTATTGGCAATTGCTCATAATTTTAAATATTTCATTTTATTATTTACTGAGTTATTAAAAAGAAAAGAAAGAAAGAGGAAACCCTTTCTAGACTATTGATGAAGTTTCTAGTAATTGGAACTGGTTGGGAAAGAGTTGGGAGACAGTTACTTACCCTCTGGAATAAAAGGAATTCCAAAAGAAGGGTAGGGGTTCTGTGAAATTGCTAGCAAAGGGTGAAGTGTCTTCTAGAGCTGGGTGGTAGACCAGTTGAAATTACTTCTGCAACCCTTATGGGCAAGAATTTCTGTCTGTTGACTGGATTAATCCAGAGGTCACAGAAGAAGGAAACTATCCACTAATTTTCCTGTGGCATTGTCCAAGTTCTGGAGCTCGGGGGCAAGGTGAGGATGTCATTGCCTCTCTTGAAGGTTGGGAGGACCTCAGTCATAACGGAGTTTCCTCAGTATAGATAAGTATATCAAACTTGGAATTCAGAAAGAAAAACTGTAGTTTAGCTATCTGTTATTTTTCTTTTTATTGTTAAAATGTGAAGGGAACAGGACTGTTTGTAACAGACTCCGAACCAAGAATGTTCTGTAACAAGAATAATGTGTAAAACAGGGATTGTGTGGAAACAAGGTTAACAGGTAGATGCTGGTTTCCTGTGATGAAAAAGACCACTAAATAGTGGAAGAAGCTTCTCGTAGGAGAATATATAATGTTTGTTAAAAATGTTCTGTAAGTTAATATGGTGGTTTCTTTTTAAGTGGGAATAGCTACACTATTTTCTGTTTACCGAGAAGGTTTAACTTACCTCCTGTCTTTACATGAATAGAAGCAAATAAATGTATTTTCTGTCATAGTAAAAAGGCTTTTCTTGAAGTTTTGAGGAAAATAAAACAATGCATGGAAGCTAGAATAAAAGTAGTACTTTACAAAGAACTATGGAAATAACAATAAAACTCGTATTCTATTTGAGATTACCGTAAACACGTGAATTCAAAATAGGAAATTATAGAATATCATAGTAATGAAGAGCAGATTATGACATAAATGTAAATAGGAGAAAAAGGCCCAAAGTGAGCTTGAGGAGTGGGGTTGGTGGGATAACCATCCCTGATCCTGCTCGTGGGCTATTATCTATACGCAGTCTTTAAGTGGCGGACTGGCGCCTTATAACCTAAGGGTATCATAGATAAACATTATCTCATAACTGTATTCAATCCAGTAGTGTGCATATTAAACAAAATCCTTCGATAAATCTGAAGAAGAATCCCATAATTTATGAAAAGAAACTACAGATACAAACTGTAGGTAAAGCCACGGTACTTTGATGACTGACGGCGTAAAGAGCAGAGAAATTACACACCTAATTCGAGACATGCAAATATGTATTATGTTCATAGATTAATAATTTGCCTTTGTGCCATGAAACGGAGTACTGTAATAACCTCTACCGGAAATCAACGACAAACTTTTCTTATAACAAAAACTGGAAATATATATTGGAATGACGAAACTCCTTAGAGTCTCCGGGAAAATGAAAATATATTACCAAATACTTCCATAGCAACCAAAACAAACAGGAATTCAGAGAATCCAGTTAAAACCCTTGTAAGCAGTTACTTAATGGTACCCGACTGAAATTACACATTTAGAAGTAAAGTAAAAGTTATAAAAACCAACTGAACCAGAACTGTGCTAGGCAAGTTTGGTCTGTACGAAGAAAAGAGTGCTATCGTATCAAAAAAACTACATAATGTTCAGCTCTTTATTACATTGATCGATAATAAGATAATTAAATTACACAGGCTTAATTCCGGAAACAAGCTAGGAGCCGAAGCAAGCTCTCGGTGGTTCTGTGGTCTAACTAGCTATTGACCTGAACCACGTGCATGGGTTTTTGAAAAAGAAAATACAATTAATGGCACTCGAGCTGTAATGAAGACCGAAAAGCGGAAATTCGGGGTTTTGTAAAAAAACCTGTAAAAGAAATAAAAGCAGAAGTTCAGATGTAGAGATTAGCATGTTAGAATAGGATGGGTAGGATAGATTATGAAATGCTAGAAAAACTGTAAGCGGGATTCTGAATGATACCTGTAGAAAGGATCTTGTTCGCCTGGCCGGATAAACCTGGAGAGACGAACAACCAAAAGCAAAAAAAAGAATAGGTAAGATAAAAGGGCTTTCCAGATAAGAGTCAAGTCAGGATTTGGTGTTTAAGCAAATATATTTAAACAAAATTAGTAAATCCATACCTGTAGGTTCCGGCGATGAAGCTTTGCAACTAGGACCTTTGATCGAAGTCTGAGAAGGCCGCATCATGGCAAGATGGGATTTTCCACCAACTGTCGGCTTCTGAAAACAATCGAAAGACATTCTTAGGGCTTGTAAGACTATCACTAAACCATTGCTAAAGAATCCACGCTGAATGAGCGCCAGGCTATAACACTTCGCCAGGGGGTTACCTGCAGATCAAAGCTCGACACTCTGAGATGGAAGAGCAAGGCAGAATGAACAAGCTTTCCGTTGAGCTGGTGTTTTGTTCCGCGGGTCTTTGCCCTTACCGAGAAACCCTGCGCTTTGAATACGCATGTCCTAGGTGGAGTAATTACCCTCTACAACTCTGCGTGGTAGTCGAGGTGAGCCTTCCGTGTTTGCAGAGCGGGTTAACAGGTGGCAAGACTTACCGCCTTGTATGGTGGAGAATTTAAGGTGGGAGCATCTATTCCAGTTTTGAGATTTCACATCCGGATAAACATCAAACTCCGCACCAAAACCCTTATCCTGAAACATTTATTATATTATGCGAGCCTTACAACTTGAACCATTTCTTAACCATTATACCATGTGAATTATATAAATGGGATTTACGACTTTCACATTGAAGTTTAATCTTTTGAATTGTGTGAACCTCGGTGGATGCGTTACATTCGCCAACACCATTATATAGTTGGGATTTCGACTTTTGTTGATATATAAAAATTAATTCAAGTCAAAATCGTTAAACCCTTGCTTGTACCATTTAATAAATTTTTTTTTATCATGGTATTTTTACTGTGTGAGATTATCTTAGAGTGTATGTGGCAAAAGATAACTGTTAAAACCAGTGAAAATTCATAGATAAAAATGCGAAAACAAAAATATAAGGAAACAAAAACCACAATTTGCAGAAGAAGAAAGAAAAATTAAAAATTGCAATTAGTTGCATCCTGAAAAAGCCAAAGGAGTCTTTTCCATTCATAGTTTTGGTACCACTATTACCCTAATCCATCTACATGTTGGCAATGACATTAAGGTAGCTCTTTTTAAATAGACATACATCCATCGGATGAACTTAAAAATATTTTGAACGGTTAGCACAGACCTTGAGTTCGACCGACTTCGTAAATATTTTGTAAGAATCCAACCAATGCAATTACCACGGTTAGTTTGTGCTTTTTTTATCACGTTAAAAGTTGTAAGCTGGTGCTTTTTTAATGAGGTTAGAAGAAAATTTATCATAATTTTCTGTTTTTTAATGAGGTTATTTATTTATTTTTAATCGTAACATTCTGCATCTTTCTTTTTTACGAGGTTTAACTTTTGTTTACCACATTTTCATTCACATGTGATTCGAATTTCGCTGAGATTCTCTCCGTTCTAGTTAGCTTGCAATATAATCCCCACCATTTTATTATTCCAATTTAACTATTTCATCGTTGAATTGGATATTTGACTTTTCAACTTTGTTTCTTTTTCTTCGATTGATTTGTAAGCGCTAGATAATTCATATTTAATTAGAAATAAAATATCGTTATATTTAATATTATTAAATATTTAAATTATTATTTCATCTCATTGCTCAAATTAAACTAATCTCTATATATTATTATTAACATTACTAATCTTTTTATATATTATTATTAATATTATTGCTATTATTGGGATTCTGATGCTCTTCTCTGCTAGGGTTTGTCGTTCACCCCTAGTTCTGAGCCGACTGCTTCTGCGACCCTCTGCATACCATATACTTTCTACTCAGCTTTTGCGTGGACCGGTAGGGGGCTTTCAACCATGACTGGCCCCACAGGGGGGGGGGGGGCGCTGAGTCTTCCTCCTCAAGACCCAACCAAACTGCTACTGCAGAAACTTCCTTGACTGCGACTCTGAATCAACAGATTATTGATGCACAGGACAATAGGATGCAAGAAACGCCAAAAGACACAAATGACAGGACTCAAGAAGCACAGGCTGGAACAGCAGGTCAAAACGAAACCCATAGGGTGAAGTCGGCGACCTGTAAATAGAGCTTCCAAGCCACAGGATAAATGGACGCATACAGTTTATGAAAGATCACGCGCTCATCGAAAAATTTATCGGTATCTGGCCAACAGAAAAGGTGTTGCAAGGCTAGATAATGGCAAAATGGAAGCCCAAAGGAGACATCACCCTTCAGCTTGGAGCAAAGGGCTTCTTCACCGTGGTTTTCCTCTGCATTGAAGACCGTAACAGGGTTCTCGATGGAGGACCTTACTTCCTCAACTCCGCGGGACTATATCTGAGAGAATGGGTGGAGAGGTTCAATCCAGACCATGAAGACCTCAGCTGGGCTCCGGTCTGGATTCGTATGTATTCGCTACCGCTGGAATACTGGGATGAGGAATCCCTTCAGGACATTGGTAAAGGAATAGGGGAGTTTGTGAAAATAGCGGAGAAAACAAAGCTACGATGATATACATCGTACGCCCACATCTTTGTCTATATGCATCTGGATCAAGCTCTCCCTGACTCAGTAAGCATATTTCACGATGATTATGAGTGGATACAACCCCTAGACTTCGAGCATGTACCCTTCCATTGCCGCAGGTGCCACCTTCATGGACACCTTTTCAGAGACTGTCCGCTCAATGCCTCCACGAAGAATAAGGACAGCCCAGATACGTCTTCACCTGATGAATTCACCAAGGTGACTAGCCGCAGAAGGTCCCATAAGAAGCCATCTCAGGGGAAAAAACCCACTTCAGCTGTCAAAACCGTTCCCTCTTCAAGTAACAGCTTTGAAGTCCTAAATACTATCACGAACATGACCCCTCAAGCAGATACCACCAATACCCCTGAAGTCAATACCAATCTATCCAGCCCTCCTCAGAACACCATATCTATACCTCTGCCCAAGAGTATGCAGTTTGGTCAAGTGGAAGATCCCTTCACTTTACCAGAGGGGAAATCTATTGGTATGGACGTGGATAGCCTTCAGGACCATCCAGAAGCAGGCAGTAGTCAAGTTCAGCTCATGGACGAAGAGCCAGAGAGCATAGATCTAGGAGGGCTTGACTTATTAGATCTCGAGCGAGCGTGCAGAAGAAAAGAATTTGACAAGATTCAAGTACATCAGCTTGAAACACTGGAAGTCATCATAGCACAAGCTTTCCAACAGAAAGAGCTGGGAATCCAACCAAGCAGCAGATGGGATGGCAACACAATCCAGAAAGACTCCAAGAAGAGAGGCCGGAAAACAAATCTGGAAAGAACAATCACAGTGGGAAAAATCCTGGTTGATTTCGGTAGATATGCTAAATTGACAAAGTACTATAAGCCCCTCCCAAACAGTGACTCATGAAGCTCACATCATGGAATACTAGAGGACTCAATTGTCCTGGGAAACACAGGATGATAAAGAACATGGTTAAGCAGGAGAAGCCTCAGATATTCTTCATGCAAGAAACTAAGTGCAATAGCACTGCGATTGGAAACATTCTTTCCAAAGCTTGGCCTGGATGTCAGTCAGTAGCGGTAGATGCATTGGGAGCCTCCGGGGG
This sequence comes from Pinus albicaulis, assembly GCA_034641835.2. Lineage (NCBI taxonomy): Eukaryota > Viridiplantae > Streptophyta > Pinopsida > Pinales > Pinaceae > Pinus > Pinus albicaulis. The sequence continues at coordinate 467,910 of JAXQQM020070762.1, read as the reverse complement.
ACTGGCCATAGCCTGGAACCCTCAGACTATCTCCCTCTAAGACTTCCATGCCTCCCACCACCTTATTCAAGCTACTTTTCACATCCTAGGCACCAACATCCATGGGCATCTCACAAACGTCTACTTTCCACAGGACGCAGTGAGCAAATCTGCTCTCCTAAATACTATATAAGGGCTCAACCAGGATAGGATTCACCCCCTATGGATCATTGGAGGTGATTTTAATATGATAACAAAGTTGGAGGAAAAAATGGGCGGCAGATCCAAACTGGAGCCAGAAAGCGGCCTGTTCAAAGATTTAATACAAAACCAACAGTTAATTGACATGCAATTCTGCAATGGCTCGTTCACATGGAGTAATCGAAGAGCAGGATGACAGAACATTGCCTCCAAGTTGGACAGGTTTCTTCTCTCTGACAACACTGTACACTTGGGGGGTGATCTCTCTGCCTCTATCCTCCCCCTTCACGGGTCTGACCATTGGCCAATATCTCTTCAATGGCAGCGGCTGGGTCAAACTATGTGTCCTCCCTTCAGATTTGAAGCCTTCTGGCTAAATCACCACGCGTTCAACGACCTTATCAACTCATTATGGAAAAGCTATATTCCGCCAGAAGGCTCCTAGATGTTCAAATTCCAACAAAAACTCAAATACCTGAAAGGTCAAATTAAGATCTGAAATCAGTCCACCTTTGGCAATATCTTTCAAGCTCAGAAACAAATACACCAAGAGATGGCAGATCTCCAGCAACAAATCATCTTGGAAGGATGCACGGATCAAGCCCTGGAAAAAGAACAACAGCTCCGATCGCAGATGGAGGAGAGAGCTAAGCAGGAGGAAATCTTATGGAGGCAGAAATCACGCATTCGATGGCTGAAAGAGGGAGAGCGAAACACAAATTTTTTTCATAGATCAACCATCCAATGACGCATGCATAACAACATCCCTTTCATCAAGAATACAGAAGGGGAGAAGGTGGAAGAACATGAGGAGATAGAGCATGTCCTCATCAATCACTTCCAATCCATGCATCAAGAACCCCTCCAGGATAGATCACAGGCCATCGAAAAGATCACTCAGAACATTCCCAAGTTGGTTACTGAAGAGCACAACCAACTCCTTCTCTTCCCTATCTCACGCATGGAGGTTGACACAGCCGTGAAACATCTCAAAGAAGGAAAGGCTCTGGGGCCTGATGGCTTCACCACCACATTCTTTCACAAATTTTTGGATCTGATTAAAGAAGAGGTCTGGCTGGTTGTGGAAGAATCACGTACAATGCACTGGCTCCTCCCATCTTTGAATGCTACCTTTCTAGCTTTAATTCCAAAAGAAGAGGCTTCTTGTACGCCGGAAAAATTCCGCCCTATTGCTTTATGCAATGTTATATACAAGATCATCTCCAAAGTCATTGCCAACAGACTCAAACCGCTCCTGCCTCTCCTCATCTCGCTGGAGCAAGCTCGGTATGTGGAAGGTAGGCAGATCCTGGATGGCATCATCCTTACTCATGAAGTCATTCACTCCCTAAAAGCGACAAAACAAGCAGGTATGATTCTTAAGATTGACCTCTCAAAAGCTTTCGATAGATTAAGTTGGATGTACATCCAGAAAGTGTTATTTGCTTTTGGCTTTTCTCCAACCTAGATTTGTTGGGTTCACAATCTTATCTCCTCCGCCTTCTTCTCCATTCTCATCAATGGTATCCCCTCACGTCATTTTTCTCCCTCTAGAGGAATTAGACAAGGGGACCCCCTCTCCCCTTTCCTCTTTGTATTAATGGCAGAAGGTCTGGGGCGCCACCTCAAAAATGCCCTTCACTCCCAACAACTCCAAGGCCTCTCTGTTCACCATTCTCCCGCCATTACCCACCAACAATTTGTAGATGAAAATATGGTTTTTGGATATCCTTCTGTGCATGAAGCCTCCCGACATAACGCTCTTCTGACTGACTTTTCGGAAGCTTCGGGAGCGTGCATAAACAATGCCAAATCCTAGCTTTTCTTCTTCCACACTCCTCCCTACACACAAAGAGCTATCGCCCGTATCCTTGGATTCTCCATTGCCTCTCTCCCTTCGAAATACCTTGGTGCCCCTCTCATTGACTCAGCCTTAAAGCACACCTCTTGGCGTGAACTGCTTGACAAACTAGAGGCCCACCTCTCTTCATGGACCCATAGGACTCTTAATACTGCTAGCAGGATCATTCTCATAAAATCTATGTTACAGGCCATGCCTCTTTATCTCTTCTCAATATTGGCAGCACCAATATGGGTTCTAAAAAGAATCAAAACCATGCAAAGGCACTTTTTATGGGGATCCAAAGGTACACACCAAAAATGGGCTTTAGTCAAATGGTCTCTGGTGTGCAAGCCTAAGGACCAAGGAGGATTAGGATTAAGGGATCCTTCCCATAGCAATGAGGTCATGGGAGCAAAAATATGGTGGAATTGGCTCAAAACCCCCAGCAAACCTTGGGCTACTATCTGGACAGCCAAATATGCCAACCATAGACCTCCGGAGGAACTCATCAGGCTCACACCCACGGAGAAAGGTTCACTAATATGGAATGCGGCTAAACAACACTATCAGCTAATTCAGCGACACAGCTTCTGGGAACTGAGGAATGGAAAAACTTCTAGATTCTAGACAGATGCTTGGGATCAATTCCCAAAGCTAACCAATACTTACAGCCCTCCTCCTGCACTGGATTGGGATAGACAGCAACTGGAAACGGTTCATCAACATTGGGAAGATAATGCAATACAGGGGTATCGTCAAAGGAAACTGGCAGACAGAATTATGGGGCATATAGAGGAACAGAATCAGGAAGCACTAAATACTGAGCTCAAAACAAGATGCACCAGATTTTCGCACAGTCAGGACATACTAAGATGGGGCTATTTGCCAAAGGGCTCCTTCTCATCCCAAGAAGCTTACAGACTCATCATACAGGATCCAGGACCCAAAGACCCTCTGTGGGAAAAAATTTGGAAACCAGGGATATGGCCAAAAGTCTCAGTATTCCTATGGCTTTTCGGGCATCAAAAAATTCTCACTTGGGATAACTTAATCAAACGAAGCTTTCATGGCCCATCCATTTGCCCCAACTGCTGTGCCCAAGCGGAGATGCAGAAACACCTACTGAATGATTTCTCTTTAGCAAGCCAACTGTGGGAAAACGTCAGCTTTCATTGCCAACGCAACTGCCGACCCTCTGAAGATATCATCAACACCATCAGAGAATGGCATCAGCACCCCTATGCTAGTGCACTCCTTAACCAACTTTGGAGCCTTATCTCGAGATTATTATTATGGACCATTTGGAAGGAACGAAATAAACGAATCTTCAGGGGTCAGACCACTCCTCTGGAAGTTATCTGGAGGACATTCTGTCACAATCTAGAAGAGTCTCTCAATATGCACTCTTGGGATGCTAGTTATTTTCCCACGACTGCTAAGGAAACCGCCATCTGGGACAATTGGGGAATTCAACTACAACCTCCAGCACCAGGGCGTAACTCACATAAAGATGGTAACAGAAAGAGAATGTGGATCCCCCCTTCGGAGCACACATACAAACTCAATTTTGATGGAGCTTCTAAGGGGAATCCAAGAAAAGCCAGGTTCGGAGGCATTATTAGAGATCACAAAGGCAATCCCTCAGTTATCTACATGGGAAAGCTCGGTTGGGACACAAACAACTCAGAAGAATTAGAAGGTCTCTGGCAGGGTCTTCTTCTCTCTCAACAATTAAAGCTTCACCCTTTGGAGATTGAAGGGGATTCACAAATCCTCATCAACCTGGCCAAGCAGCTTCTCAATGGGGCTCACGCGCAGAAAATTTCCCACAGCTGGAGACTGGAGGCTCGTCTAAAAAGCATTGAGGATTGGGTCATCAACAACAGGGCAATCACCTTCTTGCATACAAGAAGGGAAGGAAACAGAGTCAGTGACTTCCTAGCCAATGTTGGAGTCGACAATGAACACAACCTTCTCACAGGCACACTTGAAACTCTTCAAAATGAGGATGAACGACAGGAATGCAATTTTCTGCTCCAAAGCGATGCAGAAAACTCGGATGCGGGTGGTTAAGCCGATAAAAGGGAGGCATAGTCGGACAGGTGGCACTCCGGCAAGCCAAAGGCCACTAGGACCAGCAAGTGTCCTTCGACACCTGCACAAGAGAATGAGGCATTTATGGCATTTATCGCCCAGCGCGATTCAGAATTCAGTCACCTGAGATCGAGATATCTTCACACACTGCAAACAGGACATGGCGATCAATCCATTAATTGAGGGGTTAATGCAGATGGTTGGCAACAGATTTGGTTCATTAGTTCACAGGATGGCGGGCGAGCAACCCACAACCAGTATACCCAGGACCATTTCTATTTGTTGCTCTCCCAATGTTTGGCTCTCCTCCGAGCGCACAGTAACTGGCAAACGTACCAGGATCCATGGCTGTTTAGAGCTCAGCGACAATCTACATTTCTCAATTGCGGGGAATTGTATGCGTGAATCCAGAAATTGGACAGAGCAGCTGTCCAGGGCTTCAGTCCTGCTCCCGCTCTCGCACTTGGCCAATGCCTCTTTCTGGTTATAGCATTCTTTAACAGCTCCAGCTTCGAATGAGAGAATGCCTCATCTTAGGCACAGGATAAGATGCAGAAGAGGCTCATCCAGGCGGTTGATAAGGTGCTCCTCCCCGTCCTCTAGCACCTCCGCTATGGACTCGCATACTTCTAAAAGAACTTCCCGAGCTGCCAGAGGTCATATCCTTCGATCTGGGCAACGTTATCCCACCCCCCCGCACGCTCCAGCCCATTCTCAAACGAGGCACTTCACCTTCTTAAGTGTGTGCAATTGCCCACGAATTACCGCCTCTGTTACTATTTTTTTTCGTGAGTCCCCTCAAGATGAGGCTCCCAATTCAGGAAGGCAGGCTGGAAATGCTGTGGACATGAATGTTATAGGGAAAAGTGTTGGCGAAGTGAATGTGCAGGACACAAACATCAACCAGGAAGGCGCTAGTCAAGGCAATAAGATGAATATTGATATTGATCTGGAGCAGCACAAGAAACAAACTGATACTCAGGACCCTGGAAATGTGCAGCACCAAACTCAACCGAGCGAGGTAAAGCACACCCCAGCTGCTGAGAAAGTTATACACTCTACTGAGGACCTGTATACAACTTATGGAAAACCAAATGATCTATGGTGTGGGGTCGTGGAAGAGGCACCGGACGAGTAGCGCCTCCACTGTTCCTGTTTTTTGCTATGGCTCTGTCCACTTTTTGAAAATTTTTATGTTTGTTTTCATGGTTTCGGTCAGGTCTCATAGGCTTTCTTTTTCACGAACAAAATGCCTCCCCTGCGTGGGATTTTGCTAGAAAACCTTCAGCATTGGTTTCCCTCTTGGAGGGTAGTGCTCAACAATGATTTTTTGCTTAACAGGCCTCAACAATGGGCCTGGTCCTGGATAACTCCTGCTGTACATATTTTGTTTTTTGTTGATTAATAGATTAAGCTTACTTAGAAAAAAAAATATTATTGCTATTATTAAATATTAAAATAATGAAATTGTATAGTTGTTAAATCAATATATTGTTTGTATATAAATTAGAAATTGCATCATATGTTGCAATGGGAATGCCTTAAGGTAGGATCCTAAGAAATAGTAGTATATAAGAGTGAACTCAAAATTTTATACAATTTTTTTTATTTATGAGTGTTTGTGTGAGAAATTTTTTGTTCATTTCAATATACATGGATTGTTTTAAATTTGAATGGATAATCTCAATATAGATTTTGTGAAAACTTATAATGGTTGAATAATGATATTTCTATCAATTGTTTGCAAGAAGAAAATCAAAAGATTGCCCCATCTTTACAAATCAACCTAAATTACATTAATATGTATAATAATAACAACAACATCTAAATCATCCATAATATAATTCGATGGATAAAGTGAAATTTGATGTAAAAATAGACTTCAACAAAGTATTAAATACAGCTTAAGATAATTTGATTTCCCTTGTAAATGGAGATACTCAACATAACCCTAGGTTTGAATCTTTGATTGTTAATAATGTTGGTTGTCCAAATTAAAACGATTTCAAATAAGCCCATGGAAATATAAATATAATTGAGAAATGAGAATAGTGAGCTTCTAATATCAAACTATTTTAATGAGGTGGTCAACTTGCTTACAGTGGCTTTCATTTCATCCAACTTAGTTTCTCATTGGAATATGTATTTTCCAACATTAATTTCTAAGCATAAGATGCATAATACAATGTGAAAGGAATTATATTTGAGATTTCATATGCTCTAGTTTTCTTTGCCTATCTCAAACACATGAACCTTCAATGGGTGTCTCAGAAAATTGGATGTCTTTTTTTTTTCTCTCAAAAAATGAATGATGCTTTCATTGAAGATGAGGTTTGTCACAACTAGGGTTGGGCATATTTAATTTGGCCATGCTTATCGCTTTAATAAAATTAAATATAATTGTTGTTTCTCATTGTTTTTGTGTTAGATTAATTTTGGCTATGTGATAAATTCACGTCAAGCTTTATTTTACCAATGAGTTTTTTCATGGCGGTATTTCTTGTAATATAGTCTATTTCATGGCTTGATTACTTTGATGACCTTATAACTACACTTACATTGCCTCAAATAATTTATGATGTATTGAAATAAGAATATACATAGCATATTAGTGCATTTATTCAAATTTGAAGTCTTGCAGAACTTTGATGCAACCATAAGAGATGTTTCTCTTTTTGACAAATCGCTAGAAGATTGTAGACTTCACACAACCTTAGCTAGAATCAAGCCTAGATGATGTGGTTCTTTTAAGAGATAAAATCCAATGGATGGGAATTTATACATCAATTTACATTGGAGATGAGGTGTATCACCGTTGCATTTTTCTTATCAATTGATTTATGAATTGTGGACCATAGGAGTAACCAATATTTTCAACGGAATCCAATGTAGCAAGCTTGTAATGGTCTTGGATACCTGCTGTAAACTTAAACTTGATATCTTGTGTAAGATTAAGCACTTTATATAACTAATATTTCATTGAAAATATTATATAGAAATGAATTTATTTATGAATTGTGCACCATAGGAGTAACCAAGAGTTTCAAAGGAATAAAAAGTAGCAAGCTTGTAATGGTCTCTGATACCCGTTGTAAACTTAAAATTTATATCTTGTGTAAGATTGAGCACTTTATATAACTAATATTTCGTTGAAAATATTATATAACACTTGTCAAGAAACCATAACTTTTGGCATATATTATGTAATAATTTATGCTACAAGAATAAAAGCTGGAAATTCTAGGTTTACAATATTTTCTCTGTGTTAATTGTGTTGTCTTTTGTATTCCATGAAGCTCATTATTATTTAATTAATGCAATAAGTGTGCCTCCTGAAGAGTGAAAATATACTTATTGCGATTAACTCACTTGAGAACAAGGATAGTCACAACATGTAAATTTACTTGGGAGATTCACTTCACTGCAAAGTAGGGGATTTTCATAACTCTTGTTATTACATTTACCAGTCACATTTTGTACTAGGACAATGTCACTGTGTGCAATCTTAGCTCCATAGGATGATATATGTTATTATATTTTTTATTTAGGCTTTGTACTATAACTCTTTCACGAGTGTTGAAATTTTGGTCATTAACAAGGCTCCAGTTACTCAACTGCGACGTTGTGAACAATGTTATTAGATTTTTTATTTATGAATTGTACTATAAATTTGTCACCATTATTGAAATTTTGGTCATTAACATGATTTCTTTTACTCAAATTTCACACTGTGGCTTTTCCTAAATTCAAGTCATAATTTCCAGCATTTTGTTCAACATGCTGATTTGTTACTTGGACCATCTCAACATGAGATATTTCCATGGAATGCTTGAGATTTTCGGATTCTGTGAAATTTTTAGAATTTTTCCATGCCATATTTTTCTCTTCTCTGGAAAGTATTTCATCTTAATTCTCCTGAAGAAGATTCTCCTGAAAATTGGCAATCCAACTTGAGTAAAGGTGTCCAAGTAATCTCTTCATAAAAGGAGAATATATTGGTGAAGCATAACATTAGAACTAACTAGAGCTTCAACCCTATTCTCTAGTTGGGTGAGTCACTCTTTCAATTCATCACAATTATTGGCAACATTGTCGTTATCTTCAAGGTTTAATAGAATTAAAACTATAATTTCTCTTAGTGAGGAACCTATGAAGTTGTTTCTTACCACCAACTCTTGGTGAAAGACCCTCCTTTGCTAAATGTTGCTTATAGATTTTTTCCTCCATTATTCCTTGCCAAACCAAGTGATAGGCCTAAACATGTTTTGTCTGTCAAAAGATCCACACATGGAAAAAATGCTAAAAAATCATGTGTTGGATTACAGGAACTATAAACAATTATCACATGATTGAGTGTTGGAATATTTTTACCCAATGACCAAGTGCTAGTTGATATTAAAACACACTGGAGCTTTTAGTATTTATGTTTATTATTTTTTATATAAATGGAAAATGAAGGATCCAATTTTAAAAGTTTCTATTGTTTATAAAAATAATCCGCAAACATTTTTTTTTTTTTTTTGTGAATTTGGTAGTTCCTCTCTTTTTCTATTTATATTTAAAAAGAATGTTGCAAAATTAGAAACAATAGTCTATAGCCTCAACCTGCCCGCAGGACTAGGTCTGTTGGCCATCTCAATGCATGAAAAGCTGACCAAAACTGAAATATTTTCATTCGTTTACATCTAGCAGTTGCTATCTGCTCTATTTCTTCGATATCTACAATCTGTGAAATGAAACTAAGTTCATATAAAAACAAAACTATCATAAAGACACAAATTAAATAAATCCAAAACTATCCTAGAGACACATAATACTGAAAAGAACTACTCTTCAGATGAAGAGACAGGGGCTGGAGCTTTCCATGTCGATCCTGGCATGTTTACTTGTTGTAATAGCTAGAGTTGCTTTTCAATACGCCCAACACGATCATCTACTCAGCTAATTCTATCAGTGGCCTGGTATTGAGTGATCTTAATGTGTTGTAGCTAATCATCCATGTGCTGCAGCATGTCCTGCAAGCGGAATTGAGTCTTCTTTATGTCCTGTTCAATATGACTGGGATGTATACTTTGAATAGCCTTGGCTAGGAGGCTTTTGAGAATCCAATACGTGTGAACGGTTTGCTGAAACAATGTGAGGAGACCCCTGGTTTTACCAGGATCAGTGATGATGTCTAATATGTCAGCCTTTGTTTCATGATCCTCAGGGTCTATGTGGATTTCCTTTTCCCATCCTTTAATTTCTTGACAGACAGTTGCTGAATTTCCCATTTCATAATTCACTGCCAATTGCTAAAGTTTCTCTAAATTGGATTTCTTTCCACATTACTTTGGGGGATGTGCATGCTGGGCCTACTTCCCTTTAGAAGCCTGAGTTGTTGACTTTTGTTTCCGCATGCGATCTGGATAGCAAGAGCGCAATTCAAACTAATAAGAAAACAGGAAAAGAACATAAGCTTGAGACCAGCCTGCTCGATTCCTGTGAGTAGCGATAGTGCGTCAGCCAGATAAGGAAGACTTTAACACGAGGGCTCCATTGACCAGTGGGCCAAATTCCTTAGACAGTAAATACAAGCATGCTGAATGTGGAATGAACCAAAGAGCAGCGGGGGTAGGCTGGCGAAGCTTATGGATACACTCCCTGTATAAGACTTCGCAGAAAGGCCGAGTAAATTGACACACTTTGTGGGGGTAAGTCGGACTATGGGACCTCCTATGACCTTTTATCAAACAACATGCCCTTATAAAATCCAGAGCCAATACCCTACTCCAGGGCAACCCGACGCGACCCACAATAGGCTCACCATAATGCATGCCTAACATGAACAGAATGCGAGACAGGATTAACCATGTATTCATTCCATGAGTTTGCGAATTTGGAACAGGATGGTAAAAATGAGTTTGAAGATTGTAGGGATCTCTAAAACAAGGTTTAACAGGCTGCAGAGTAGAGCAAGCATGGCCCATAACCTTCAGCAACAACAAGGTAGGCTTATGACGCATGATGCTAAGCAAGACAGTGTATATAAACACAAAGCCTATGCTAACTACCTTCAAATCATAACCCAGACCCATAATTTGGGCGATAATCACCATGCAACAGACACTCATAAACCAGACATTCCAAATAACCACCATCAAAACTAAGACAAGATTAGATACGTACCTCGACTGAGTTGGTTGGTTAATAGGTTGAAGACTGCTCAGCTTCCTTCTCGGCTATCTCCAGACTCTTGCATGCAGAGCGCGATGCATGAAGAAATGGAGAAGGGAAGGCGAGCAACTTACCTTAAATAGAACTTTCCGTCCGGATCTTGTCAATCCAGGATGGCCTGCCTGTAGCATAATTAATGATCGGGCTATCATGCACCGCCATAAATTACATTTTCCATACACCATTATGGAATGGGAGTGTGCGAAGGAGAGGTGACTACCAACGTTCATCTAATATGATGCGTTGTCTGACAAGTGGGCACCTCGATCAGGGGTAAATTATACTTCTGGTGGGGGAATTATGGTGGAGCATGGAGCTGTTCATCGATGATCCGCAAACATTATTATATGTAATATTTATGTTTATTAATTTTTATATAAATAATCATTGAGTAGATTTTCATTTAAAAATATATATATTCAATAATAAAAAACTTATTAAATATTTAATGGAGCAAGTTTTAGATTTGAAATATTAAATATATATTATCAATACTCTTAATTTTAGTTAAAATTATTATGATTTATTTTGTACTTATTTTTATACAATAGATAAGAATACAAAAAATTAGGAGAAATACATATAGTATGTAAAAATATTATAATCTAGAAGATGGATCATCGTTGGGATTCTAAATGTCCACAAATGTTTCTCTGACACTGGAAAATCCAAAATCCTCTTCAAAAATTGATAACCACAGGAGGTTGAAAATAATATCTAAAACTGAAATTCTTAGTAAATGAAAAACGTTTCTTAGAAAAAGAAGTTCAATGATAAGGGATTTAAAAAAATAATGGTTTTTAAATTTCTCTAATTTATAGTCAATAATAATAACTACCACAATAATATATATTCAAATGTTGGTAAATGTCAATAAACATCAAAAAATTACATCATGATACATCTCACGTTACCAAGATTAAAAAATCATAAAAACTCACTAAGGAAATTATAAATTTTTTAAAATAATAATAATAATTATTAATTAAAAAATTAATGTGTGAATTAAACATATACACATTTAATAAAGCATATAACCATAGATATTAGCCCCCATTATACCATTTATATTTTTAACTTGGAAATAGACTCTTGCTAATACCATGTGTCTAAAGAACAATAATTCATGCTGATATGACACGTTCATGGGACAATTTTTTGAAATTAGTCAATTTACTTAAAAGTAGAAATACGACATAACTACTTTCAAGATAAATATAAATCTTTGATTTGTGATTTATACTAAGAATATTATAGAAAATTCTACAAATATTAAATCCTTATTATCTATTCGGTCATTTTTAATAATAAAATTAAATTCCAGAAACATATTCTAAAATAAAGATTTGTAATTAAAAAAAAAGAATCATTTCAAAGATAATGAATTTTATGTATATTTTCAATTAAAATAATTAATTATGAAGAAATTAATTAGATATGAAATGCACTCTTCTAAACCCTTCTAATTAAAAAAAACAAAATATAATTAAAAAGTTAAAGTTTGAAAACAACATTACCAAGGATAATGAATTTTAAGGATATTGTAATTTAAGATGAGTAATTACGAAGAAATTAATTAGAAATGAAATGCACTTTTATAAAAGAGATTTTTGAATTAAAATAACCAAGTAAAAGGAGGTCGAAAAAACATCACTTTTAAGGGAATATTTGTGAATTAAAATCCTCAAGTCAAGTCAAGGAAGTGAGAGAAAGCTAACAAATGTTGAAAAACAATTTTATTGAGCATTGAAAATATACATTTATATACGAAGCCAAATACTAACCTACCTTGAAAAATACATTTATATCCTAAACTTCATACTAACTTCACTTTAGTATTACTAAAATTTATACTAACTTCCTGTCCATAAATGTTTTACTACCTATTTATCTTACAAAGTTATTACTATCTATTTGTCTCACAATTTCATTTGTGAGCTTTTCATTTACTTATATATAGAACTCTAGACTTTAATTTAAATCATGAAAATACTATATGAAGTTATGTAAATCATTAAATTACACTCTGCAGTTGATCCCAATTCATTGATAACAATATAAAAAATAAAAACTAGTATATTAGTTGGCTCATTCTTTTAATAACAAGGAAATACTTTAAAATCAAATAAATATGATAATGTTGGCAGGCTTATTATTTATTAAAAGACAAAAAATAAATATTGTAATTGTCTATTTATCTTAAGACTTTCTAAGCTTACTGCCTGTTTATCTTAAGACTTTCTAAGATTTTCATTTCCCGATATAAAAAACCTTGATTTCAATGCAAAACATGGAAATATTGTAAAGCCCATTGGATGCTATTTCGATTATGATTATATTTTTTATTTTATATCATCTAACAATTGAGTTTTTCATTATTGATGGCTATCAATTTCTAAGACCCAGGAATGTTTAAAATATTACATACCCATTTACGAGCGTTTGTATGTAACATAAATCACCATCTGCTGCAACATCCCTTTTCTATGGCAGCATGTGATGAAATTCAACCAAACCAAAATTTAATTTATTTTTTTCTAGGTTAGACTACATATATTATATTATACAGAGCAAAATATTACATATCTCTTCCTCCATACTTGGCAAGCCAATTCGAGAGGGAAGTATCAAGATTTTAAACCAGAAAATGGACTGCCCCAGCTGGGGAAACTAGTTCACTAGTAGCCCAGAAAATGGACTGCCCCAGCTGGGGAAACTAGTTCACTAGTAGCCCAAAATAGACGCTGCCCTGAATGGGAAATGAACATACACAATAGCGAAATTTAAACTTAAGTTTGAGAGCAAAGTCTTCCAAAGCATGTTTAGACTATAGAACACTACAAAAAAAACTAGAAAGAGAGAAGTGCACCGTACAATTGAAACTAGTGTGGACCATAATTCTTCTTGCTGGAGTTGTGTTATTCCTCCTCGATCTTGCAAGCATAGAATGAGTATTCATCCTCCTTTATTATCATATGGCTAGTGACCTGAGGATGTGGCAACCATGGTATGTTTGGATAATTGGAGGTGGTCGTGAGTTGATTTTTGTCCTCATTCTTATCTCCTTCGTCGATGTTTGAGCTTCTACTATCATCGGAACCTGAATTGCTGCTGGTGGAGTGGCTACTATTAGAGGCACTCTGCACAGGGAGAGCCTTCATCTTGCGAGGGATAAAGTCTAGCTCCAGCAGGATGGTCGACTTGCGCAGTCACTCTTTAGGCCGAATGCATGAGGAGGCCGGAGGGGAGATAGGTAGCTGAAAGGATAATTGGGCTGAAAGATTAACATGGTCGAGTATTCTCGGCTTCTCCCAGCCCACCGAAAGATTCAGTTCCCTACCCATGGCATGCGATAGAGGTGGTCTAGAGAGGAGGTAGTGGCCTCCATCTCTTCTACACCGTATACGGTGATGCCTTCGCATGACACGGAAAGGAACATAAGTGCAGGAGAAGGAGGGAGTGCTTGGAAGCATAGGAGAGGAGATGCCACCACCTCACAATGTCCTAGGAAGGCTGAGAGAAGGCTGAGCAAGGCCAAGAACCAGTGGTCTAAAGGAGGAACGAGAGGCATGCATAGATAACAGAAGGGAGAGCTGAATGGAGGCCGAATGAGCGTGGTTAGCAGGCTTAATGGCCATGGTGACGGAATCAAGAGCTCTTAATGCTCTGCAATAGGAGGACCTCATAATGAAGGTTGGAAAGTGTGAATTTAAGACACGCTTGCTCGGGAATTTAACGTTGAGCGGGTGACCATGTGAGGGTGCGTGTGCTGGATATTTTTCCATCCACATGGCGCCCAGGTGGCCCTCTGATCACGGCAAAGCACCCGCATCCAGGTAACCAAAATTTATGTATTATTGTTTCATTAAAAAAACAATTAATTTAACCTCACCTTCAACAAAAAATGAACAAAGCATAAATAATAACTACACGCCTTTAACATAACACGAAAGAAAGAGGATTGACAAATTTAGAAGAGCTAAATTTAAACTCGTAGCAAGTGCAATCTCTTCTTCCATTGCTATTGCTCCATTGCTACAACTTTAATGAAATATCACAACAGTACCAACTTCCAAATAGTTAAAATAATAATAAAAAGAACCACATATAGTGACTGAATTAGTTTCAAGTACCACATTACAGTCGTTTGTATTTAAATCAACTATAACTATACTCCTTTAACATAGCACGGAAGAAAGGTGATCCAGATATTTAGTGGAGCTGAATTTTACCTGACTGCAGCTAGTGGTCTTTTGCTCCATTACTAGATCTTTAATCATTATCACAACAGTACCATATTCTAAATAGTTAAAATAGGGGAAAAACACCACATATAGGTAGTGAATTAGTTTCAAGTACCACATCACGATAGTTTATATTTAAAATCAATCATATTTAACATGAGTAAGTTTATCCAATCATTAGCATTGAACTAGTTTCTTTATCAACATTTATGAGAAAATTAAATAATTATTTATATAAATTACTAATATATTTTTATATTTTCTTAAACATCGAACAATTATTTATATGGTAATATGTTTGTGTATCTTTATTCATTCTCCCTTTCTACGATTGATTATGATTATAGAGGTTCTATATATAAAGATAGAAAGAAATTAAAAAATTAAGAATCTAATTTTAAACAGATTAGAATGCTTATTAAAAAATCACACTAAAATTACCCAGTGTAGTTCTATTGTTATTTTTCCGGAAGAATTAGTTAAACAATTATGGATCACAGATGTTTACAATCTGAAATTATTATTATTATTAATTATAAAAAGAATTTATGTATTCAAGTTAAACATATACACATTTAAAAAAAACATGTAACAATATTCTTAATCATAGAGATTAGCCTCCATTTTATCATTTAGATTTTTTAATTCTAAATAGGCTATTACTAATACCACATGCCCATAGAACCATAATTCATGTTCATATGACAATTTTTTTTAATTGATCAATTTATTTAAAAGTACAAAGATGACATAACCACTTTTGAGATAAATCTAAACTTTTGATAAGTGACTCTACTACTAAAAATATTGTAGAAAATTCCATGAAGATTAGATCCCTACCATCCTCCTAATCATTAGTGATAATTAGATAAAAATCTAAAATAATGATTGTTTCAAGGAATAACGTATTTTAAGTATCTTTTAAGTTAAAAGGATTAACCATGAGGAAATTAATTAAAAACAAAATTTACTCTTATAAAAAGGTTCGTTGAATTCAAATAACTAAATAGAAGGAAGAAGTTCTGAAAATCATGGACATAGAAGACTTATGAATTATAATCTTTAAATAAAAGAGGTGAGAGAAAGTTGACAAGTCTTGAAAAGCAATTTTGTGGAGCTTTGAAACTGTAAAGTTATATATTCAAGCTCATAATAATTTCTCTTTTGGTAATTTTATTTTTTATATTTTCTTTTCCATAAATACAAAACCCTAAATCTTTAATTATAGGAGTACAGACTAGGAATGATAGGATCGGGAGTTTAGTAGAGCTAGATTTTTAATCAATTGTCACACGAGTACAGTGCATACACTTCAAAAATAGTTAAAAGATGTAGCGAATTGATCATGCGTACCCATTTATCACCGTAGTTTGTATTTAAAATCGATCACATTTCACTTAAAAAACTCTTTGGTACAGATGATCAACATCGACAATTATTATTATAATTAATTGATAAATATAATATTTTAAATGTAATAGAAAGGAAGGCTTTAGCAGAAATTAATTTTACCTGAAGTCTCAGCCGAATTATTTGCTATATTGCCATATCCTGAATCAATAGTTAGAATAGCGCCAACAAGAACACATTATAATATTGTGAAAGCCCAAAAGAACTCACAAATATCGAACATAAGCCCCATCCCATCCAAGATAACTATTAAAACCAGATTAAATTCGTAGGTGAAAATTGAAAAACAGAAATATAAGGAAACAAAAACATAATCTACAGAAGAAGAAAGGAAAATTAAAAGTTTCAATTAGTTGCAACTTGAAAAAATCAAATCAGTCGTTGCAATTCATCATCAGAAATTTGATAGAACGAAATTTTTGGCACCACTGTTACCCTAATCCATCTACATGTTGGCAATGAAATTAAGGTGGCTCTCTTTAAATAGACATACATCGATCGGATGAATTTAAAAATATTTTGAACGGTTAGCGCAAACACTGAGTTCGACCGACTTCGGAAAAATTTTGTAAGAATTCATCCAATGCAATTATCACCGTTAGTTTGTGTTTTTTTATGACGTTAAAAATTGTGACCTGGTGTTTTTTTAACGAGGTTAAAAGAAATTTTATCTTAATTTTATGCTTTTTACGAGGTTAAAAGAAAATTTATCCTAATTTTGTTTTCTAAGGAGGTTAAAAGAAAATTTATTATCAGTTTCTGGTTTAAAAGAAAATTTATCGTAATTTTCTGTTTTTTTAATGAAGTTATTTTTTTTTTTAATTGTAACATTCTGCATCTTTCTTTTTTACGAGGTTAATTTTCTGTTTTTTTTATCGCATTTTCATTTGCATCTGATTTAAATTTCGCTGAGATTCTCTGCGTTCTAGTTCGCTGCCAAGATAATCCCCGCCATTTAATTATTCCAATTAAACTAGTTCATCGTTGAATTGGATACTTTACTTTTCAACTTTGTTTGTTTTGGATAATTGATATTTAAATTTATTAATATTAATATTACTAATCTTTTATGTATTATTATTAATATTATTTTTATTATTAAATTTTTAAATAATAAAATTGTATAGTTGTTAAATGAATATATTGTTTGTGTATAAACTAGAAATTGTATCATATGTTGCAATGGGAATGCTTTAAGGTAGGATTCTAAAAAATAGTAGCATACAAAATTGAACTCAAAATTTTATACAATTTTTTTTATTTATGAGTGTTTGTGTGAGAAATTTTTTGTTCATTTCAATATACAAGTATTATTTTAAATTTGAATGGATAATATCAATATAGATTTTGTGAAAACTTCTAATGATTGAATAATGAAATTTCTATTAATTGTTTGCAAGAAGAAAATCAAAAGCTTGCCCCATCTTTACAAGTCAACCTAAATTACATTAATATGTATATTAATAACAACAACATCTAAATCATCCATAATATAATTAGATGGATAAAGTGATATTTGATGTAAAAACAGACTTCAACAAAGTATTAAATACAACTTAAGATGATTTGATTTCTCTGGTAAATGGAGATACTCAACATAAATCTAGGTTTGAATCTTTGACAGTTAATAATGTTGGTTGTCCAAATTAAAACGATTTCAAATAAGCCCATGGAAATATAAATATAATTTAGAAACGAGAATAGTGAGCTTCTAATATCAAACTAGTTTAATGAGGTGGTCAACATGCTTACAGTGACTTTCATTTCATCCAACTTAGTTTCTCATTGGAATATGTATTTTCCAACATTAATTTCTAAGCATAAGATTCGTAATACAACGTGAAAGGAATTATCTTTGAGTTTTCATATCCTCTAGTTTTTTGTGACTATCTCAAACACATGAACCTTCAATGGGTGTCTCAGAAACTTGGATGTATTTTTTTTTTCTCTCAGAAAATGAATGATGCATTCATTGAAGATGAGGTTTGTGATAACTAGGGTTGGGCATATTTAATTCGGTCATTCTCATCGCTGGAATAAAATTAAATATAGTTGTTGTTTCTCATTTTTTCAATGATAGATTAATTTTGGCTATCTGATAAATTCATGTCAAGATTTATTTTACCAATGGGTTTTTTCATGGCGGTATTTCTTGTAATATAGTCTATTTCATGGCTTGATTACTTTTATGATCTTATAACTATGCTTACAATGCCTCAAATAATTTATGATGTATTGAAATAAGCATGTACATACCATGTGTGCACATGTTGTAATTTTTAGTCTTGTTTGATGCAGCATAAGTGATGTTTCTCTTTAGTGAATTCAAATATTTCTCGTTAGACTTTAAAGACTTCACAACCTTAGCTAGAACAAACTGAATGGTGTGGTTCTTTTAAGAGATAAATCCAATGGATAGGAATTTCTACATCAATTTAAATGGAGATATTTGTAACACCCCAATTTACTGTTGGTGCCGAAAATTAGACATGTGAACTTAAGTCCTAAGGGGAGTGGACCCCAAAGGATAAGTATGGTGTGAATGTATTTGAATATTTAATTTGAAGAAATAAATAAATTGATTGTGCATTTTGACCAAGATGAGAATTAGAGATCACTTGCCAAATCCATGAGGATGGATAAGGCAACAAATCCCCACAATCTTTTAAAAATCCTTGAAAGAAATTAATTTAGATTTTGAGGAGGAATCTAAATTTCCCCAATGATCAGGAAAGTAGTTGGAATATGTAACAACCCCAATTTGTGTGTTGAATTTTTAAAGTTAGACATTTGAACTTTAATCCTAAGGGGGTGGACCCCAAGGGATGAGTATGGTGTGAATGTATTTGCATATTTTATTTGAGGAAATAAATAAAATGATTGTGCATTTTGACCAAAAAGAGAATTAGAGATCACTTGCCAAATCCATGAGGATGGATAAGGCAAAAAATCCCCAAAAAGCTTTCAAAAATCCTTGAAAGAAATTTATTTAGATTTAAGGAGAAATCTAAATTTCCCCAATGAAGAGGAGTAGTTGGGAAGAGGTGAGAAAAATGTAGACATAGTGCTTTGAAGCAATGAAGAATCCCAAAATGGGAAACCTAGGCTAAACAGGAAAGAAAGCATCCTGATATTCTGGACGCAGAATTAGAAACATGCTTTGGGGAAATATGAGCTTAAATAAGCTTCTCCTAGGCAGATCAGAGGGTGATCTGTCCTAGGAGGTGATCTCAGCTCGGGGGTGAGTCCTGGGAGACAAAGAGGATTCTAAGGTTGGGAGGTTGGTCATTTGCAGATTGTGGTATGTTCTGAAATTCTTATTTCTATGTCTTATTACAGTATGAATTGGCTACATATAAAACTGAATTGTATGACAAATGAGAAATTTTGGTACTACATTTAACAGAATCTATCCTTAGGCATTCACCTTCCAGATTTTGTTTAGTTGTAGACCAGAAAGTCCATAGAGTAGAAATTCCAGAATTTCTAAACCAAGGTTGGTTTAAATCTGAAGTTACTTAGCCTCTACAGATGAATAATTATTGTTTTGTTCCCCATAGACACTAATGTGATATTATATGCTTATGAGTAGGCTAGAGAACCAGTATAGCAGTACTAAAGTTACAGGGTATAACTACAAACAGCTGAAAGTAAGATATTGGAATATGACATTCAAAATGGTATAGAAGAAAAATATACTTCTACTCTATTTGATGGATACAACAGTTATAAATTTATATATTGCATTTTCAAATCTATCCTTACTCTTGGAAAACAATTATTACAGCAAAGGGCTTAATTTATAATTTATGTCCCCTAGTCCAGCACTAGTAAGTACATATTAGCATACCTTGAAAGAAAAATAGAAATTCAGAGTAAGGACTTTGGAGTGTGTATCTTGCATTGTTATTAAACCACAAGAAAATCTACACTACAGCAGTGTGATAGTACCCATACAATGATAGAATATTTGGTATTATAACCTCATCTCTAACCCTTGAAATAAACATTAGGGCCATAAAGTTAATCTATGCTTAGTGTATCACATCAATTGAACTTTCGAGTATTTATACATCTATGCATTCAAAACGCATGATATATATATATATATATATATATATTAACAATTTCGAGTGCCACCAAATTTCATTCTTGTTAATCTAAATTTCAAATGAGCCATAGAGATATATACATATGAATTTTTATATGTTCCAAGGACGAGATCAGTGTAAATCTTATATCTAAACGATATACGTAAGAAGGAGAATAAGTGCGAAGGGTATGTATATATATATGAACATATATATATGACAAAAAGGGAACATCAAAAAGTATCAGTGAACCATATAAATCATCTATATAGCTAAGTGGAACGAACGCACAGTAATGTAACTAAGGCGGGTAGGTGTTACAAAAACAAACTATATAAACGCCGAGTGCTAAGTTAAGTGTCTCGGTTCCACAGTTCACTTTCATATCGAGAACTAAGAATAACTCGTCTCATTGTTTCCTGCAATACATATATGTGAGCAAAACAAAAACAAATATGCCGAGAGATAATATAATCACTTATGTTGCTAGCAAGTCCAGAGGAAAGGGTTAAATGAAAAGATGATTATGCAAATCATATAGTGTTATTGTGTTATGGTCTACTTCGAATTATGAGAACGACGTAGAAAGCAAATCAACCAAACGAATGTCTTCTGTCAGAACCCCATAATCAAGGCCGCGGCATCGTCGAGCCTGTTAAACGTTAGATGAGCCGACAATAGCATTTCTTGCTGTGTATGCGTTGCCTGGGAACAACTTCAACAAAGTTTTAACCCATAATTCTCCATGAATCGAGTTAGAGTAATATAGCATAATCAGAAAATTTAACATTTTCACATTAGGCATGAACATCAACTCCAGAAGTATGGAGAGTTTCATCAGTAACAGAAGAAGTGAACTCGGCTGGTCATGGCCGGAACAGGAACACCATTACCCACTGTAACAAAACTCCTGATACATGCATATGGAAAATTAAATTCGGCACGAACTGCTCAAGTCCATATTCAAATCAGTGGATGCAGTTAAGATTAGGGTCGGCTGGGGGTTATTTATCCACTCGACCTGATAAACAACATAGCGTTCGATTGTATAGTTCTGATCGAGTAGAATAGGTAACTATGAACACAAATAGAGAAAACGTATATCAAAGAAAAAACCTCAGAATCGTCACATAACAAAGAATACTCTACTTCGCCTCCCTTTTCTTAATGGGGAATCCAACCCATATTCAATAATAAATGGGTAAATGCAACTAACAAGCACCAGAACCATATATTACCAGCACGAAGTTGGCCGGCGAAGAACGCGACATTCAGAATCCAACTTCACGCCTTGTGTTATCTTTCCTAATCAAGATTTCAGTCACTTCAAATGCGTATTAGAACCAGTATGAAAACCTTCGTCAGGGAGTAGGCGCGGTAACTGTACCCAACCCCAAGTGTTACCTAAATACAGAGCACCAAATTCTAAATGAGTTCGGCTGATATAGTAGCCTGAAAGGAGAAGCTGGGAAAAAGGAAAACATAGAAAACAAATTGCTACATTATGATAGTAAAGAAGTACTGAGGATAATAACGATATGAATAAAATAGATCTACTTTAGGCCTGTGCCAAACATAATGCACCAGCCATTCGACCTGCAGCCCAAGGAAAGAATCCCTCCTCTACTCGGTGCTGCCATAGTCACCCTTGTCATGCACCACCACCGATTGGGAAACCTGTAGATTAGAAAACCCAAAAATGAAGGAGTCATGACATAGAAACCACGATGGAGAAGATGAAATAGTAAAGGGACAGCGTTGGGGTTAACTACAGGTAACCGCTGAATACATACATCGAATTCCTAAGGGTACACACGGAGGTTGTCCACCGGTTTAGCGTAGCAGATCAGAACGCTAACCCTAATCGACATCAATCGAGGGTTACAAAAATCCTGAAAGGGATTTAATTGTCAGGACACTCAGATCGGCAGTACCACTTCGTAGTAGTTGCTGTCTTTTCTGGCTTAAACCCTAAGTATGGTGCCGGCGGGGTTGCAGGCTGAGCCATACTCCCGGTACCTGCTAAAGTAGATCACGCAACAGGCCCCATAGTCGTGAATGCCACCCGTCGAGTTCACAAGGAGTGGCGCCGATGGGGGAAATACCCAAATTCTCATACACGAGCGAACCATCAAACCTCATGTACCTGTCAACAGTTCGGCTCAGTAGAACGGACCACGTTCACTCCTTCAGCTACACGAAACTGGGTTGGGAGGTCGTGGAAGTAATCGCACCACAGAAATAGCGTGCTAATGTTGCCGGATGTCCAATTGAAACCTGCATTCCATACGGCACCAAAAAGTTAATGCATTGGATTATACACACACCAAACGGAAAAAAAAAACCTAAGAAGGATACGTACCACATCAAATGCATTTTATGTATATATGATACAGAGTTGTGTTCATAATTCATCGTGGTCAAGAGAGGAGGTCGGTATATGTCGACCGATGATTATCAAGGACGAGTGTTATATGTGTATATAATACATAGGATATATATATGTGGACCAATTATATTAAAATGCAATTTTGATACCCATGTTAATTATATCTCTATAGGTGACATATATATGTATATTAAAGGTATGGTTGATAAAATGCTATTTTGATACCTATGTTATCTATATATCTATCGCCCTCTCAATCCCATATATATCGAACATCTATAAAGGGTTCAAAAAAATTGTATTGAATATTCATAGGTATACAGGTTGAAGGATCAATATCTTTAATAAGAAAGAGATATTAGATGATGGAATGAACTTTACAAAAAGGAAATGATATTAAATCCCTGAGCTCATTATTCCAAAGTGGAATCCACTATTAAAAAAAAAAAAAAAAAAGGGTGACATTTACTTAAACTGGAGGTGTGACAAATGGTATCGGAGCACTAGTTACAACAAATTGGGCTGTCGTTTTGTGCTCACTACTTATTACATATTTTGTTTTTCTGAAGTTTATAAACTTTGCTAATCTGTGTTGTAAGTGTGTACAGTTGAAATGGCTGAAGGTGAATGGATTTATGTGGATCTGCGGGATGAGTTTGCTACTCCAGATCCCAATGCCCCAGTACTGGCTATGTTGCACCGGATGCAACGTGAGTTGGCTGAATTAAGAAGCCAAAATGACATGTTTTCATCAGCCAGTAAGGAGCAGGAAAATCTCATCAGAGAGCTAACTTCCCGGAACAGCCAGGAGGGCGAAGGTTCTGGAAAAAGAAAGATGGATGAATCTGAGGATGAGGATGCAGCTAGAAATCAACATAAGCAGAAAAGAGAGTTGCAAGGGGAATTTAGAAAGATCAAACCTCCCTCCTATGATGGGGAGAAGGAGGAGGATGCTGAAGCTTGGTTGCTGAACATGATCAAGTATTTCCAAGTCTATGAATATGAGAGCAATTTGAAGGCTAGATTAGCTGTGTACCAGCTACAAGGAAAAGCTACACTCTGGTGGGAAGAGACAAAAATGGTGCATGCCATTGATGAAAAGACAGTTACTTGGGAATATTTTCAGACTAAGTTCAAAATTCGTTATTTGAATGAACGTTATTATGACGATAAAGCAAAAGAATTCCATGAACTTAGGCTAGGGCAGCTCACTATTGATGAGTTTGTCACTAAGTTTACTAATTTATTGAGGTATGTTCCTTACATTAGAGAAGAAAAGGCAAAAGTGCAAAGGTTTTTAAATTGTTTGCCTACTGTTTACAAGGAGAAAATTGAGTTTGACAACCCAAAGACCATGGATGAAGCTGTTAGAAAAGCAAGATTATGCTATCAGCAGTTTAAAGGTAAAGCTGAACAAGGGAAGGGCTGGATGAACAAGGGTGAGTTCAAAGGAAAGAGACCAAAACCAGCATATTTAAGGAATTTTGGTAGAGATCATCAAAGGAAAAAGTTCAGCAAATCAAAGGAAAGTCAAACTGCTCAGTCCCAAGTGGTTTCAAAACCAGTAGAAGGGAACAATAAAAAGGAAGGGACAGTCAGAATGAAGGAACCTCTGAAATGTTGGGGCTGTGGAGAACCTCATATGATGAGAGATTGCCCCCATCGAAATATACACCTGATCAGCAGAGAACGAGAGGCAACAACCGTCAATGATATAGCCAGAAACATACCAACCATCAGTGCAGCCCTGGAAAATCGACAGGCAGAACATCAAGCAACCATGGTGGAAATGGAGGGTAAGATTTCTGACCTACCTGTTACTGTTTTGATTGATCCAGGTGCTTCTTTGAGTTACATTAGTCCTGGAATTGTAGAAAAATGTAAGATTAAACCTGAAAAATTTCAACAGTCATGGTTGGTACAGCTCGCCACTGGAACTAAGAGAAAAGTCACACATAAGTTGCCCAAAACAGCAATACAATTAAATGGGTTCCCAACGGACGTAAATCTGAACATATTACCATTAGGATCCTATGATCTGCTGATAGGAATGGATTGGCTAGAAAAGAAGAAAGCCCTGATGAACTACTGGGATAAAACCTTGCATTGTGTAGATGAGGAAGGGAAACCTTTTACACTAAAAGGGAAACCAAAACCCATTGTAGTAAGGCAAATATCAGCCTTACAATTGAAAAGAACAACTAGAAAAGGATACCAAGTATATGCAGTGCATGTAGAAGAAATAGAACAGCAAACTGAGGAAGAGTTACTGGATGCTATACCAGTCATCAGAGAATTTAAGGAAGTCTTTCCCAAGGAAATTCCTCATCTTCCCCCCAAGAGAGAGATTGATTTTTCAATCGATCTGGTACCAGGAGCAACACCTGTTTCCCGAGCACCTTATCGAATGAGCCCTCCTGAACTAATGGAACTGAAAATGCAATTACAGGAATTGTTAGATAAAGGGAATATAAGACCAAGTGTGTCTCCATGGGGAGCACCGGTTTTATTTGTGAAAAAGAAGGATGGAACTTTTAGGATGTGCATTGACTATCGTCAACTGAACAAGTTGACTATTAAAAATAGATATCCACTTCCTAGAATTGATGATCTGTTTGATCAAGTGAGGGGAGCCTCAGTCTTTTCCAAGATAGACCTAAGAACTGGTTATCACCAGCTTAGAATTAAAGAAGAAGACATCAGCAAAACAGCATTTCGAACCAGGTATGGGCATTACGAATTTGTAGTCCTACCTTTTGGGTTGACAAATGCCCCTACCACATTTATGTGTCTGATGAACAGTGTGTTGAATAAGTATTTGGACAAATTTGTTCTTGTGTTCATAGACGATATCTTAGTTTATTCCAAAAATGAGGAAGAACATAAGGAACACCTGAGAATAGTATTGCAAACTTTGAAAGAAAATCAGCTATATGCCAAGTTCAGTAAATGTGAATTTTATCAAGATAAAATTCAATATTTGGGTCATATAATTTCTAAAAAAGGGTTGGCAGTTGACCCTGAAAAGATAAAAGCCATTAAAGAATGGCCAGTTCCCACTGATGTCTCAGCAGTAAGATCATTTATGGGAATTGCAGGCTATTATCGCAAATTTGTGGAGAGATTTTCTGCTATAGAAAATCCCATAACCTCATTACAAAGGAAGGGTGTTAAGTTCGTGTGGACTGAGAAATGTCAAAACAGTTTCGAACAATTGAAACAGAAACTTATTTCAGCTCCTATATTAAAAATTGCTGATCCTGATAAAGAGTTTGTGGTATGTACAGATGCTTGCAGAGAAGGGCTAGGAGGAGTCCTATTGCAAGAAAATTCAGTTATTGCTTATGAGTTTAGAAAATTGAAAACTCATGAACAGAATTATAGTGCATATGATTTGGAATTTGCAGCTGTTATTCATGCTTTAAAAATGTGGAGGCACTATCTGTTGGGGAAGAAGTTCACATTGATGACTGATCATATTAGCCTTAAATATTTTTTTTCCCAAACTGACCTGAATGCAAGACAAGCCAGATGGCTGTCTTTTCTAAGTGAATTTGATATGGACATAAAACATATCAAGGGAAAAGAAAATAAAGTTGCTGATGCCTTAAGTAGGAATGCTTGTCAACATTTAAACAGCATTGGGAGTAGTGCCCAGATGGAGATAGAGGAATTGGTGGGAAAAGCAGCAACTCAAGATCCAAACTATGAAGCACTCTTGGTGAAATTACAGACAAGGGATAAAACAGATTACACTAAAAACCCACAAGGGCTGCTCTATTACAAAAACAGGTTGTATATTCCAAATATAGAGTCATTGAAAAGAGAGATTCTAGATGAATATCATAAACAGCCCTATGCAGGACATCCCGGATATCAAAAGATGTTAACAGCCTTGAAGAAGACGTTGTTCTGGCCAGGAATGAAGAGAGATGTGGCAGAGTATCTAAGTAGGTGTATGGAATGTCAACTGGTCAAAGTTGAGCATCAACACCCAGCAGGGCTTTTAAATCCCCTGCCAATTGCAGAATGGAAATGGGACACCGTTTCCATGGATTTTATAACAGGATTACCCAAGACTAAATATCAACATGATTTTGTGATGGTAGTAGTAGACACTCTCACAAAAGCTACTCACTTTATACCAGTGAAATCTACTTTCGGAACAGCTCAAGTAGCCAATGTTTTCCTGAAGGAGATAGTAAGGCTTCATGGAGTTCCCAAAGTAATTGTCTCAGATCGAGATGCTAAGTTTACAGCAGCATTTTGGAAGGGATTGTTTGGAGGGATGGGTACTAAGCTGAATTTTAGTACTGCTTATCACCCTCAAACAGATGGGCAGACAGAAAGGACGAATCAAATCTTGGAGGATATGTTGCGAATGTATGTGATGGATAGACCATAAAAGTGGGAAGAGCATCTGCATCTAGCTGAGTTTGCTTATAATAATAGCTACCAATCCTCTATTAAAATGAGTCCTTTTGAGGCACTCTATGGGAGAAAGTGCCGTACTCCCTTGAGTTGGAGTCAACCAGAGGATAAACTGGTGTTGGGACCAGATGCACTACAAGAGATGGAAAGAATTGTTAAACAAATACAGAGAAATATAAAGACAGCACAAGACCGACAGAAGAGCTATGCTGATAAGAAAAGGGTACACCGAGAATTCAAAGTGGGATCAGTGTGAATACATCAAAACCTAAAAGAGGCACTTGCGCGGTGAAGTTGTGTGCAAAACCTGCCAAAATATCATGGGCCTGAGGTGTCCATGACTGTCACGTCTCCTGCACTCCGGCCTTCTTACCCATATATCATGGTAACCTATGCAATCTGGGCCTAAAAAAGATTACTTATTGAATTCATTTCAAATTCATATATCTAGTTGACTGATATATCTATATATATTAGTTTGTATTTCTCAGGTCAGTTTTTCAGAGTTTTGACCAACTCTAGCCGATTAATAGTCCCTTCCTCAAACTTTCCAGTTTGCTATAAAATTTTCAACATTTTTTTTAAAATTTAGCATCGACGTATAGATTTATGCCTCCTCGCATACATCTATCTATACTCAGTTAACCTTCATTGCTCCAACTACTTTCCCAGCAGTTTATATGGACGGTAACCAGATGCTCTGTTCATTATATTTTTTTCATATACTTACAATCTTCCCCCCACACAAAATTTTATCATACAATAGATACGATTCTCCCCTTATTTCACTGTTACAAACATTCAACATGTTTGACACTCTGGTACAGATTCAACGGTTCCATGGGAAAACTAGGAAACAGATCCTCTTGCTTCAATCAAATGGAGGTAGAGAATATTGAACTAGATAGTTTAGAATCTCTAATGTTATACCTCGTACTTCGTTAGGATTCAAATCTCTCGCTTTCATATGTTTATACTTACCTTTGAATAGAATAATTTAGTTTAGTTTTACAATTTTTTCCATTACAGTTTCGAAATACATATCAACTCTATACGTTTATCACAGTGTCAAGGAGCCTTTATAATTTTCTGCTATTTTTCTGTTATTGGTTACAGGGAATTCTATGCCCTCAATATTGCTATGATAGGTTTAGTTGTTTGGTACTTGCTGTTCATGGGTACTGTTTTGTTAACCTTTTCTATCTATACACACAGCAATTACATATTCCTTTAAAAGACAGCAAGCTACACCTGTACATAGTTATTAGATTAACTGTTCAAATGATCTACCATCTATAACTTCATTACTACAAGGTACTCATCCCTATAATCCAACCATTTGCCTCTGCTATCAATAGCTTTAGTTGCAATTACATGAACCAATAATCAATCTAAAATTTGCATAATGATCCATAACATAACAATTCATAAATTTCATAATGAACCATAACATCACCATTCATAAAACAGGAATATATTTAATACAAACTTGCAGAAACCTCCCAAAATTATGCATGCATACCTCTACTATGACCAGTCCTCCCAACCTTAGAGTTCGTTTATCTCCAAGAATCACCCCCGAGCTGAGATCCTCCAAGAACAGACTAGCCTCAATCTGTTCTGGAGCAGCTTATTTAAGCTGTGCTTTCCCCAAAGCCTGTTTCCAATTCTGCGTCCAGAATTTCAGGATGCTTTATTCCTGTTTAGCCTAGGCTTCCCATTTGGGGACTCTTTAAAGCTGCTTTAAGCTTTTCCTCAGCTTTTCCAGCTTTTTCTCACCTCTTCCCAACTACTCCTCTTCATTGGGGAAATTTAGATTTTTCCTCAAAAATCTAAATTAGTAATAATTTCTTTCAAGGATTTTTGAAAGATTTGGGGAAAGTCTTTTTCCTTTTCCATCACCTCATGGATTAGGCATGTGATCTCACTTTCTCATCTGGTCATAGTGCATACACCATATTTTATTTATTTTTCATAAATAAATAGTTAACCACATCCACACAATAATTATCCATTGGGGTCCACTCCCCTTTGGATTTATGTTCAAATGTCTCATTTGAAAAGCATAGAACTTGGGGTGTTACATATTCCCCCTCTGAAAATAAACACCGTCCTCGGTGTTGACAACTATCTACTTAGTTTATTTTGAACATAATTATGAATGTTGTTCCATCATCTTAGCTTCTCTGTTCCATGTAGCTTTTCAGCAGTAAAGTGCTCCACTGCACCTTTACTCTAGCTACTGTTCGATTTCGCAATTCAATTTCTTCCCGCTTTCATCTTTGAAGCGACTCTGGAAGGAAATTCTTCTTCTGGTTCCACCTGGACCACATTCCAATCAATCATGTGAGAAGCATCATGTACCAAAAATTATAAAAAAAAATTTCCAACAAGGAGACATGAAACATATCAGGAAATTTAATAAGCAATGGTAGGGCTAATTTATAAGCCATTAGTTTCCCCCCTTTCCAACACCTTCCTCGGTGTTACACTTTAACGTTGATTTTTCAACTTTGACAAAAATTTCTTCTTCGTTCTTGATTAGTTTCCAGCAGAGTACTCTCCTGCTTCCACTCTATTTACTGATGCCTTATGCAGTTGGTTTTCTTCCTACTTCTTTGCAAGAAGTCTGTCTGGAAGATCTTTTATTCTGGTTTGTCTGTCCACAATTCATACCAATGTAAGTAATATCAGGTACATACAATTTATAATCCACAACAACATTCTGCATTTCAATAACTTAAGAAATTCAGTTATTAGTCAAACCGTTCAGGTTCATAATAGTTTAGTGCACTTTTAGTACACTACTTATCCTTTCTTTTTTTTCAGTGAGATTCTTTCCTCACGCAACTTGGTCCAGTTTAGCTTTTCTTGAGGTGATTTATCTTCACTTTGTTTTCTCCTTGGTTCCAGAGTGTACACTTTCCTGTTACACACTTGGCTAAACAATTTTACACTTTTCATTAGTACTCATAAATGAAAGAAAACAATTGTATCATATGCATGTTTATGCTTATCCTTTCTCAGTTCATAGCCGTACTTCCAGTATTTTATCCTTGTTTTCTTTTGTTAGTCAATCAATTTAATTAGAAATAACGAGACTCGTTAATAATCTCTGTAATGAAATTTTTTTTTTCCTCTAACTTCTTTTATGAACTGTATCCACTAGTTCAAAACTTATATGAATAAATTTGGAGTTGATGGGTTTTCCCCACACCCAAGTCCAATTGTATCTCATCCTCTTTTCTCTCAGTTGGTAGCTGTATGATTTCCCACTATTTCCCTGTCTTGAATTTAAGACTCAGGAAATTTAAATAAAATTTACACCCACAAAATTTTATAGTATGAATACATGTAATTACTATCATTCATCACCTTCACAAGTATGACTACTTGATAATGTCAAAAATAAATTTGACACAATTTCCCCTTTTTCAAGGAATTACCATAATTTATACATTTACTAAAATTGTAATTATGCTCCATTGGATTTTTATCCATGCATGCTCATTTTCATAATCATTCTCCCATGTATAAAAACAATTGTTAGGTTTTCAATTCTACCCTAGCTAACTCACCTGGGAAAATTTGATTTATCCCTTCATTCATTCATTCCTAACTAAATGTAGGGGATCTGCATTACATTATTTAATATGCAATGTTCCACAACTACTAAACCAACTATTTACTGGGTTTATAACTCATACTTAAGTTTACCACTTCATTATTTTCCATGCATATGAGCTAAAATATGTTTATCACAAAATACTTTAGTCATTAAATATACTTGTCTTGAACCTCATCTTGGTAATTTTTCCAATCAAAATTTTTCTTTCCACATTATACTTTTACCACTTAATCTACCACAATAGTGTTTATTTCTCTTTTAACCATAATTAGAGTAATAATATTCCGACCATATGGTAAAATATGTCCTTCCACTTTACTTGCAACTTTTAAGGTAAATTCACTTTTAATATTCCCTAGGTGAATTTTTTTCTTCTCCCTTAATCCCGTGGTTATAAGGTTTGAGTTTTACTAACTGAACTAAATTATCATGTATGAAGATATTATATTCATACAATTCAACAAAGTTAACATTATAACATATAACAAGATCACCTATATTTATAATGTTAATTGTAGATTTAGCTTATGTCCCACGTGCAATTTGTTTCATTTTACTCTATCATTTCTCATGATAATTATTATTATTATATATATATATATATATATATATATATATATATTTAATAGTTAATTAAGAATTTACAACTTATATTTAACATACCTCTATTAAATATAAATTGTCCTTTTCCTATTATCCACCTTTCTCTATATATTCCAATATAAACTTTCTTTCTTCTTTTGTTCCAATAACTATGGTAACACATAGTATTATATAACGTATTTGGAACATATATCACCCCACAATTATTCCTTCAAGACACGTATTTTTTTTTCAATTCTAATTTAAATACAATTTATAATGCCAAAGTTCACACCGGTTCAACTTATTAATTTCAACTAAAGTGCACTACTAAAATATTCAAATAAAGTTCCATTGTATTAAATTCCACTTATTAACTTTAACTAAAGTGTAAGTTATTACTTACAAATAAAAGGCCACTTTATTAAATCCAATATATATATACATTTACATATATATATTTAATTATTCTACCCCTAAAATCTGATGGGCAACTTTATGCAATCCAATATATACATGTGTACACCTCCACTTCAAGAATTTTTTTTTTTTTTTTTTTTTTTTTTCATAGTACTTCTCATCACAACATACCTTTAGTTCCCATACTTCTTGGTGTTAACAAGGGAGATTATTTTTTTTAGCCACAATATAAGCATAGGTTTTCTGTCATACCCACATGATGCATGAATATATGTATATCCAACATCTATATCTATAGAGGACCTATCTCTTGACCATATGTTGGAAATTCACACAGTTATAATTGTCACATATATTTTTTTTTCCATTTATATATCAAATCTTTAATACATATAGGGTATGCCCGTTTGCTACATTATACCCCCTATGCACTTATGTAAAATCTGTGATATAACATTATAATATATCATTATGCCACCCATACATTTATTTAACATTATAATATAACATTATACAACGCAGACCTTTATTTAACACTATGGTATAGCATTATACAGCCCATACACGCGTACTATGACGTGAGGGCGCACGCATATATGTGTGACACCTGTTTATATAATTTTTAAAAACCCCTTGTTACACATTCGCACTCCGTTCATGTAGTTATAACACTTATATATATATAATGGCGTACATTAGGGAACCCGCCTCATCATTTGTTTAACACGTCGGATGTTGATTTGGCAGGAAATACCTTGGCCCGTACCCCTGAATTAACACCTTGGCAAGGCTCGGTCATCGTGGAACTTATGGTGACGGGTCCTTTGACATATTCACCGTGAATTTGAACTGCATACTGCTACGTCGATGCGTAGGGTCGATAGGTATGACCGAGATCCAAGTTTTGACCTGTTGTGTCCATACTTACCCATTTGTCCTACTCATAATTTTTAGTGGAGTGGTTTTCAATATTACCGCCCTCCTTCTCATGCGGCGTTAAAGAGCCTTTTCTGCTTGTTTTCCATCATTGTGAATGATACCGCTTTTGATGCAGCCGCCTGATATGCGTGTGGTTATTTCTTACCTCATCCGCCGAATTTCCGATATTCTGCTTTGAACCAGCTCTGTCAAATCTAAATTGTTTATACGCAAAATATGTTTATGCGTACTGGTGATCGTATGCCATGATTTAACAGGTGTTTACTGTGATGGCTAATGGTTCATTGCTTGCAGGCCCGGTTGCTTTGTTTGGGAGATTTACGCATTGGGTGCCGTCGGGTATGTACCTGTGTTCAATAGGTACATTACGTGTCACGTTTATCTTCACTTCTCTCTGCTGGCTCAGTACCAACGGCCCGATCCTTTCGGCTATGCAGACCTATATCGTACAAATCGATCGTCGAAATTGATTTTTCTCAGATCGACATGGTGATTTTCTGACTACCTGGGGCAGTGGGAATTAGGGTTTTTCCCTACCCATCGGTTTGATCTTGGCGTCCACAGTTCAGTGTCCTTCCCATCGTTCTCCGCCTAAGAGTTACTATATAGATGGTTCGGTGAAGATTGTATCTATTCCTCATCGTTGCGGTTGTCATTGCTCTCAGTTTCTTATCCCACAGCAAGATTCATTCCAGTGTGGGTTGCAGAGATAATACAACGACGTGCCCTGTACATCTTCGTAGGAGCAACCCCGCCGCCAGGTTTATCGCTTTTCCCTTAACCCTAACCCTATCAATATTTTATCCTTGCATTTCTTCGAATAACTCAGAAGGTGTTACCTCAATTTCGGTTTCAGGTTATTCATGCAGAGGTTTCAGAAGGCGAGGTTTCCCCGGTCGCTCTCTTTAATTTTCCAACCTCTCCTTGTCACTATTTAAGTACATCAGGGCAGTCTGTTGATGATTCAAAGAGTGGTTTGACTCGTAAGGTATCTCTGTTGGTAGGTCACGTATTTCCCTTTCTCAGAATTCATCACCATAGATATAATTCATTAACTGTCTGAACGTCGATCCTTACACAATTTTCTTTTTGTTTTCAGGTCATTCTATGTTAGGCGCCCAGCTTCAGATCGCGTTTGACCCCCGTGGGGTAACCTTACTGCGCTTTACTGATATTCTTTTACTCTCCGATAGAACCTATCTTATGCTTGGGTTTATATGCTCTTATTAACTGGCTCGGTTATTTTCTCCCGACAAGCTCTGTTGTGTTTTTTTTTTGTTTTTGTTTTTGTTACGAAGATGAAAATACGCCTAACGGAATCGCATTTCGAATTGATATTTGTTTTATACCTGTGACCATATATAACATCCACTGCTCGCAATAGATGGTCGTGGCCTCCTGCGCAGGGATTTTTTTGTTTGTGTTTTTGGTCCCGGCAATTGCCACTTACGCGCTATTGCTTAGATTTTACCTGCCGAGATGGGTTGACTATGCGGTGTTCAAACTATATGGTAGTATTCGTTCAAGCAGAACCCTAATTTCAGTGAAATGTTTACCAGATTATAGTAGAAGGATTCGTTTTAAATTTTTTTCCATGCACAGGGGGTCGGCCCATTTCCATAGGGTTTGGCCGCGCGCTTCTTATCCGCCTTGGAATTCTTATGTGTGTAAGATGCGTGCGTCTAACTCCAAATTTTGCACTCGTGAGTCATATGGGTGGGTAACTACTAGTTGCCACTACGAGTTATTTCAATCGGCCGCATACCATATGTTTGACTTGCAGAGTTTATATGGTTTCCTTTTGACCGCACATTTACATATATGATACGATATATACTCATGGTTCCTTTTTACATATAAGGTTTATTTATATACTTTCGTATTCCTATATGTCTTTTACCATACATGTTACATTTTTGTACATAACTCATTATAGTCAAGATTAAAAAGCCCTCGTGCGCTAGATCTTGACCCTTGTTGGCATATATATATGTTTTCGATTAAATACCTTAGATCTTTACACTTGCTATCATATATATGGTTTCGATTAAATACCTATACCTGTATGCAATAGTTCATGGAATGATGTTCATTAATCATAGATTTAGTCTATTGCCATACCATTTGTTTCAAGGGCTAAGAAAGGAATTTAAAATTTCACCAGACTTCATAAATGTTGTAAATGTTAGAATACTCCCATAAGATTGTTATGAATGCTATAGTAACACTGTAGAGTATAATTTCTTTTTTATATAGAAGGATTTTAAAATTCATATTCACATGTCTTTACTTCCTTTCTGTTATCTACCATGTATACTTCCGTGCGGTTATACTAAATTCCTAGCATTCCTAAGAGCATAAAATATCCCATTTGTTTCTACAGGAACACCATAATAATTAGTCATCTATAGAGGCTAAGAAACTTCAGATTTAAACCAACCTTGGTTTAGAGATTCTGGAGTTCCTACTCTATGGACTTTCTGATCTACAACTAAACAACATCTGGAAGGTGAATGCCTAATGATAGATTTTGTTAAATGTAGTACTAAATCAATCATACCCTTTCATTAAATTTTGTATGTAGCCCTTCATACTAATTTAAATAGAAGAGTATCATCCCACTTCATACTCTTATCTCTAGAAGTTCCTTTTTCTTTTTTTTCTTTTTTTTTGTATCTAGGGAATAAATATAAATTCATTTTTCTCTTTGTATGTCCTATCCAGACTAAAGATCTTACCCTCATAATTGGAAGATTTCTAGTGAGAGGTTAAATTATGGAAGAAAAATGGAAAAAAATGATATATTGCTATGAAATTTCTGATGCTCGATAAGGCCATCTAGATGATGTCTCAGTTAGGTACTACTGCTTTCTCTCTTGTTTTTCCTCACAGTAAGGACCACTTAGTTTAGCAATTTAAAAATGGAAATCATCCTTCTATACTACTTGTAGTCTTTGCTCGACCTATGGGATTAAATTCTGCATGTTCATAGTAGTACCATTCTCCCCTTTCCTCTCCATTAACTTTAGCATTGATCTTTTCTACTGTATTAAGATGGTTTCAGTATCTTAACTTTATGAACACTGAAATTTCCTTTACATAACGATGATAGTAGGAAAATAGCTAAATATGTCATTGTAACTTACAGATTTTTTTTTTTTTCATCATGGATATATATAGTCCGAGTGTACTATTTTTCCGAGAGATATCGGTTTCCAGATTTAAACCTATTATAGGTTTAACCATTATGGTATATGAGCCTCCTCATATCACTCCCATATCAATGTTTCTACTTCATCACAATCTGTTACATGTATACCTGAAAGTATACCTGAAAGTATATCCAAGATATTTGTATACTTGAAGTAATATTTTTAATATTCATAAAATTTATAACAGTTAACCATTTCTTTGTGAGCACATATCTTGCCCAATTTTTGAACTTTGGCTCCGATACCATTTGTCACGTCTCCCAGACCTAGCTTCTTTCCCATATATCATAACTTAGATATTCTCGACTTTATGCACCAGCTAACAAAAAGATTTCTTATTGAATTCATTTCAAATTCATATATCTAGTTGACTGATATATCTATATATATTAGTTTGTATTTCTCAGGTCAGTTTTTCAGAGTTTTGACCAACTCTAGCCGATCAATAGGCCCTTCCTCAAACTTTCCAGTTTGCAGGCCTTTTAGAATTTTCAACATTTTAAAGTTTCAGCATCGACGTATAGATTTATGCCTCCTCGCATACATCTATCTATACTCAGTTAACCTCCATTGCTCCAACTACTTTCCCAGCAGTTTATATGGACGGTAAACAGATGCTCTGTTCATGGTATTTTTCATATACTTACAATCTTCCCTCACACAAACTTTTATCATACAATAGATAGGATTCTCCCCTTATTTTACTGTTACAACATTCAACATGTTTGACACCCTGGTACAGATTCAACTGTTCCATGGGAAAACTAGGAAACAGATCCTATTGCTTCAATCAAATGGAGGTAGAGAATATTGAACTGGATAGTTGAGAATCTCAAATGTTAGATTCTCGTACTTCATTAGGATTCAACTTCTTCTTTCATATGTTTACACTTACCTTTAATAGAGTAATTTAGTTTCTTAGTTTTACAATTCTTTCCATTGTAACTCAGCTGACATACTGAACCCCATACTGCTATCACAGGGTTGTTGTTTCCCACTTTATGTTATTGTTTACAGGGAATTATGTGCCATCAGTATTGTTATGATAGGTTTAGTTGTTTGGGACTTGCTGTTCATGGGTACTATTTTGTTAACATTTTCTGTTTATACACACAGCAATTAAATACTCCTTTAAAGACAGCAAGCTATACCTGTACATAGTTATTAGATTTGCTGTTCAAATGGTCTATCATCTCTAAATTCATTACTACAAGGTACTCATCCCTAGAACCCAACCATCTGTCTCTGCTATCAATAGCTTTAGTTGGAAATTACATAAGTTACTGAACAAATAATCAATCTAAAATTTGCATAATGATCCATAACATAACAGTTCATAAATTGCATAATGAACCATGACATCAAAATTCATAAAACAGGGATATATTTAATACAGCCTTACAGAAATCTCCAAAATTATGCATGCATACCTCTACTATGACCAGTACTCCCAACCTTAGAGTTCGTTTATCTCCAGAACTCACCCCCGAGCTGAGATCCTCCAAGAACAGACTAACCTCAATCTGTTCTGGAGTAGCTTATTTAAGCTATGCTTTCCCCAAAGCTGTTTCCAATTCTGCGTCCAGAATTTCAGGATGCTTTATTCTTGTTTAGCCTAGGCTTCCCATTTTGGGACTCTTTAAAGCTGCTTTAAGCTTTTCCTCAGCTTTTCCAGCTTTTTCTCACCTCTTCCCAACTACTCCTCTTCATTGGGGAAATTTAGATTTTTCCTCAAAAATCTAAATTAAAAATAATTTCTTTCAAGGATTTTTGAAAGATTTGGGGAAAGTCTTTTTTTCCTTTTCCATCACCTCATGGATTAGGCATATGATCTCATTTTCTCATCTGGTCATAGTGCATACATAATATTTTATTTATTTTTCATAATTAATTAATTAACCACATCCACACAATAATCATCCACTGGGGTCCACTCCCCTTTGGATTTATGTTCAAATGTCTCATTTGAAAAGTATAGAACTTGGGTGTTGGCGTAAAGGGTGGGACCCGCAGGAATCATAAGATGGTTTTACCACTCCTGTTAGAGTGCATAATGTATTTCATTTCATTACTAAAAAGATATGTGCATGATGCTTCTCACATAGCTGATTGGAATGTTGTACAGGTGGAACCAGAAGGGGAGTTTCTGCCAGAACCGCTTCAAATATTGGAGCGGGAAGAAATTGAATTGAGAAACAGAACAGTGGTCAGAGTAAAGGTGCAGTGGAAGCACTTTACTGCTGAAGAAGCCGCTTGGGAAAGAGAAGCTGAAATGATGGAGAGATATCCATTTTTGTTTAAATGAACTCTAGTAGTTGAATAAGAACACCGAGGACGGTGTTTATTTTCAGAGGGGGAATATGTAACACCCCCAATTTGTGTGCTGAATTTTTAAAAGTTAGACATTTGAATTTTAATCCTAAGGGGGTGGACCCCAAGGGATGACTATGGTGTGAATGTATTTGCATATTTTATTTGAGGAAATAAATAAAATGATTGTGCATTTTGACCAAAAAGAGAACTAGAGATCACTTGCCAAATCCATGAGGATGGATAAGGCAACAAATCCCAAAAAATCTTTCAAAAATCCTTGAAAGAAATTTATTTAGATTTGAGGAGGAATCTAAATTTCCCCAATGAAGAGGAGTAGTTGGGAAGAGGTGAGAAAAATCTGGAAAAGCTGAGGAAAAGCTTAAAGCAGCTTTAAAGAATCCCAAGATGGGAAGCCTAGGCTAAACAGGAAAGAAAGCATCCTGCTATTCTGGACGCAGAATTAGAAACATGCTTTGGGGAATTATGAGCTTAAATAAGCTGCTCCTAAGCAGATAAGAGGTTGATCTGTCCTAGGAGGTGATCTCAGCTCGGGGGTGAGTCCTGGGAGACAAAGAGGATTCTAAGGTTGGGATGTTGGTCATTTGCAGATTGTGGTATGTTCTGAAATTCTTATTACTATGTCTTATTACAGTATGAATTGGCTACATATAAAACTGAATTGTATGACAAATGAGAAATTTTGGTACTACATTTAACAGAATTTATCCTTAGGCATTCACCTTCCAGATTTTGTTTAGTTGTAGACCAGAAAATCCATAGAGTAGAAACTCCAGAATTTCAAAACCAAGGTTGGTTTAAATCTGGAGTTACTTAGCCTCTACAGATGAATAATTATTGTTTTGTTCCCCATAGACACTAATGTGATATTATATTCTTATGAGTAGGCTAGAGAACCATTATAGCAGTACTAAAGTTACATGGTATAACTACAAACAGCTGAAAGTAAGATATTGGAACATGACATTCAAAATGGTATAGAAGAAAAATATACTTCTACTCTATCTGATGGATACAATAGTTATAAATTTATATATTGCATTTTCAAATCTATCCTTACTCTTGGAAAACAATTAGTACAGCAAAGGGCTTAATTTATAATTTCTGACCTCTAGTCCAGCACTAGTAAGTACATATTAGTATACCTCGAAAGAAAAATAGAAATTCAGAGTAAGGACTTTAGAGGGTGTATCTTGCATTGTTATTAAACCACAAGGAAATCTACACTACAGCAGTTTGATAGTACCCATACAATGATAGAATATTGGTATTATAACCTCATCTCTAATCCTTGAAATAAACATTAGGGCCATAAAGTTAATCTATGCCTAGTATATCACATTAATTGAACTTTCGAGTATTTACACATCTATGCATTCAAAACACACACACACATATATATATATATATATATTAACAAGTTCGAATACCACCAAATTTCATTCTTGTTAATCTAAATTTCAAATGAGCCATAGAGATATATACATATGAATTTTTATATGTTCCAAGGGCGAGATCAGTATAAATCTTATATCAAAACGATATACGTAAGAAGGAGAATAAGTGTGAAGGGTATGTATATATATATGAACATATATATATATATATATATGAAAAAAAGGGAACATCAAAAAGTAGCAATGAACCACATAAATCATCTATATAGCACGCGGAACGAACGCACAGTAATGTAACTAAGGCGGGTAAGTGTACAAAAACAAACTATATAAACGCCGAGTGCTAAGTTAAATGTCTCTATTCCACAGTTCACTTTAATATCGAGAACTAAAGATAACTCGTCTCATTATTTCCTGCAATACATATATATGAGCAAAACAAAAACAAATATGCCGAGAGATAATATAATCACTTATGTTGCTAGCAAGTCCAGAGGAAAACGGTTAAATGAAAAGATGATTATGCAAATCATATAGTGTTATTGTGTTATGGTCTACTTCGAATTATGAGAACGACGCAGAAAATAAGTCAACCAAACGAACGTCTTCTGTCAGAACTCCATAATCAAGACCGCGGCCATCGTCGAGCCTGTTAAACGTTAGATGAGCCGACAATAGCATTTCTGGCTGTTTATGCGTTGCCTGGGAACAATTTCAACAAAGTTTTAACCCCTCATTCTCCATGAATCGAGTTAGAGTAATATAGCAAAATCAGAAAATTTAACATTTGCACATTAGGCATGAACAACAACTTCAGAAGTATGGAGAGTTTCATCAGAACAACAAAAGTAAACTTGGCTGGTCATGGCCAGAACAGGAACACCATTACCCCTGTAACAAAACTCCTGATACATGCCTATGGAAAAATAAATTCGGCACGAACTGCTCAAGTCCAGATTCAAATTAGTGGATGCAGTTCAGATTAGGGTCGGCTGGGGGGTTATTCATCCACTCGACCTGATAAACAACAGAGCGTTCGATTGTATAGTGCTAATAGACTAGAATAGGTAACTATGAACACAAATAGAGAAAACGTATATCAAAGAAAAAAAAACCCTCAGAATCGTCACATAACAAAGAATACTCTACTTCGCCTCCCTTTTCTGAACGGGGAATCCAACCCATATTCAATAATAAATGGGTAAATGCAACTAACAAGCACCGGAACCATATATTACCGGCACGAAGTTGGCCGGAGAAGAACGCGGCATTCAGAATCCAACTTCACGCCTTGTGTTATCTTTCTGAATCAAGATTTCAGTCGCTTCAAATGCGTGTTAGAATCAGTATGAAAACCTTCGTCAGGAAGCAGGCGCGGTAACTGTACCCAACCCCACGCGTTACCTAAATACATAGCACCAAATTCTAAATGAGTTCGGATGATATAGATACCTGAAAGGAGACGCTGGGGAAAAAGGAAAACATAGAAAACAAATTACTACAGTATGATAGTAAAGAAGCACTGAGGATAATAACGATATGAATAAAATAGATCTATTTTAGGCCTGTGCATAACATAATGCACCAGCCATTCGACCTGCAGCCCAAGGAAAGAATTCCTCCTCTACTCGGAGCTGCCATAGTCACCCTTGTCAGGCACCACCACCGATTGGGAAACCTGTAGATTAGAAAATCCGAAAATGAAGGAGTCATGATATAGAAACCATGATGGAGAAGATGAAATAGTAAAGGGACAGCGTTGGGGTTAACTACAGGTAACCGCTGAATACATACCTCGAATTTCTAAGGGTACACGCGGAGGTCATCCACCGGTTTAGCGTAGCAGATCAAAACGCTAACCCTAAGCGACATCAATCGAGGGTTACACAAATCCTGAAAGGGATTTAATTGTCAGGACACTCAGATTGGCAGTACCACTTCGTGGTAGTTGCTGTCTTTTCTGGCTTAAACCCTAAGTATGGTGCCGGCGGGGTTACAGGCTGAGCCATACTCCCGTTACCTGCTAAAGTAGATCACGCAACAGGCCCGTAGTCGTGAATGACACCCGTCGAGTTCACAAGCAATGGCGCCGATGGGGGAAATACCCAAATTCTCATACACGAGCGAACCCTCAAACCTCATGTACCTGTCAACAGTTCGGCTCAGTAGAACTGACCACGTTCACTCCTTCACCTACACGAAACTGGTTTGGAAGGTCGCGGAAGTACTCGCACCACAGCAATAGCGTGCTAATGTTTCCAGATGTCCAATTGAAACCTGCACTCCATACGGCACCAAAAATTTAATGCATTGGATTATACACACACCAAGCGGAAAAAAAAAACCTAAGAAGGATACGTAACACATCAACCGCATTTTATGTATATATGATACAGAGTCGTGTTTATAATTCATCGTAGTCAAGAGAGAAGATAGGTATATGTCGGCCGATGATTATCAAGGACGAGTGTTATATGTGTATATAATACATAGGATATATATATGTGGATCAATTATATTAAAATGCAACTTTGATACCTATGTTATCGATATATCTATAGGTGACATATATGTATATTAAAGGTATATATGTATATTAAAGGTGACATATATGACATATATATGTATATTAAAGGTGACATATATGACATATATATGTATATTAAAGGTGACATATATATGTATATTAAAGGTGACATATATGACAATTATATTAAAGGTATGGTTGATAAATGAAATTTTGATACATATGTTATCTATATATCTATCAGTCTCAACCTATATATGTTGAATATCTATAAAGGGTTCAAAAAAATTGTATTGAATATTGATAGGTGTTAAACAACGGAAATTGAAATGTATACAAGTTGAATGGTCAATATCTTTAATAAGAAAGAGATACTAGATGATGGAATCAACTTTACAAAAAAGGAAATGATATTAAATCCCTGAGCTCATTATTCCAAAGTGGAATCCAAGTACAAAAAAAAAAAAAAAAAAAAAAAGGTGACATTTTCGTAAATTGGAGGTGTGACAGAAGAGGTAAGAAAAGCTAGGAGTAAAGTCGAGGAAAAGCATAAAACAGCTTTAAAGAGTCCCAAAATGGGAAGCCTAGGCTAAACAGGAAAGAAAGCATCCTGCTATTCTGGACGCAGAATTAGAAACATGCTTTGGGGAAATATGAGCGTAAATAAGTTGCTCCAAAATAGATCAGGGGTGGATCTATGATGGAGGTGATCTCAGCTCAGGGGTGAGTTGTGGGAGACAAAGAGGACTCTAAGGTTGGGAGGTTGGTCATTTGCAATAGTGTTATGTTTCTGAAATTCTCGTTAATTTGAATTATTATGGTATGAATTGGCTACATATAAAAGAAATTGAATGGTATGATTGATTTTAGTACTACATTTAACAAAATCCATTCCAAGGCATTCACCTTCCAGATTTTGTTTAGTTGTAGACCAGAACTCTATAGAGTAGAAACCCACAGAAACTTTAAAACAAGGTCGGTTTAAACCTGAGGGTACTTAGTCTCCATAGATAATTAAATACTAACCTGTCTCATATCAAGGTGGAATTATATATTCATGGGTATGCTAGAGAAATATTGTAGCAGGACTGAAAATCACATGGTACATTAAAAGAGAAGTAAAAACCTTCGAATATGTATTTGAGTTCTTTCTAGATCCAGATGAAATTCCACTTTATCAAAGTGTTATGGCATTTATAGCAAATAGAGTGCACATTCCATTCCTTAACTTACCTCTAAACCTTGTAATGAAAATTGTAGCAATAGAATTTAATTAAACTTAAGGTATACTACTAAATTTATTACATAACACATGTATATGCACTTAACATAAAAAAATATATATAAATGCCGAGAGATAAACAATAGATCGTTTTAATATTGCTTGCAATACATGTATATATGAGTAATACAAGAAAATAATATAAGTACTGAGAGCTAAAATTAATAGTTCATTTTAAAATCAACTTCAGAGAAAGTGTTAGATGAAAAGACTGCTATACGAATCATATAGGGTTCTATTGAGTTATGGTCAAATTATATTTATTATGGAGACGCAAAAAGTAGGTCAACCAAACGTAAGTTCTCCGTCAAACAAACATAAATGAGACCGCGGCGTTTTCGAGTCCTTTTATACATTAGATGAACCGAAACCAAACTATGAAATAACGCATCCAAAGTAATGGATGACGACATGATTACTTGCTATGTGTGAGATTCATGCAACCTAATTAAATAATTGTTATATGTCAGAAGTATTATGTTAAAACTCCCAAAGCCAGCGTGACCTGACCTACGCTCGGGAGGTATGCTATCATCATTAAAAAAATAGGAATAAAAGCGTTGAACTTTCGTTAAGGGAGGTGGACGACCGATACAATATTTCGGTACCCTTTCCTCGCATGAATCATTAGTTAATACTGCCAGTAAATCGAAATGGAAACTATTGACGTAGTTAGAAACTGACGAGTCCGAACGCCTTTGATTCTCGCCGAATGAAACAGTTCAACATAAATATACAATCGTAAACCTAGAGTGAATTTGACAAATATCTGGTGATTTCGAATGATAGCAGAATGGGGTAAACACCTAACAACAAAACTGATGCACAACTCGCTGTAACCGAAAGAAAGAAATTAAGGGTTTACTCGTGTAGGGTTTTCCGTCTTCAAGGTCGTGTTGACGGTAACCAAAATAAAACGAGAAACCCATACGGTGTGCGAGGAAATTTAAACGCCGGTTGTGTAGCGACTGTCAAATCTGGGTGCGGAGAAACCTAAGATCCCGCACTTGGACGTAGAAAAAATTAGATTAGGAAGAGTCTCGGTGTATAGCCATCTGAAACACCTGCAAAGGTTTCGGCACATGCAATACGTATTGAATGTAGAAATGATAAATTAATGAACCAAAACTCTCACAAGCTAAACGACTAGGGTTTACATCTGAGCAGATTTGCAAAATTATGGTAAGAATAAAACAAAGATTAAAATGCGCTAAAACGCGCAAACATACAATATATGATTAGATACTATATTATCGAAAAAAAAACGAAGTAAGGATCTTCAAACATAAGGAAATATAAAAACGAGGGGATTCAGAGAAACGTGAAACCTGACGCTGGAAACCTCCAGCGATACCAAACGCCCTCAAGATAACTTAACCTCCCTGCACATGATTCACATCGCAACGAAGATGAAGAAGCTGAGGGGAGTCAAGCATAAAACTAGAGAAAATAAATGGGTAATCGAAATTAGATCGGGAAGATAGGAAGGATCTAGTAAATAGATCGACAAAAGAGTCTCCAATTAAAAGAACACTCGAAACCCTAATTCCACTATCCCAGAACTTCAGATAATCTCGATGTCGATTGAGAAACCCCAGCCACGTCGATAG
Source organism: Pinus albicaulis (assembly GCA_034641835.2). Taxonomy (NCBI): domain Eukaryota; kingdom Viridiplantae; phylum Streptophyta; class Pinopsida; order Pinales; family Pinaceae; genus Pinus; species Pinus albicaulis. The sequence goes on along the minus strand of JAXQQM020070762.1, from coordinate 423,084 downwards.
GAGGGTACCAAGTGATAGCAAGGGGCGCAGAGGAGGTATGGAATTGTATGCAGGTAGGTACTGAGTTAACCCTACAACTAACAACTGCCAGAGGCAGAGCTCATCGCACACAGTACTTGCACCAGCTCGAACTGACAATTAGCAATCCACATGTCGAATTCTTGCTGGACAGGGGTCGATGTACGCCGCCGCTGGCTACTTTCCTCTCACAGACGAGACGTGGTTCCTGTAAACAAAAACCAGCGAAATATTAAACCCAACTCACATGTCAAAACTAGCCGAACAGAGCACTGTGCTAGGCAGCTCATACAATCCATCAACAGTATGAGTATTGAGTACTATACGTATGAAAACAAGACGCATGTGCACCGGTTTCAAATCAAAGGCAAATATAGTGCTAAACCGTCGCTAGGTGAAATGAATTCGGAGGTTATAGGTTTTACGCCAACACGCAGACTGTCGGCATTGAGATCTGTGATGGTATGCGTATCAGTATAAACTGATAAGGATTTGCCACGCCGCGACCAATCTGATAAAGAATGGAATGTGAATACTACATAACAAGTGATGATTAGGGTTAGACACGTTTCGGAAATTTCCAAATTTACAGGTGAAAATCGAACGCCGAACCATACATATATATCAGTAATTTGAACGCCGAAATCATAGGATGGTAAACCTACACGTATATATATATATAGCTATGTATATATATACGGTGTTAATTGACTATATACTATGTATTACATGCAAAATAGATGATTCAATACATCCGCCATTATATTTACCCTAAGTCTAAATGCCTGCTTGGAAGGATATAATCGCTTTTCGAAGGATATAGATATACGTGATGAATTCATATTTCATGCAGTGTTTTATATATGCGCGTGCCTTCAAATTAGTTTTACCAAAGTGTATATATATATGGGTTATATATATATGTTATGAAAAGGTGTATGCGCATTCAATATAATTTTATCCAAAGAAATATATATATATATATATATATATATGTGATATATCTAATTATATATATATATTATATATTTATATATATGTGGTTTATATATTTATATATATGTAGTATGTATTGACCTATAAGTGATATATGTGGTATAAGAGATGAATGTACATAGGGGCCATAAGAGGGGCATAGGATTTTATGTACAGGGGTGTAATGTAAACATTGGGAATATTAAATGTTATTAGAAAGGAATAGGGGAAAAGAGATATTAAACTTTAAAGGAAATATTGAAGGGGTAAAGGAAAATATAACAATAGATGGAAATAAATACCCAATTTCTAAACTTGGTATTAGCCAACCATGTAAATAACAATGAAAAAAAAAAAAATTTCCTTAAACTGGAGGTGTTACAAATGGTATCAGAGCCCAAGTTGCAAAAACTGGCCTGTCATTATTGTGCTCACTGAATTCTGAATGTTATTGGACATTGTAGAGATTTTTTTTTTACTGATAAAAGTTATGAGTGTGTACAGTGGTGCTAAAATGGCTGAAGAGGGAGGAATTTATGTGGATCTATGTGACGAATTTGCTACTCCAGATCCCAATGCCTCGGTAACGGCTATGCTGCACAGGATGCAATGAGAATTGGCTGAATTAAGAAGCCAGAATGACATGTTGTCATGAGCCAGTAAGGAGCAGGAAAAGCTCATTAGAGAGCTAACTTCCCGGAACAGCCAGGAAGGCGAAGGTTCTGGAAAAAGAAAGATGGATGAGTCTGAGGATGAGGATGCAACTAGACATCAACATAAGCAGAAAAGAGAATTTCAGGGAGAATTTAGAAAGATCAAACCTCCCTCCTATGATGGGGAGAATGAAGAAGATGCTGAAGCTTGGTTGCTGAACATGATTAAGTATTTCCAAGTTTATGAATATGAAAGCAATCTGAAGGCCCGATTATCTGTGTATCAGCTACAAGGAAAAGCTACACTATGGTGGGAAGAGACAAAAATGGTGCATGCCATTGATGAAAAGATAGTTACTTGGGAAGATTTCCAGGTTAAGTTCAAGAATCGCTACTTGAATGAGCGATACTATGACGATAAAGCTAAAGAATTTCATGAACTTAGGCTGGGACAACTCACTATTTATGAGTTTGTCACTAAGTTTACCAATTTACTGAGATATGTCCCTTATATTAGGGAAGAAAAGGAAAAGGTGCAAAGGTTTTTGAATTGTTTGCCTACTGTGTACAAAGAGAAAATTGAGTTTGACAACCTAAAGACAATGGACGAAGCGGTTAGAAAAGAAATATTATGCTATCAGCAGTTTAAAGGAAAGGCTGAACAAGGGAAGAGTTGTTTGAACAAGGGTGAGTTCAAGGGGAAAAGACAAAAGCCAGCATATTTAAGGAACATTGGTAGAGATCATCAGAGGAAAAAGTTCAATAAACCAAAAGAAAGTCAAACTGCTCAGTCCCAAGTGGCTTCAAAACAAGTTGAAGGGAACAATAAAAAAGAAGGGACGGTCAGAATGAAGGAACCTTTGAAATGTTGGGGCTGTGGAGAACCCCATATGATGAGGGACTGCCCCCATCGAAATATTCATATGATCAGCAGAGAGCGAGAGGCAACAACAGTAAATGACATAGCTAGAAATATACCAACTATTAGTGCAGCATTGGAAAATCGGCAAGCAGAACATCAAGCAACCATGGTGGAAATGGAGGGTAAGATTTCTGACCTACCTGTTATTGTTTTGATTGATCCAGGTGCTTCCTTGAGTTACATTAGTCCTGGAATTGTAGAAAAATGTAAAATTAAACCTGAAAAGTTTCAACAGTCATGGTTGGTACAGCTGGCCACTGGAACTAAGAGAAAAGTCACACATAAATTGCCCAAAACAGCAATACAATTAAATGGATTTCCAACAGAAGTAAATTTGAACATATTTCCATTAGGATCCTATGACTTGCTGATAGGAATGGATTGGCTGGAAAAGAAGAAATCTCTGATGAACTGCTGGGATAAAACCCTGCATTGTGTGGATGAAGAAGGGAAACCTTTTACACTAAAAGGGAAACCAAAATCCATTTCAATAAGACAAATATCAGCCTTACAATTAAAAAGAACAGCTAGAAAAGGATACCAAGTTTTTGCAGTACATGTGGAAGAAGTAGAACAGAGGACTGAAGAAAATCTGCTGAATGAGTTACCGGTGGTAAGGGAATTTAAAGAAGTTTTTCCAGAGGAGATTCCTCATCTTCCCCCCAAAAGAAAAATTGACTTTTCCATAGATCTGGTGCCGGGAGGCACACCTGTTTCCTGAGCCCCCTATCGAATGAGTCCGCCAGAACTTATGGAGCTGAAGATGCAGCTGCAAGAATTACTGGATAAAGGTTACATTAGACCAAGTGTGTCTCCATGGGGAGCACCTGTTTTATTTGTTAAAAAGAAGGATGGAACTTTTAGGATGTGCATTGATTATCGTCAACTGAACAAGTTGACCATTAAGAATAGATATCCACTTCCTATAATTGATGATCTTTTTGATCAAGTGAGAGGGGCCTCAGTCTTTTCAAATATTGACTTAAGAACTGGTTATCATCATCTCAGAATCAAGGAAGAAGACATCAACAAAACAGCCTTTCGAACCAGGCATGGACACTACGAATTTGTAGTCCTACCTTTTGGTCTGACAAATGCCCCTGCCACCTTTATGTGCCTAATGAATAGTGTGTTAAATAAGTATTTGGATAAATTTGTTCTGGTGTTCATAGATGATATTTTGGTCTACTCCAAAAACAAAGAGGAACATCAAGAACATTTACGGATAGTGTTACAAACTCTGAAAGAAAATCAGCTATATGCTAAGTTCAGTAAATGTGAATTCTACAAGGATAAGATTCAATATTTGGGTCATATTATTTCCAAAAAAGGCCTTGCAGTTGACCCTGAAAAGATAAAAGCAATTAAGGAATGGCAAGTCCCAACTGATGTTTCAGCAGTAAGGTCATTCATGGGCATAGCAGGCTACTATCATAGATTTGTGGAGAGATTTTCTGCCATAGCACATCCTATCACTTCATTGCAAAGAAAGGGTGTCAAGTTCGTGTGGAATGAAAAATGTCAAAACAGTTTTGAACAATTAAAACAAAGACTTATTTCAGCCTCTATATTAAAAATTGTTGATCGTGATAAAGAGTTTGTTGTATGTACAGATGCTTGCAGAGAAGGGCTGGGAGGAGTCTTGTTGCAGGAAAATTCAGTTATTGCATATGAATCTAGGAAACTGAAAATACATGAACAAAATTATAGTGCTTATGATTTAGAATTTGCAGCTGTTATCCATGCTCTGAAAATGTGGCGGCACTATCTTCTGGGAAAAAAGTTCACATTGATGACTGATCATATTAGCCTTAAATATTTATTTTTCCCAAACTGACCTGAATGCAAGGCAAGCCAGGTGGCTGTCCTTTTTAAATGAATTTGATATGGACATAAAACATATCAAGGGAAAAGAAAATAAAGTTGCTGATACATTAAGCAGGAATGCTTGTCAAAATTTAAACAGTATTGGGAGTAGTGGCCAGATTGAAATAGAAGAGTTGGTGAGAAAAGCAGCAAGCCAAGACCCAAACTATGAAACACTCTTGGTGAAACTACAGAAAAGGGATAAAACTGATTTCACTCAAAATAAAAAAGGGCTATTATATTACAAAAACAGGTTGTATATTCCTAATGTAGAGTCATTAAAAAGAGAAATTTTGGATGAATATCACAAACAGCCTTATGCAAGACATCCAGGATACCAGAAGATGTTAACAGCCTTGAAAAAGAAGTTGTTCTGGCAAGGAATGAAGAGAGATGTGGCAGAGTATCTAAGTAGGTGTATGGAATGTCAACTGGTTAAGGTGGAGCATCAACATCCAGCAGGTCTTTTAAACCCTTTGCCAATTGCAGAATGGAAATGGGACACAGTTTCCATGGATTTTATAATAGGACTACCTAAAACCAAATACCAACATGATTCTGCAATGGTGGTAGTAGACACTTTAACCAAAGCTGCCCACTTTATACCAGTGAAATCTACTTTCGGAACAGCTCAAGTAGCGAATGCTTTCTTGAAGGAGATAGTAAGGCTTCATGGAGTTCCCAAAGTAATTGTTTCAGATAGAGATGCTAAGTTTACAGCAGCATTTTGGAAAGGATTGTTTGGAGGGATGGGTACTAAGCTGAATTTTAGCACTGCCTATCACCCTCAAACTGATGGGCAAACATAAAGGACGAATCAAATTTTGGAGGATATGTTGAGAATGTATGTGATGGATAGACCATCAAAGTGGGAGGAGTATCTGCATTTAGCTGAATTTGCCTATAATAACAGTTACCAATCTTCTATTAAAATGAGTCTGTTTGAGGCACTATATGGAAGGAAGTGTCGTACTCCTTTGAGCTGGAGCCAACCAGAAGATAAATTAATGCTGGGACCTGATGCTTTACAAGAGATGGAGAGAATTGTTAAACAGATACAAAGAAATATCAAGACAGCACAAGATCGCCAGAAAAGCTATGCTAATGAGAAAAGAGTGCACCGAGAATTCAAAGAAGGGGATCATGTGTATTTGCGCATCAAACCCAAAAAGAGCACACTTTATGCTGGAAGTTGTGCAAAACTTGCTCCTAGATATTGTGGGCCTTTTGAAATTTTAGAAAGGGTGGGACCAGTGGCTTACAAGCTGGCCTTACCACCCCATGTTAGAGTGCATGATGTGTTTCATATTTCATTATTAAAAATATATGTGCATGATGCTTCTCACATAGTTGATTGGAATGTTGTACAGGTGGAACCAGAAGGGGAGTTTCCACCAAAACCGCTTCAAATATTGGAGCGGGAAGAAATTGAATTGAGAAATAGAACAGTGGCCAGAATAAAAGTGCAGTGGAAGCACTTTACTGCTGAAGAAGCTACCTGGGAAAGGGAAGCTGAAATTATGGAGAAATATCCATTTTTGTTTAAGTGAACTCTAGTAGTTGAATAACAACACCGAGGACGGTGTTTATTTTCAGAGGGGGAATATGTAACACCCCCAATTTCTCTGTTGAATTTGAAAAGTTAGATATTGGAACTTTAAATCCTAAGGGGAGTGGACCCCAAAGGATAATTATGGTGTGAATGTATTTGAATATTTAATTTGAGGAAATAAATAAAATGATTGTTCATTTTGACCAAGATGAGAATTAGAGATCACTTGCCAAATCCATGAGATGGATAAGGCAACAAATCCCCACAATCTTTCAAAAATCCTTGAAAGAAATTAATTTAGATTTGAGGAGGAATCTAAATTTCCCCAATGATGAGGAAAGTAGTTGGGAAGAGGTAAGAAAATCTGGAAAAGCTGAGGAAAAGCATAAAACAGCTTTAAAGAGTCCCAAAAAGGGAAGCCTAGGCTAAACAGGAAAGAAAGCATCCTGCTATTCTGGACGCAGAATTAAAAACATGCTTTGGGGAAATATGAGCTTAAATAAGCTGCTCCAAAACAGATCAGGGGTTGATATGTGCTGGAGGTGATCTCAGCTCGGGGGTGAGTTCTGGGAGACAAAGAGGACTCTAAGGTTGGGAGGTTGGTCATTTGAAATAGTGGTATGTTTCTGAAATTCTTGTTAATTTGAATTATTATGGTATGAATTGACTACATATAAAAGAAATTGAATGGTATGATTGATTTTAGTACTACATTTAACAAAATCCATTCCAAGGCATTCACCTTCCAGATTTTTCTTAGTTGTAGACCAGAAATCTATAGAGTAGAAACCCACAGAAACTTTAAGGCAAGGTCGGTTTAAGCCTGAGGGTACTTAGTCTCCATAGATAATTAAATACTAACCTGTCTCATATCAAGGTGGAATTATATATTCATGGGTATGCTAGAGAAATATTGTAGCAGGACTGAAAATCACATGGTACATTAAAAGAGAAAAAAAAAAACCTTCGAATATGTATTTTGAGTTCTTTCTAGATCCAGATGTAATTCCACTTTATCAAAGTGTTACGGAATTTATAGCAAATAGAGTGCACATTCCATTCCTTAATTTACCTCTAAACCTTGAAATGAAAATTGGAGCGATAGAATTTAATTAAACTTAAGGTATACTACCCCATTTATTACATAACACATGTATATGCACTTAGCACAAAAACAACAATATAAAGGTCGAGAGCTAAACAATAGCTCGTTTTAATATTGCTTGCAATACATGTATATATGAGTAAAACAAGAAAATAATATAAGTACCGAGAGCTAAAATTAATAGCTCATTTTAATATCGATTTCAGAGAAAGTGTTAGATGAAAAGATTGCTATACGAATCATATAGGGTTCTATTGAATTATGGTCAAATTATATTTATTATGGAGACGCATAAAGTAGGTCAAACAAACGTAATTTCTCCGTCAAACAAACATAAATGAGACCGCGGCATTTTCGAGTCCTTTTATACATTAGATGAACCGAAACCAAACTATGAAATAACGCATCCAAAGTAATGGCCGACGACATGATTACTTGCTATGTGTGAGCTTCATGCAACTGATTTAAATAATTTTTATATGTCAGAAGTATTATGTTAAAACTCCCAAAGGCAGCGTGACATGACCTACACTCGGGAGGAATGCTATCATCAATAAAACAATAGGAATAAAAGCGTTGAACTTTCGTTAAGGGAGGTGGATGACCGATATAATATTTCGGTACCCTTTCCTTGCATAAATCATTAGTTAATACCGCCAGTAAATTGAAAGGAAAACTATTGAAGTAGTTAGAACCTGACGAGTCAAAACGTCTTTGATTCTCGCCAGCTGAGACAGTCTAACATACATAAACAATTGTAGCCATAGAGTAAGTTTGACAGATAGCTATTGATTTTGAATGATAGCAGAATGGTGAAAACATATACCAACAAAACTGATGCATAAATTGCTAGAACCGGAGGAAAGAAATTAGGGGTTTACCTGTGGGTAGGGTTTCCTTCCCACCCTTGCGTCGTGTTGACGGTAACCAAAATAAAACGAGAAACCCATACGGTGTGCGAGGAAATTTGAACGCCGGTTGTGTAGCGACTGTCAAATCTGGGTGCGGAGAAACCTAAGATCCCGCACTCGGACGTAGAAAAAATTAGATTAGGAAGAGTCTCAGTGTATAGCCATCTGAAACGCCTGCAAAGGTTTCGGCACATGCAATACGTATTGAATGCAGAAATGATAAATTAATGAACCAGAACTCGCACAAGCTAAACGACTAGGGTTTACATCTGAGCAGATTTGAAAAATTATGGTAAGAATAAAACAAATATTAAAACGCGCTAAAACGCGCAAACATACAATAGATGATTAGATACTGTATTATCGAGAAAAAAAACGAAGTAAGGATCTTCAAAAGTAAGGAAATATAAAAACGAGGGGATTCAGAGAAACGTGAAACCTGACGTTGGAAACCTCCAGTGATACCAAACACCCTCAAGATAACTTAACCTCCCTACACATGATTCACATCGCAACGGAGATGAAGAAGCCGAGGGGAGTCAAGCATAAAACCAGAGAAAATAAATGGGTAATCGAAATCAGATTGGGAAGATAGGAAGGATCTAGTAAATAGATCGACAAAAGAGTCTCCAATTAAAAGAACACTCGAAACCCTAATTCCACTGTCCCAGAACTTTAGAAAATCCCGATGTCGATTGAGAAACCCCAGCCACGTCGATAGGAGGGTACCAAGTGATAGCAAGGGGCGCAGAGGAGGTATGGCATCGTATGCAGGTAGGTACTGAGTTAACCCTAGAACTAACAACTTCCAGAGGCAGAGCTCATCGCACACAGTACTTGCACCAGCTCGAACTGACAATTAGCAATCCACACGTCGAATTCTTGCTGGATAGGGGTCGATGTACGCCGCCGTTGGCTACTTTCCTCTCACGGACGAGACGTGGTTCCTGTAAACAAAAGCCAGCGAAATATTAAACCCAACTCACACGTCAAAACTAGCCGAACAGAGCACTGTGCTAGGCGGCTCATACAATCCATCAACAGTACGAGTATTGAGTACTATACGTATGAAAACAAGACGCGTGTGCACCGGTTTCAAATCAAAGACAAATATAGTGCTAAACCGTCACTAGGTGAAATGAATTCGGAGGTTATAGGTTTTACGCCAACACGCAGATTGTCGGCATTGAGATCTATGGTGGTATGCGTATCAGTATAAACTGATAAGGATTTGCCACGCCGCGACCAATCTGATAAAGAATGGAACGTGAATACTTCATAACAAGTGATGATTAGAGTTAGACACATTTCAGAAATTTCCAAATTGACAGGTGAAAATCGAACGCCGAACCATACATATATATCAGTAATTCGAACGCCGAAATCATAGGATGGTAAACCTACACGTATATATATATATAGCTCTGTATATATATACGGCGTTAATTGACTATATACTATGTATTACATGCAAAATAGATGATTAAATACATCCGCCATTATATTTACCCTAAGTCTAAATGCCTGCTTGGAAGGATATAATCGCTTTTCGAAGGATATAGATATACGTGATGAATTCATATTTCATGCAGTGTTTTATATATGCGCGTGCCTTCAAATTACTTTTACCAAAGTGTATATATATATGGGTTATATATGTATGTTATGAAAAGGTGTATGCGCATTCAATATAATTTTATCCAAAGAAATATATATATATATGTGATATATCTAATTATATATATATATATATATTATATATTTATATATATGTGGTTTATATATTTATATATATGTAGTATGTATTGACCTATAAGTGATATATGTGGTATAAGAGATGAATGTACATAGGGGCCATAAGAGGGGCATAGGATTTTATGTACAGGGGTGTAATGTAAACATTGGGAATATTAAATGTTATTAGAAAGGAATAGGGGAAAAGAGATATTAAACTTTAAAGGAAATATTGAAGGGGTAAAGGAAAATATAACAATAGATGGAAATAAATACCCAATTTCTGAACTTGGTATTCAGCCAACCATGTAAATAACAATGAAAAAAAAAAAATTCCTTAAACTGGAGGTGTTACAATGACGTGTATCACTACTGCATTTTTCTTATGAATTGATTTATGAATTTTGGACCATAGGAGTAACCAAGATTTTCAGTGGAATCCAAAGTAGCAGGCTTGTAATGGTCTCCGATACATGCTGTAAACTTAAACTTGATATCTTGTGTAAGATTGAGCACTTTATATAACTAATATTTCATTGACAATATTATATAGAAATGAATTTATTTATGAATTGTGGACCATAGTTGTAACCAAGAGTTTCAAAGTAATCGAAAGTAGCAAGCTTGTAATGGTCTTTGATACCTATTGTAAACTTAAACTTTATACCTTGTGTAATATTGATCACTTGATATAACTAATATTGCATTGAAAATATTATATAACATTTGTCACGAAACCATAACTTTTGGCATATATTATGTACTAATTTATGCTACAAGAATAAAAGCTGGAAATTCTAGGTTTTCAATATTTTTTCTGTGTTAATCGTGTTATCTTTTGTATTCCATGAAGCTCATTATTATTGAATTATTGAAATAATTGTGTCTCCTAAACCGTGAAAATCTAGTTATTATGATTAACTCGCTAGAGAACAAGGACAATCACCACATGTAAATTTACTTGGGAACTTCAAAGTAGGGGATTTTCATAACTCTCCTTATTACATTTACCAGTCATATTTTGTACTAGGACAATGTCACTATGTGCAATCTTAGCTCCATAGGATGATATATGTTATTATATTTTTTATTTAGGCTTTGTACTATAACTTTGTCACCATTATTGAAATTTTGGTCAGTAGCATGATTTCTCTTACTAAAATTTCACATTGTGGCTTGTCCTAAATTCGAGTCATAATTTCCATCATTTTGTTCAAGATGATGATTTGTTACTTGGACCATCTCAACATGAGAGATTTCCATGGAATGCTTGAGATTTTCGGATTCTGTGAAATTTTCAAAATTTTTCCATGCCATATTTTTCTCTTCTTTGGAAAGTATTTCATCTTCATTCTCCTAGAGAAGAGTCTCCTGAAAATTGGCAATCCAACTTGAGTAATGGTGTTCAAGTAATCTCTTCATAAAAGGAGAACATGTTCATGAAGCATAACATTAGAACTAACCAGAGCTTCAACCCTATTCTCTAGTTAGGTGAGTCACTCTTTCAATTTATCACAATTATTGGAAACATTTTCATTATATTCAAGGTTTAATAGAATTAAAACTTCCTCTTAGTCAGGAACCTATGAACTTGTTTCTTACAACCAACTCTTTGTGCAAGACCCTCCTTTTCTGCATGTTGCTTATAGATTTTTTCCTCCGTTGTTCCTTGCCAAACCAAGTGATAGGCCTAAACATGTTTTGTCTGCCAAATATTCACACAGGAAAATAATCCTGAAAGATCATGTGTTGGATTATAGGAACCATCAACAATTATCACATGATTGAGCATTGGAATATTTTCACCCAATGAACAAGTGGTAGTTGATATTAAAACACACTTGAGCTTTTAGTATGTATGTTTATTATATTTTATATAAATAGAAAATGAAAGATCCAATTTTAAAATTTTATACTGTTTATAAAAAAAAATCCACAAACATTATTATTTGTAATATTTATGTTTATTAATTTTTATATAAGTAATCATTATGAGCAGATTTTTATTTAAAAATATATTGTAACACCCCCAAGTTTCTATGCTTTCAACTTAGACATTTGAACATAAATCCAAAGGGGAGTGGACCCCAATGGATAATTCTTGTATGGATGTGGTTAATTATTTATTTATGAAAAATAAATAAAATATTGTGTATGCACTATGACCAAATGGGAAATTGAGATCACATGCCTAATCCATGAGGTTATGGAAAAGGTAAAGAGTTTCCCCAAAATGTTTCAAAAATCCTTGAAAGAAATTATTTCTAATTTAGATTTTTGAGGAAAAATCTAAATTCCCCAATGATGAGGAAAGTAGTTGGGAAGAGGTAAAAAGTTGGAAAAGCTGGAAAAGTAGAAAACAACTTTAAAGTCCCTAAATAAGGGAAGCCTAGGGAAACAGGAAGAAAGCATCCTGAAATTCTGGACGCAGATTTCGAAATAGGCTTTGGGGAGAGAATAGCTTAAATAAGCTGCTCCAGAATAGATTGAGGTTAGTCTGTCCTTGGAGGATCTCAGTTCGAGGGTGAGTTCTGGAGATAGAAGAACTCTAAGGTTGGGAGGACTGGTCATAGTATCGGTATGCATGCATAATTTTGGAAATTAATTTCAGTTTGTCTTAAGTATATCAAAGTTATATGAATTGTTATGTTATACTTTCTTATGCAAATCATAGATTGACAATTGTTCAGTACCTCATGCAGTTACAAACTATATCTAATAGCTAAAAACTCAGTATGTTAATATTAGGGAGAAAATTAATAGAAACCAATAGTTTGGTTCTGGGGATAGATACCATGCAGTAATAAATTTTAGGGGTGACAGATCATCTGAATGTCTAATCTAATAGAAAAATTCAAATTGTGGCTTGCTGTCCTTTAAAAGAAAACTTAATTGTTGTGTCGTATAAACAGAAAATTTAAATAAAACTGTAACCAAGAACAGCAAGTAGGAAACAACTAAACCTATGATGGAAGTATTGATTTCAGTATAGCAGCTATACTACAACGACAAGAATGGTAGAATTAAGAATTTAAATTGTTATATTACATGGAAGTTTAAATATATGAAACCAGAAATTAAATCCTAAGTACGAGGCTCTGAAATTAGGGAGTGTAAAATATCAATTTGGTTTCATTACTTCCATTTGATGGAAGAAAAATGATCTATATCCTATATTTCCAAGGGAAGAGTTTAATATGCACCATAATTTCAAATATGTTGAATAATTATAACAATTAAATGAGGAAAGAGTCCTAGTGAAAATCTACTTTTGTGTGATAAAAGTATGTGTAAGGGAAGAGTGGAAGCATATTTAAAATACTAGGAAAAGAGCATCTAGCCACCTTCAATATAAACTGCTGTAAAAGTAGTTGAAGCAAAGAAGGTTAAATGAATATAGATAGTATATGTATATGTATACATCTATACATAGATGTTGAACCTCTATAATTATAGATGCTGGAAAGTCTATAAAGCTTGCTAACTGGAAAGTTAGAGGAAGGGCATATTGATCTATTAGAGTTAGAGTTGGACAAAACTTTGAGGAACCAACCTGAGAAATACAAACGAGTATATGTTTATATATACATATAAATATAAGTCAACTAGGTTGACTGATAGGAATTGATGCCAAGCCAAAATCTCTCATAGGAATTCTTATAATAACATGATGGTCTGTAATTACCAAAGAGAAATTAAAATACCCGATAAAATTATGAATCTGTAATTGATTAAACAAAAAAAAAATTGGAACGGTATCAGGTGCATAAAAGTGGAGTATATCTGAGTAAATGTTATACTGATAAGAAGCTGGGTATGGGAGACGTGACAAATGGTATCAGAGCACAAGTTGAGAAAACTGGGCAAGTTATGTGCTCACAAAGAAACAATAAGTTGTTATAAATTTTATAAATATTATGCTATAATGAAAAGATAGCGTTGGAATCTCTTGATAATGATTCCTTTGAGTCACCTGAGTCATGATTCCAATTTGACTATTTGGTCTTGCTTAATGAGGTTTGAGACCATAGAAGAAAGCTCGTCTGTGAAAGAGTTTTTAAAATTAGGAAACTGGTTTTTACACCAAGGAAAGCCTAACATTTGGGTTATGCCAATTTTTATGTTTTGCTTCACTGTAAAGTAAAAAAAAAAAAAGAAAAAAAAAAGAATGATATGCAGTTAGAACCTTCTTAAAACCAATCAAAATGGAATTGAATGGCAGCGGAAATTTATAGATCTTATATAATTGTTGTAAATTCATTGCTTAGGTTGCAGTCAATTGTTCTGGATTGATACAAACTGTTCTTTCAGTCAATGCCAGGATACAATGTCTAACAGCATCTGAAACTTTGCTTTAGAATTGTAACCCCAAAATTTATAGTTATGGCCAGAAACTAAACTGTGAATCTGAATGACTCACCATGGCCACTGTATTTTTATTAAACATAATTGGGAAATGAGATAAGTACAAGTGACATATAAAAGAAGGTATATGGAAAAAAAAAAAATTCATATGCTTGTAATTCGACACCAAGAAATGATAAGCCAGCGCCGAGAAAGGCAAGAATAAGGCAACCAGGGCATCATCGAGAGGTATCGAGTTCAAAACCTCTACTGTGTAGATTAAAGAAAATGCTATGTTATGTTTTAGCAGAAAGTTAAAAGAAATCTATGTTATATTCAATAATAAAAAACTTATCAAATATTTAATGGAGCAAGTTTTAGAATTGAAATATTAAATATATATTATTAATACTCTTAAGTTTAGTTAAAATTATTATGATTTATTTTGTATTTATTTTTATACAATAGATAAGAATACAAAAATTTAGGAGGAATACATATAATATGTAAAAATATTATAATCGAGAAGATGGATCCTAGTTGGGATTCTAAATGTCCACAAATGTTCTCTGACACTGGAAAATCCAAAATCCTCTTCATTAATTGATAACCACAGGAGGTTGAAAATAATATATAAAATTGAAATTCTTAGTAAATGAAAAATGTTTCTTAGAAAAAGAAGTTTAATGATAAGGGATTTAAAAAATAATGGTTTTTAAGTTTCTCTAATTTATAGTCAATAATAATAACTACCATAGTAATATAAATTAAAATCTTTGTAAATGCCAATAAACATAAAAAAACTACATCATTATACATCTCACATTACCAATATTAAAAATTCATAAAAACTCATTGAGGAAATTATATATTTTTTTAAATAATAATATTAATTATTAATTAAAAAATTAATGTATGAGTTAAAGATACACACATTTAATAAAGCATATAACCATAGAGATTAGCCCCCATTATACCATTTTTAATTTTAAATGCTAAATAGACTCTTGCTAATACCATGTGTCTACAGAACAATAATTCATGTTGATATGACACATTCATGGGACATTTTTTTAAAATTAGTCAATTTACTTAAAAGTAGAGATATGACATAACTGCTTTCAAGATAAATCTAAATCTTTGATTTGTGATTTATACTAAGAATATTATAGAAAACTATACAAAGATTAAATCCTTACCATCTATTTGATAATTATTAATTATCAAATCAAATTCCAGAAACATATTCTAAAATAGAGATTTGTAATTAAAAAAAAAAATCATTTCAAAGATAATGAATTTTATGTATATTTTAAATTAATATGATTAATTATGAAGAAATTAATTAGAGATGAAATGCACTCTTCTAAACCCTTGTAATTAAAAAAAACAAACTATAATTAAAAATTTAAAGTTTGAAAACAACATTATCAAGGATAATGAATTTTAAGGATATTTTCATTTAAGATGAGTAATTATGAAGAAATTAATTAGAAATGAGATGCACTTTTATAAAAGAGATTTTTGAATTAAAATAACGAAGTAAAAGGAAGTCCGAAAAACATCTATTTTAAGGGAATATTTGTGAATTAAAATCCTCAAGTCAAGTCAAGGAAGTGAGAGAAACCTAACAAATCTTGAAAAACAATTTTATTGAGCATTGAAAATATTAAGTTATTACTATCTATTTATCTAACGGTTTCATTTGTGAGATTTTCATTTCCTTAAATACACAACTCTAGATTTCAATTTAAATCATGAAAATACTATATGAAGTTCTATGCAGTTGATTCCATTTCATTACTACATATTTATCTCTTTTCTCTTGTGAGATTTTCATTTCCTTAAATACACAACCCTAGAATTTATGTAAATCATGAAAATACACTCTTCAGTTGATCCCATTTCATTGATAAAAATATAAAAAATAAAAATTAGGATATTTGTTGCCTCATTCTTTTAATAAGAAGGAAATACTTTAAAATCAAATAAATATGATAATGTTGGCAGGATTATTATTTATTAAAAGACACAAAATAAATATTGTAATTGCCTGTTTATCTTAAGACTTTCTAAGCTTTTCATTTCCCGATATAAACAACCTTGATTTCAATGCAAAACATGGAAATATTGTAAAGCCCATTGGATGCTATTTCGATTATGAGTATTTTTTCTATTTTATATCATATAACAATTGTGTCTTTCATTATCGATGGCTATCAATTTCTAAGATACGGGAATGTTTAAAATATTACATACCCATTTATGAGTATTTGTATCTGACATAAATTACCATCCGCTCCAACAACCCTTTTCTATGGCAGCATGTGTTGAAATTCAACCAAAACAAAATTTACGTTTTTTTTTTCTAAATACATATATTATATTATACACAGCAAAATATTACATATCTCTTCCTCCAGACTTGGTAAGACAATTCCAAAGGGACGTATCAAGATTTTAAACCAGAAAATGGACTGCCCCAGCTGGGGAAACTAGTTCACCAGTAGCACAAAATAGACGCTACCCAGAATGGGAAACCAACATACACAGTAGAGAAATTTAAACTTAATTTTGAGAGCAAAGTCTTCCAAAGCATGTTTATACTAGAGAACGCTACAAACATTCTAGAAAGGGAGAAGTGCACGCTACAATTGAAACTAGTTTGGACCATCATTCTTCTTGCTGGAGCTGGGTTATTCCTCCTCGATCCTGCAAGCATAGAATGAGTCTTCATCCTCCTTTTTTAGCGTGTCGCTAGTGACCTAAGGATGTGGCGACCCCGGTGTGTCTGGCTAATTAGAGGTGGTCATGAGCTGAATTTTGTCCTCATTATTATCTCCTTTATCGATGTTAAGCTTCTACCATTGTTGGAACCTGAATTGCCGGTGGTGGAATGGCTGCTACTGGAGGTGCTCTGCATAGGGAGAGCCTTCACCTTGTGAGGGATAAATTCTATCTTAGGAAGAATGGTTAACCTGCACAGTCACTCTTTGGGCCGAAAGCTTGAGGAGGCCCGAGAGGAGACAAGTAGCTGCAAGGATAATTGGGCTGAAAGATTAATAGGGCTGACTCTTCTTGTCTCCTCCTAGCCCACCAAAAGATTCAGTTCCCTACCCATGGCGTGCGATAGAGGTATTCTGGAGGGGAGGTTGCGGCCTCCATCTCTTGTACACCGCATATGGTGATGCATTGGCATGACACGTGAAGGACCATAAGTGCATGATAGGGAGGTAGTGCTCGGTAGCATAGAAGACGAGATGCAACCACCTAAGAATGTCCTGGGAAGGCTGAAACAGAGTTGAGCAAGGCCAATAACCAAGGGTCGCAAGGAGGAACGGGAGGCGTGCATAGATAACATAAGGGAGAATGAGTGCAGGTAGCAAGCTAAATAGCCATGGTGATGGAATCGAGAGCTCTTTATGCTCTACATCAGGAGGACCTCGTAATGAAGGTGGCAAAGTGTGAATTTAAGACAGGCTTGATGGGGCATTTAACGTTGAGCAGGTGACCATGTGCGGGCGCGTGGGCTGGACATTTATCCTACCACATGGCGCCTAGGTGGCCCCTCAGATCACGACAAAGCACCCTCATCCGAATAACCAAAATTCATGTATTACTGTTTCATTAACGAAACAACTAATTTAGCCTCACCTTCAACAGAAAATGAACAGAGCATGAATAATAAATATACACCTTTAACATAACATGAAAGAAAGAGGATTGACATATTTAGAAGAGTTGACTTTAAACTCATATCAAGGTGCATCTCTTGTTCCATTGCTATTGCTCCATTGCTACAACTTTTATCAATTATCACAACAGTACCAGCTTCTAAATAGTTAAAATAAGAAAAAAAAGAACCATGTATAGCCACTGAATTAGTTTCAAGTACCACATAACATTCATTTATATTTAATTCAACTGTAACTTTACTCCTTTAACATAGCACAAGAGAAAGGTGATCCAGATATTTAGCAGAGCTGAATTTTGCCTAATGGTAGCAAGGGGTCTTTTACTCCATTACTAGATCTTTAATCATCATCACAACAGTACCATATTCAAAATAGTTAAAATAGGGGAAAAAACCCCACATATAGCCAGTGAATTAGTTTCAAGTACCACATCATAGTAGTTTATAATTAAAATCAATCATATTTAAGATGAGTAAGTTTATCCAATCATTGGCATTGAACTAGTTTCTTTATCAACAGTTATGAGAAAATTAAATAATTATTTATATAAATTACTAATATATTTTTATATTTTCTTAAGTATCGAATAATTACTTATATGGTAATATATTTTTGTATCTTTATTCATTCTCCCTTTCTACAATTGATTATGATTATAGAGGCTCTCTATATAAAGATAGAAAATAATTAAAAAATTAAGAATCTAATTTTAAAAATATTCGAATGTTTATTAGAAAATCAAACTAAAATTACTCAGTGTAGTTCTATTGTTATTTTTCTGGAAGAATTAGTTAAACAATTATGGATCACAGATGTTTACAATCTGAAATTAATATTATTATTAATTATAAAAAGAATTAATGTATGAGTTAAACATTCACACATCTAAAAACAACATGTAACAATATTCTTAATCATAGAGATTAGCCTCCATTTTATCATTTATATTTTTTACTTGTAAAGAGGCTCTCACTAATACCACATGCCCATAAAACGATAATTCATGTTGATATGACAATTTTTTTAATTGATCAATTTATTTAAAAGCACAAAGATGACATAACCACTTTTGAGATAAATCTAAATTTTTGATAAGTGACTCTACTACTAAAAATATTGTAGAAAATTCCACGAAGATTAGATCCCTACCATCCTCCTAATCATTAGTGACAATTAAATAAAAATCTAAAATAATAATTATTTCAAGGAATAATGTATTTTAAGTATCTTTTAAGTTAAAAAGATTAATTGTGAGGAAATTAATTAAAAACAAAATGCACTCTTATAAAAAAGTTTTTTGAATTCAAATAACTAAATAGAAGGAAGAAGGTCTGAAAATCATGGACATGGAAGACTTAAGAATTATAATCTTTAAATAAAAGAGGTGAGAGAAAGTTGGCAAATCTTGAAAAGCAATTTTTGTGGAGCTTTGATAGTGTAAAGTTATATATTGAAGCTCATAATAATTTCTCCTTAGTTAATTTTATTTTTTATATTTTCTTTTCTATAAATACATAACCCTAAATCTTTAATCACAGGAGTACAAATGAGGAATGAGATCGGGAGTTTAGTAGAGCTAGATTTTTAATCAATTGTCACCTGAATACCAGTGCATACACTTCAAAAATAGTTAAAACATGTAGCGAATTGATCACCGCGTACCCATTTATCACCATAGTTTGTATTTAAAATCAATCACATTCCACTTCAAAAACCCTTTGCTACAGATGATCAACATCAACAATTATTATTATAATTAATTGAACGTAATTTTGAACATAAATAGTAATGATAAATATAATATTTGAACACGTTATAGAGAGGAAGGCTTTAGCAAAAATTAATTTTACCTGAAGTCTCGGCCAAATTGTTTGCTATATTGCCATATCCTGAATCAATAATTACAATAGTGCCAACGAGAACACTTTATATTTTTGTGAAAGCAAGATATAACAGATATCCAACATAAGCCCCATCCCATCCAAGATAACTATTAAAACCAGTGAAAATTCATAGGTGAAAAAGCAAAAACAGAAATATAAGGAAACAAAAACCATAATCTGCCGAAGAAGAATGGAAAATTAAAAGTTGCAATTAGTTGTAACTTGAAAAAATTAAAGTAGTCGTTGCAATTCATCATGAGAAATTTGGTAGAACGAAAGTTTTGGTACCACTCTTACCCTAATCCATCTACATGTTGGCAATGAAATTAAGGTGGCTCTGTTTAAATATACATACATCCATTGGATTAATTTAAAAATATTTTGAACGATTAGCGCAAATTCGACCGATTTCGGAAATATTTTGTAAGAATTCATTCAATGCAATTACCAACGTTAGTTTGTGCTTTTTTAATCACGTTAAGGTGTGAGCTAGTGCTTTTTTAATGAGGTTAAAAGAAAATTTATCGTAATTTTATGATTTTTTTTTGAGGTTAAAAGAAAATTTATCTTAATTTTGTTTTTTAGGAGGTTAAAAGAAAATTTATCCTAATTTTGATTTTAAGGAGGTTAAAAGAAAATTTATTGTAGGTTTATGGGTTAAAAGAAAATTTATCGTAATTTAATGTTTTTTAACGAGGTTAATTTTTTTTTTCCGTAACATTCTGCATCTTTTTTTTACGAGGTTAATTTTTTTTTTTTAATCGCATTTTCATTTGCATCTGATTCGAATTTCAGTGAGATTCTCTGCGTTTTAGCTCGCTGGCAAGATAATCCCCGAGATTTAATGATTCCAATTTAACAAGTTCATCGTTGAATTGGATACTTGCCTTTTCAACTTTGTTGGTTTTTTTGGGTTGATTTGTAAGGGCTAGATAATTGATATTTAAATAAATAAATAAAAAATCGTTATATTTAATATTATTAAATATTAAAATTATTATTTCATCTCATCACCTAAATTAAACTGATGTCTATATATTATTATTAATATTACTAATCTTTTTATATATTATTATTAATATTATTGTCATTATTAAATATTTAAACAATGAAATTGTATAGTTGTTAAATGAATATATTGTTTGTATATAAACTAGAAATTGCATCATATGTTGTAATGAGAAAGACTTAAGGTAGGTTCCTAAGAAATAGTAGCATATAATGCTGAACAAAACAATTAATCTACCCTCACCTTCAATAGAAAATGAACAAAGCAAGAATAATAACTATACTCCTTTAGCATAACATGAAAGACAAAGGATTGACATATTTAGAAGAGTGACTTTAAACTCATTGCAAGGCGCAATCTCTTGTTCCATTGCTATTTCTCCATTGCTACAACTTTAATCAATTATCACAACAGTGCCAGCTTCCAAATAGTTAAAATAACAAAAAGAAGGGCCACATATAGCCATTGAATTAGTTTCAAGTACCACATCACAGTAGTTTGTATTTAAATGAACTATAACTATACTCCTTTAACATAGCACGGAAGAAAGGTGATCCAGATATTTAGCAGAGTTAAATTTTAACTAATGGCAATGGGGGGTCTTTTGCTCAATTACTAGATCTTTAATCATTATCACAATAGTACCATATTCGAAATTACTAAAATACGGGAAAAAAAACCACATTTAACCAGTGAATTAGTTTCAAGAACCACATCGCAGTAGTTTATACTTAAAATCAATCATATTTAAGATGAGTAAGTTTATCCAATCATTAGCATTGAACTAGTTTCTTTATCAACATCCATGAGAAAATTAAATAATTATTTATATAAATTACTAATATATTTTTATATTTTCTTAAACATTGAATAATTACTTATATGGTAATATATTTGTGTATATTTATTCATTCTCCCTTTCTACGACTGATTATGATTATAGAGGCTCTCTATATAAAGATAGAAAATGATTAAAGAATTAAGAATTTAATTTTAAAAAGATTCGAATTCTTATTAAAAAGTCACACTAAAATTATGTAGTGTAGTTCTATTGTTATTTTTCCAAAAGAATTAGTTAAACAATTATGGATCTACAATCTGAAATCGCTCGAAGATTGTAGACTTCACACAACCTTAGCTAGAATCAAGCCTAGACGGTGTGGTTCTTTTAAAAGATAAAATCAAATGGATGAGATTTTCTACATCAATTTACATTGGAGATGAGGTGTATCACTGCTTCATTTTTCTTATGAATTGATTTATGAATTGTGTACCATAAGAGTAACGAAGAGTTTCAACGGAATCCAAAGTAGCAAGCTTGTAATGGTCTCTGATACCTGCTGTAAACTTCAACTTGATATCTTGTGTAAGATTTAGCACTTTATATAACTAATATTGCATGGAAAATATTGTATAGAAATGAATTTATTTATGAATTTTTGACCATAGGAGTAACCAAGAGTTTCAAAGGAATCAAAAGTAGCAAGCTTGTAATGGTCTCTGATACCTGCTGTAAACATAAACTTTATATCTTGTGTAAAATTGAGCACTTGATATAACTAATATTGCATTGAAAATGTTATACAACACTTTTTAGGAAATCATAACTTTTGGCATATATTATGTAATAATTTATGCTACATGAATAAAGTTGGAAATTCTAGGTTTTGAATATTTTATCTGTGTTAATTGTGTTATCTTTTGTATTCCATGAAGCTCATTATTATTGAATTAATGTAATAAGTGTATCTCCTAAACCGTGAAAATCTATTTACTCTGATTAACTCACTTGAGAACAAGGAAAATCACGACATGTAAATTTACTTGGGAGATTCACTTCATTTCAAAGTAGAGGATTTTCAAAACTCTCGTTATTACATTTACTAATCCTATTTTTTACTAGGACAATGTCACTATGTGAAATCTCAGCTCCATAGGATGATATATGTTATTATATTTTTTAATTAGGCTTTGTACTATAACTCTGTCATGAGTGTTGAAATTTTGGTCATTAACATGGCTTCTTTTACTCAACCGCTGTGAACAATGTTATTATATTTTTTATTTATGCTTTGTACTATAAATTTGTCACCATTATTGATATTTTGGTCATGAGCATGATTTCTCTTACTCAAATTTCACATTGTGGCTTGTCCTAAATTCAAGTCATAATTTCCAACATTTTGTTCAACATGCTGATCTGCTACTTGGACCATCTCAAAATGAGATATTTCCATGGAATGCTTGATATTTTCTGATACCGTGAAATTTTCACAATTTTCCATGAAAAATAACTATACACATTTAACATAACATGAAAGAAAGAGGATCCAAATATTTATAATAGTTGACTTTAAACTCATAGCAAGGCGCAATTTCTTGTTCCATTGCTATTGCTTCATTGCTACAACTTTAATCAATTATCACAATAGTACTAGCTTCCAAATAGTTAAAATAAGAAAAAAAAAGAACCACATATAGCCATTGAATTAGTTTCAAGTACCACATCATAGTCGTTTGTATTTAAAACAACTATAACTATACTCCTTTAACATAGCACAGAAGAAAGGTGATCCAGATATCTAGCAGAGCTGAATTTTACCTCACGGTAGCCAGGGGTCTTTTTTTCCATTACTAGATCTTGAATCATTATCAGAACAGTACCATATTCAAAATAGTTAAAATAGGGGAAACAAACACCACATATAGCCACTGAATTAGTTTCAAGTACCACATCACATTAGTTTATATTTATAATCAATCATATTTAAAATGAGTAACTTTATCCAATCATTAGCATTGAACTACTTTCTTTATCAACATTTATGAGAAAGTTAAATAATTATTTATATAAATTACTAATATATTTTTTATTTTCTTAAACATCCAATAATTATTTATATGGTAATGTATTTGTGTATCTTTATTCATTCTCCATTTCTACAATTGATTATGATTACAGAGGCTCTATATATAAAGATAGAAAAGAATTAAAAAATTAAGAATCTAATTTTAAAAAGATTCAAATGATTATTAAAAGAGCACACTAAAATTAATGATTTTTTTAGTATTTATGTCTATTACTTTTTATATAAATAATCATTAACAAGTAATGTAATTTATCATTTTAAACATATATTTAATAATAAGAAACACAACTAATATTTAATGGGTAAGCTTTAAATTTGAAATGATCAAAAGATATTATAAATACCCTTAAGTTTAATTATTTGTATATTATATATAAAATATTGTGATATATTTTATAATTTTTTATGTAATATTTACGAATATTATATCGTAGGAGTAAAATATATAATATGTAAAAATACTATAATACAAGAGAAAAATATAATGACACAACTAAATAACTGAGGGAGGGAGGGAGCACTAAATAATTGTTGTCCTCATTATTATCTCCTGTGTCGCTGTTTGTGCTTCTTCCATCGTCGGAACCCGAATTGCTACTGGTGGAGTGGGTGCTACTGGAGGTGCTCTGCACAAGGAGAGCCGTCATATTGTGAGGGATTAAGGTCAGCTCAGGCAGGATGGTCGACTTGCGTGGTCGCTCTTTGGGCCAAATGCTTGAGGAAGCTAGAGGGGAGACAGGTAGTTGCAAGGATAATTAGGCTAAAAGATTAATAGGGTCGAATCTTCCCGGCTCCTCCCAGCCCATCAAAAGATTCAGTTCCCTTCCTATGGTGTGCGATAGAGGTGGTCTCGAGGGGAGGCCACAGCCTCTAGCTCTTCTACACCCCATACGGTGATGCCTTGGCATGACACGCGAAGGAACAGAAGTGCAAGACAGGGAGGGAGCACTAGGCAGCACTTGAGAGGAGATGCCACCACTTGAGAATGTCGTGGGAAGGCTGAGATAGGGCTGAGCAGGGCCAAGAACCTGGGGTCGAAAGGAGGAATAAGAGGCATTCACAGATAACAGAAGGGAGAGCTGATGGAGGCCAAATGAATATGGGTAGCAGGCCTAATAGACATGGTGACGAAATCGAGAGCTCTTAATGCTTTGCAGTAGGAGGACCTCATAATGAAGGTGGAGAAGTGTGAATTTAAGACGGGCTTGCTCCGGTATTTAACGTTGAGTGGGCGACCATGTGTGGGCATGTGGGTTGGACAGTTGGCCCACCACATGGCACCTAGGTGGCCCCTTTGATCATGGCAAAACACCCACATCCAGGTAACCAAAATTTACGTATTATTGTTTCATTAAAAAAAACAATTAATTTAACATCACCTTCAACAGAAAATGAATGGCGCATGAATAATAACTATATTCCTTCAACATAACATGAAAGAAAGAGGATCAACGTATTTAGAAGAGCTGAATTTAAACTCATAGCAAGGCACAATCTCTTGTTCCATTGTTATTTCTCCATTGCTACAACTTTGTAACACCCCCAAGTTCTATGCTTTTCAAATGAGACATTTGAACATACATCCAAAGGGGAGTGGACCCCAATGGATAATTATTGTGTGGATGTGGTTAACTATTTATTTATGAAAAATAAATAAAATATTATGTATGCACTATGACCAGATGAGAAAGTGAGATCACATGCCTAATCCATGAGGTGATGGAAAAGGAAAAAGACTTTCCCCAAAATCTTTCAAAAATCCTTGAAAGAAATTATTTCTAATTTAGATTTTTGAGGAAAAAATCTAAATTTCCCCAATGAAGAGGAGTAGTTGGGAAGAGGTGAGAAAAAGCTGGAAAAGCTGAGGAAAAGCTTAAATCAGCTTTAAAGAGTCCCAAAATGGGAAGCCTAGGCTAAACAGGAATAAAGCATCCTGAAATTCTCGACGCAGAATTGGAAACAGGCTTTGGGGAAAGCACAGCTTAAATAAGCTGCTCCAGAACAGATTGAGGTTAGTCTGTTCTTGGAGGATCTCTGCTCGGGGGTGAATCCTGGGAGATAAAGAGGATTCTAAGGTTGGGAGGACTGGTCATGGTAGAGGTATGCATGCCTATTGTTGGAGATTGTTGTAAGTCTATATTAAATATATCCCTGCTTTATGAATTGTGATGTTATCATTTCTTATGCCATTTATGAATTGTGATGTTATCATTTCTTATGCAATTTATGAATGGTGATGTTATAATTTCCTATGCAATTTATGAGTTATTATGTTATGGTTTATTATGAAGATTTTAGATTGATTATTGGTTCAGTAACTCATGCAATTGTAAACCAAAGCTATTGATAGCAGAGAAAAATGGTTGGAATATAGAGATGAGTATCTTGTAAAATGGAGTTAGAGATGGTAGATCCTTTGAATAGCTAATTTCATGATTATGTCCATGTGTAGCTTGTTGCCCTTCCAAGGAACATTAACTTACTATGTGTATAGACAGAAAATGTTAACAAACCAGTAACCATGAACAGCAAGTACCAAATAACTAAACATATCATAAAAAATATTGGTGACACAGAATTCCCTGTAACAAATCACAGAAGATAGGACACAACAACCCTGTGATAGTAGTATGGGGTTCAGTAAGTCAGTTGGGTTACAATGGAGGGAATTGTAAAACTAAGAATTTAAATTATTCTATTAACTGTAAGTGTAAACATATGAAAGCAGAAGTTGAAGCAAAGAGGATCTGTGTCCTAGGGAATAGTTGAATCTGCACTAGAGTGTCAACCAGGTTGAAAGCTGTAAAAATAAAATACAAGGGAAATCCTACTTGCGCAACCATTGTGTGATAAAAAGTTGTGTGAGGGAAGATTGTAAGCATATGTAAGAATACAATGACCAGAGCATCTAGTTACCTTCCATATAAACTGCGTGGAAAGTAGTTGGAGCCATGGAGGTTAACTGAGTATAGATAGAGGTATGCGAGGAGGCATACATCTATATCTCGATGTTGCACTTTAAAATGTTGAAAAATATATCAGGCCTGCAAACTGGTAAGTTTGGGTAAGGGCCTAGTGATCATCTAGAGTTGGACAAAACTCTGAACATAAAACCTGAGAAATACAAAGTAGTATATATAGATATATAAGTCTACTCTATTGACTAAGAAGAGGGGAGGTCAAGCCCAAAGATTCTCATGTAAATTCTTGTCTTCCATGGCTGTCTAGAAGTACTGAAAAGAATCTAAACCCTGGATAACATTCTGAATTTGTAAGTAATTCAGTATAAAATCTATAACTGTTATCGGTGCATAAAGCGGAGAATATTTGAGATATGTTATATGTGTAGCACCCATTCTAGGATTCAATTGTCTTCCCCACATCAGGGTGATGTATCTAGACATGTTCGAAAAAAAAAAAAAATTTGGGTCTGGGAGACGTGACAAATGGTATCGGAGCAAAGTTCAAAAATTGGGCAAGATATGTGCTCACAAAGAAATGGTTAACTGTTATAAATTTTATGAATATTAAAAATATTTCTTCAAGTATACAAATATCTTGGATATACTTTCAGGTATACATATAACAGATTGATTTAGTACTACGTTCAACTGAATCTATCTTTTGGTATTCACCGTCCCGAACTCTGTTTAGCTGTAGACAGAAAGTCCATAGAGTAGGAACTCCAGAATCTTTAAACCAAGGAGGGTTTAAAATATGTAGTTACTTAGCTTCTACAGACGATTAATTATTGTTCTGCTTCCTGTAGACATAAAGGTGAAAGTCTATGCTCATAAGTATAATAGAAAAAACATTGTAGCAGAATGGTGATAGAGTAAGAAAAATACATTTGAACATGAAACTCAACATGTTTCTAGAAAAAAAAAGAGAAAGAAAAGGAGACATTAACATGTAACCTTTGAATTTGCAATGGAAGAAGGGAGTACTTCCATCTACCACAGTTTATATATACTTGCTATAAATAATTATCATTTCCGGCCTCTATCCTAAGTTAGCAGAAGACCAATATTTAGCAAAAGACTCCAAGTAAAAATTAAATTCCTTTAGTCAAGCATTAGTGGGTGCATCTATGTGTATAATAAAGGAAAGAAATTCAGATTCTTAAACTTTAGAATAGGTATTATTATTGAATTGAAGAGTAAATCTTTTTATAGAAATTCTAACCCACTTACAGTTAACATAAAAAGTATGGTAGATTAGTTTATATTCTAAACCTTAAAAGAATTGTTAGGGTGACGAATTACAATTATACAATGACCATACAAACTCAATCTATGTCTACTGAACATTTACTCTATCGAATGCATGGATAGCCGAAGTTTTAAGGAATAATATATGTACATATGTTATCATGTAGCGAGATTTGGAGCAAATTAGTTATTGCAACTCTCGGCTACAATTAAGTTACATATACGAGGTAACATATACGATTCATACATAAACTATTGCATATAAATTCCACATATAATAATGCCGCGACCTATATGCTAGAAAGGAATGAAACTATAAAGATATACTCAAACCCTTTCAGGTAAAAGTGCAAACCATGAACACACATCGAATATCCCTGTCCAACATAGGTTACCCGCAAGATATATAAACCGGAAGCCTGTGCATATCCACTGTGTATATAGATATATACATAGTTGAACAATATATGGTGTAAGGGAAAATAAAACCAAATTTAGTGCGTACTTAAATAGGTAAACGAATTACTGTCAAGAGAAACGCAGATTTTATACCACTGTCAATAATTATATCGGTAGCGACGGCTCGATTTGGGGTTGCGGAGATGGAAACAAACCAGAACCGCATCATTTTAATACAGTGTGGAGATAAGTTAGAGAAAACAAAATAATTAACATCAGACCTCCCGTAATACATCTACGAAGCTGGCAATGTTTTAGCGCGGCCTGTTATATCCGCCACTAATCTATTGGTGCCCTTGACCTGCATGATAACGACGCATTAACATGCCACTGTAAATTTTAGCATTTACAACCGCTCGTAGAGATCGATGCCGCCGGTACCCTATTCCACCACAGAATTTAATTAAATAAGTGCATAAGAATTCCACTGATGGGAGAGCTTGCTGGTTTAATTTCTCTGCAATGAACACATACATATATATATAAGTAGAAGAATTACGATTTCCTCGAACCGGTGATACAGCTATGGATTACCGCAAACCTACCTCGAGATCCAGCTTAGCAATCTTGGGAAAATAAATGTGAGGAAGATTTACCTGCTCACGTAGCGAGAGGTGAAGGGATAAAGCATTTGTGGATCGCCCCTAGCGGGGAGATCTTTGTTTGACTGCAAAACACAAATCTGTCAAGATGAGACACTGTATCTACTACTAACCTACGAAGTAAATAAACCAGAATGTGAGGGCCATAGCAATGAACGGGTTCAGAGAGTCGTGGGTTAAAGCACTGCACCCTGTATGCAGATCAAATAACCACTTGAAAGCGATGAACCGTAGTCACCACTGACCTCAATACTGGCAAGGAAGTGGGTAATTCCACGACGTTACACTCATAGAGAAAGAAGGGAAGATCAGGTGGATAAGACAGCAAAGGGCATCGACTTAAAAGCGATTTTGTAAACCCTAAGTGCACTGCCCCAGGAGGATCAGAAAAATCCACAGATGGATTGTGGGAATTCGGTCACAGTAACTCGGCGTACAAAGCACCATTAAAGCGAGCGATGGGGTTACAGAGAAGTGACTCCCTACACGCATAAGAATAGTGCATCAAACCAAGCTGTGTCAGTTCCAGAGATAGAACGCAACTCTCATAGTACCTGTGGGAGCTGACCTGTCGAGTAACCGATCTATCCTGCAAGTCCCACGATCAGTACGAGAGGAGATGTGCCAGCATGCTGTACTCGATTCTACAAAGAAAAATATCAAAACCACCATCTATGTCTGCAGAGCCGAGCACCACTTTAAACTTTTGGGTAGCGTGCTGATCACGCTCCAGACCCAGTACACCGGCGGCCGTCAAAATGCTTGCACTGGGTTATAATCGAAATCATGGTAAAAACGCCGCAGGGGTATCATGTAGATTAGGTGTTCCGTGTCGAAAAAACAATACAGTCCTAAATATCTTTTCACACTTGGTGCCACCTGCACAAAGAAGCACGAAAAAAAATGAGTATACAGTGAAGGTTTCGGTCAAGGCGTGCGAACCACCAATACCGACTGAGTACGCTAGGGTTAGAGAAATTTCCACGGAAACCATGATTAAAATTCAACGAGCGCGACGTATGTATACAGCTAATGTGAAACTACTCTCAATTGATAACTGAGTGGCTGTAGGCACCTATACTCCAGTTTACGTATCAACGCAGTGGTGTCCGATGTTCATATCCAAGTGTAATATTCCAAATGAAATGTTAAGACTTCAATATAATATATGGGGGCGCGTTCCAATGCAGTGGAAAAAAAAAGGGGGTTATGATATATACATATATGGGATATATATATATATATATATATATATGTTACCATGGATGTGGTATAGATCGACCGTATCATTTAATTAAAATCGACATGTAATAATTATACCAAGACAAAATATTTCGAATCCAATATGCTATGGGATATAGATATATATATATTCATTGTATCATTGAACTAATAGGGCCAAGGTCATATAGGCTCTATTCGGTTATATAATATATGTATTTATGGTAGCTGGAAATACATATGGATATATATATATGGTTGTTAAATATATATCTTTAATTCATGTTATATACATACATATAAGTCGTACTATATATGGATGTGTGAGTAAATAATTTAGATGTATTTAATCCATAATAGATATGTATATATGGGTTTTATAATACCATATATGGAGGTCTGAATAAATAAATTAGATATATTTATTCCACAATAAATAGGTATATAGGGATTTTATAATGCTATATACTATGGTTCCATGTGGTATGTACATGATATATATACCCAATCCATGTGGAGAAAAACAAACAATACACAATACACAAGTGTAGGAGAAGAAATAAAGTGTTATGTAGGGTAGGAGATGAAATAAAATGTTATGTACATTAGGGAGATAAAAAGGTTATATGCATTATTGTTTAAAGAATTAAAAAAAAAAAAATTCCCTAAACCAGAGGTGTGACAAATGACTTATATATATATATATAAAGGTTATATATATATATTTATCTATGTGCACTCAAGAGATGCTGTCAAGGAGATTTATATATATCTATAGATAAAAGAAACATACGTGGTATTGATATATGTAGGTATGACCTATAGGAAGGTATAAAAAGAAAACTATTGTTGAAATTCACTCAAAAAAAAATAATAATATAGTATCGGTTCACCAAATGTAAGGTGGGATATGTTAAACCGAGAAGGTGATGGTTTAATCATTGATGTTATATGGCAAAGCTTTAAAAATATGTGCAAAAGATTATATATCATAAATACCCCATATATCATCAATAAACCTTGATATCTATGTTGGATTTAATAAAGTGGCATTTTAGATATCTATGGGTAGAATATCGAATATATATATATATATATATAAATATATATATTGGATTAGTAAAGTGGACTAATAAATTCCCGGAATTGGTTGGAGTGAGTAGGACAACACTTATATATATATATATATATATATATAGGTATAAAATTGGATTTAAATTACCAAAATTGTATATTATATTGAGGATTATATATATAGAGTGGATCTATATATATATATAAAAAAAAGAGTGGAGAATTTGATGATATGAAATATAATGGTTCATATAGCAAAAAGCTTTATAAAGGAAATTTTATATGTTTCACTCTATGGGAATATATATACAATATGGTGGAATTGAGCATAATTAATTATGTGTGCAAGAATGTATATCTATAGAAAAATTAACCTTCAGGATAAGGTTAAGAAATGGATGTATGAAATTAGAACTGAGGTTAAAAGTTGGGGGACAATGTATATTTAATAGAGGCATGTATACTGCTATAAAAAGAAAAGAAGAGTACAAGTTTAATTACAGTTTAAATGGTTGATTTAGTAATTGTGGAACCATTACATGGAGTTAGGCATGAATGAATAAAGGGATAAATTGAAATTTCCTGATGATTTACTTAAGAAGGAATATTCTTGTAATAGTGGAAGAATGATTTCTTAATTATTTTATTTATAAAGAATTTATATTCTTTCATGGAAATAAATTATATTTTCAAGTTGATATATTTTATGAGTTTAGAGATAATGAGAAATAGAATTGGAAAAAAAATATGGAGAAGTGATATTTCTCTCTTAAGGAAAAAAAAACAAATATAGATTTAAAAATAAAAAGCATGAGAGATTTATGAGTTGCTTTTGTTAGAAAAAAAAAATAGAATGCTTTTATGCATTAGAAAAGAAGGAATTCTTTTATGATTCAGAAAAAAATTGGAATACTTTTATGATTCCATTTTAATTAATTCTATTATATAAGCCTATGAGAGAAATAGAAGAGGGGAATTAGCAAAGCATGAACATACAATTAAAAGTAAATGCATAAATTCTGGTGAGTCTTTGAAAAAGGGGAAACTGTGTCAAATTTATTTTTGACATTATCAAGTATTAATATTTGTGAATGTGATGAATTATAGAAATTACATTTATCACCAGAAAAGGAAACATGTATTCACACTATAAAATTTTGTGGTGTAAATTTTTTTGTTAATTTTCCTGAGTCTTAAATTCAAAGACAGAGAAATGATGTGAAATCATACAGCTACAAACCGAGAGAAAAGAGGATAAGCTGTATTTTGGACTTGGGTGTGGGGGAAACCCATCAGCTCCAAATTTGTTCACTTAAGTTTTGAACTTGTGGATACAATTTCATGTGAGAGGTAAGCATGGAATTGTAGAGATTATTAATGAGTCTAGTTGTTACTAACTAAATTGATTTGGTTAACAAAAAGAAACAATGAAAAGGTACTAGAAGTACAACTATAAAATGAGAAAGGGTAAGCATAAACATGCATATGATACAATTGTTTTCTTTCATTTATGAGTACTAATGAAAAAGTTGGAAAAATTGTTTAGCCAAGTGTGTAACAGGAAATTGGGCACTCTGAGAACAAAGAGGAAAAAGGTGAAGATAAATCACCTAGAAAATCCAGAAAAGCGGAACTGAACCAAGTTGCGTGAGGAAAGAATCTCACTGAAAAACAAGAAAGGATAAGTAGTGTACTAAAAGTGCACTAAACTATTATGAACCTGAACGGTTTGATTAATAACTGAATGTCTTAAGTTATTGAAATGCAGAATGTTGTTGTGAATTATCAATTATATGTACCTGATATTACTTACATTGGTATGAATTTTGGACAGAGAAACCAAAATAAAAGATCTTCCATATAGACTTCTTGTAAAGAAGTAGGAAGAAAACCAACTGCATAAGGCATTGGTAAAAATAGTGGAGGCAGGAGAGTACTCTGCTGGAAACTAATGGCTTATACATTAGCCCTACCATTGCTTATTAAATTTCCTGATATATTTCATGTCTCCTTGTTGGAAAAGAAAAGTTATAATTTTTGTACATGATGCTTCTCACATGAGTGATTTGAAATGTGGTCCAGGTAGAACCAGAAAAGGAATTTCCTTCCAGAGTCGCTTCAAAGATGAAAGCGAGAAGAAATGGAATTGTGAAAGTGAACAGTAGCTCGAGTAAAGGTGCAGTGGAGCACTTTACTGCTAAAAAGCTACATGGCACAGAGAAGCTCAGATGAGGGAAAAGCATTCATAATTATGTTCAAAATCAACTAGTAGATAGTTGTCAACACCGAGGACGGTGTTTATTTTCAGAGGGGGAATATGTAACACCCCAAGTTCTATGCTTTTCAAATGAGACATTTGAACATAAATCCAAAGGGGAGTGGACCCCAGTGGATGATTATTGTGTGGATGTGGTTAATTATGTAATTATGAAAAATAAATAAAATATTATGTATGCACTATGACCAGATGAGAAAATGAGATCATATGCCTAATCCATGAGGTGATGGAAAAGGAAAAAGACTTTCCCCAAAATCTTTCAAAAATCCTTGAAAGAAATTATTTCTAATTTAGATTTTTGAGGGAAAAATCTAAATTTCCCCAATGAAGAGGAGTAGTTGGGAAGAGGTGAGAAAAAGCTGGAAAAGCTGAGGAAAAGCTTAAAGCAGCTTTAAAGAGTCCCAAAATGGGAAGCCTAGGCTAAACAAGAATAAAGCATCCTGAAATTCTGGACGCAGAATTGGAAACAGGCTTTGGGGAAAGCACAGCTTAAATAAGCTGCTCCAGAACAGATTGAGGTTAGTCTGTTCTTGGAGGATCTCTGCTTGGGGGTGAATCCTGGGAGATAAAGAGGATTCTAAGGTTGGGAGGACTGGTCATGGTAGAGGTATGCATGCCTATTGTTGGAGATTGCTGTAAGTCTATATTAAATATATCCCTGCTTTATGAATTGTGATGTTATCATTTCTTATGCCATTTATGAATTGTGATGTTATCATTTCTTATGCCATTTATGAATTGTGATGTTATCATTTCTTATGCAATTTATGAATTGTGATGTTATAATTTCTTATGCAATTTATGAGTTATTATGTTATGGTTCATTATGAAGAGTGTAGATTGATTATTGGTTCAGTAACTCATGCAATTGTAAACCAAAGCTATTGATAGCAGAGACAAATGGTTGGAATATAGAGATGAGTATCTTGTAAAATGGAGTTAGAGATGGTAGATCCTTTGAATAGCTAATCTCATGATTATGTCCATGTGTAGCTTGCTGCCCTTCCAAGGAACATTAACTTACTGTGTGTATAGACAGAAAATGTTAACAAACCAGTAACCATGAACAGCAAGTACCAAATAACTAAACATATCATAAAAAAATATTGGTGACACAGAATTCCCTGTAACAAATCACAGAAGATAGGACACAACACCCTGTGATAGTAGTATGGGGTTCAGTATGTCAGTTGGGTTACAATGGAGGGAATTGTAAAACTAAGAATTTAAATTATTCTATTAACTGTAAGTGTAAACATATGAAAGCAGAAGTTGAAGCAAAGAGGATCTGTGTCCTAGGGAATAGTTGAATCTGCACCAGAGTGTCAACCAAGTTGAAAGTTGTAACAGTAAAATACAAGGGAAATCCTACTTGCACAACCATTGTGTGATAAAAAGTTGTGTGAGGGAAGATTGTAAGCATATGTAAGAATACAATGACCAGAGCATCTAGTTACCTTCCATATAAACTGCGTGGAAAGTAGTTGGAGCCATGGATGTTAACTGAGTATAGATAGAGGTATGCGAGGAGGCATACATCTATATCTCGATGCTGCACTTTAAAATGTTGAAAAATATATCAGGCCTGCAAACTGGTAAGTTTGGGTAAGGGCCTAGTGATCATCTAGAGTTGGACAAAACTCTGAACAGAAAACCTGAGAAATACAAAGTAGTATATATAGATATATAAGTCTACTCTATTGACTAAGAAGAGGGGAGGTCAAGCCCAAAGATTCTCATGTAGATTGTTGTCTTCCATGGCTGTCTAGAAGTACTGAAAAGAATCTAAACCCTGGATAACATTCTGAATTCGTAAGTAATTCAGTATAAAGACTATAACTGTGATCGGTACATAAAGCGGAGAATATTTGAGATATGTTATATGTGTAGCACCCATTCCAGGATTCAATTGGCCTTCCCCCCCATCAGGGTAATGTATCTAGACATGTTTAAAAAAAAAAAAAAAAATTGGAGGTGGAGACGTGACAAACTTTAATCAATTATTACAACAGTACCAACATCCAAATAGTTAAAATAAGAAAAAAAAAAGAACCACATATAGCCACTGAATTAGTTTCAAGTACCATATGATAGTCACTTGTATTTAAATCAACTATAACTATACTCCTTTAACATAGCACGAAAGAAAGGTAATCCAAAAATAATCATTAATAAGTAATGTAATTTATCATTTTGAACATATATTTAATAATAAGAAACACATATAATATTTAATGGGTAAGATTTAAATTTTAAATACCCTTAAGTTTAATTATTTGTATATTATATATAAAATATTGTGATATATTTTATAATTTTTTATATAATATTTAAGAATATTATAATGTAGGAGTAAAATATATAATATGTAAAAGTACTATAATACACAAGAACAATATAATGACACAATTAATTGATTGCAAATTAGAATTTTTAGTAAAAGAAAAATGCTTCTAAAAAAGCAGTTTAATGATAAGAGGTTCAACACGTTTGGAACTACACAATGTAGTTCATCTCCTAATGATATTTTTATTTTTCCGGAAGAATTAGTTAAACAATTATGGATCACACAAGTTTACAATCTGAAATTATTATTATTATTAATTATAAAAAGAATTATTGTATGAGTTAAACATATACTCATTTAAAAACAACATGTAACAATATTATTAATCATAGAGATTAGCCTCCATTTTATCATTTAGATTTTTTACTTGTAAATAGGCTCTTATTAATACCACATGCCCATAAATCCATAATTCATGTTCATATGATATTTTTTTTTTAATTCATCAATTTATTTAAAAGCACAAAGATCACATAACCACTTTTGAGATAAATCTAAAGTTTTGATAAATGAATCTACTACTAAAAATATTGTAGAAAATTCCATGAATATTAGATCCCTACCATCCTCCTAATCATTAGTGATAATTAAATAAAAATCTAAAATAACAATTATTTCAAGGAATAATGTATTTTAAGTATTTTTTATGTTAAAAAGATTAATTGTGAGGAAATTAATTAAAAACAAAATGTACTCTTATAAAAAGTTTTTTGAATTCAAATAACCAAATAGAAGAAAGAAGGTCTAAAAATCATGGACACAGAAGACTTGTGAATTATAATCTTTAAATAGAAGAGGTGAGGGAAATTTGACAAATCTTGAAAATATTTTGTGGAGCCTTGAGAGTGTAAAGTTATATATTGAAGCTCATAATAACTTCTCTTTAGTTAATTTTATTTGTGATATTTTATTTTCCTTAAATACATAACCCTAAATTTTAATCTAAGTCACGAGAATACTCTATAAATCCGATTTCATTACCCATAAATGCAATAACAAACTAGCATACTGGCTGACTCACTTATTTTTTTTTAATAATTACACCACACTTGCCAAACCTCGTACTATCATGAACTTACCACTTCCTCATGATCTCATAGCTTCATTTCTCCCACACACAATCTTAGATTTTAATCTAAATTAATGAAATACTTTAAAATGTTGTCTCGAATGTAAGGAAAAGAAATCTGGCTCACTCATTGTTTTATTAAAGGAGGCGAAATAAATTTTTCTTTATTAAAGGACGCGAAAATGTTGAAGTTTTGGCTAGGTTTATTTCTAAGTTTTTTATTTCCTGCTTAAATTTCCATGGAAGGCATGGAAATACTCTACCATTCCTACTTAAATTTCCATGGAAGGCATGGAAATACAAATAAAATATCAGTCTGCAAACTATATTAATTAATCAAAGAGATTAGACACATTTATTCATGAGATAGTCTCAAGATAGGAAATCTATCTTGGATGCACAATAATGTAGTT
The DNA here is from genome assembly GCA_034641835.2 of Pinus albicaulis. Classification (NCBI taxonomy): domain Eukaryota; kingdom Viridiplantae; phylum Streptophyta; class Pinopsida; order Pinales; family Pinaceae; genus Pinus; species Pinus albicaulis. The sequence continues at coordinate 385,873 of JAXQQM020070762.1, read as the reverse complement.
GAGAGAATATCTCAACCTCACACTAAACTAGGAGCTAACCTATAATATAGGAAGAAACTCTATACATAGAGAGAATCACAAACAAAAGACAAGTAGGAATTATATATTCCAACACTCCCCCTTAACGACTACTTGTCTCAATATCCATCTGCAAAATCTACATCTTGTTCTATTTGGTAATTACACTTTGTATCTTGTTCATGCTATTTTCGATGTACATATAAAGAAACAACCATCTACCGAAATGCATGGGTTCCCAACCGCTACAATCGCCAGTGTACTAGGAAGTTCTTCACATGCATGGTTCATTCAACCTCTCAATTAACTCCCCCTAGATAAGAAATATCTCCTAATGGAGTCTAAAACCAAAACGGCCCACCCAAGTGTATCCATCCCACATGACACACTCTTCCAGGGTGTTAGAAAACTCTCTCACTGAGGGAACATATAACAAAGGGGTATGCATGCCTCTCTAGGTCTTATAGCATGTACAAAAAATACATGACATGTACATTTTCTTCTAATTACAAACTGTGACTCATACTCTACCATATTCATGATTCTATTCTACAAAAATAAACAAACTTAGAAATATATAGTTCTAGCTACCCTCTATGATCTAGGAACAGACTCTTAAATAGAGAATTACAACCACAAACAAGTAGGAATTACATATTCCAACTCCTGTTGAACAACTACTTGTCGTGATATCAATTCACAAAGTCTAGTTGTGGTCAAACATAACAAAGGATATGTCAATGTCCATATAAAGGAGCAACCATCCATCGGAATGCATGGGTACAAACCGCTGCAACTGCTAGTCTCGTAGGATGTCCTTCGCATACATGATTCTGTCAACCATTATCACTGCATATATGTACCACTATCAAAAAATGTGTCTGTGACTCAAATTCACCACAAACAAGCAAATCCCATGTGCAGAACCGGAAATACTGTCTGCGACTCGGATCCACCACAAACGGGCGAATCCCATGTCCAAAACTGCCAAAAAGAGAGATCAACACCTTTCTAAGCCAAATATACACGTCCAAATAACAATCCCCAATAGTCGCTCTGATTGCACCTTTCGACATGACTGTCAGATAGAAAAAAATACGCCGACCCTCCTGTGCTAAAAAATAACAATATCTGAGACCTGTGAGTGAGGTGTTTACTGCATTCCACCTACTCCTATGAGCATTTAAGCTCCTGTGTGCACCCGGGGCACATGTAGCCACAAAGGCTCCTATATTCATGAAGGCTTCTGTATGTAGTTTCTGGTTCACCACAATCCATCACTTTACAGTGACAAAATATGGTTTTTGGCTAACCATAAACCTGTACTTACAAGGTGGTTTTGATATTACCACGAAATTTACACATCCCTTAACAAGGCATACATTCCATACTCCAACTCTTGGAGTTTCCAAATACATACAATTACCACTACAACAACTGCTTAGACTTTCTTACCATGCTAGGGAGTCTATCCCACAAACCCACACTAACTCAAACAAACATTTACTTTGTTGTCCATCATAATAGTTGTTGTTGCTTCATTACCTCATATTTCGTTGCTTACATCTTGGGCATCTTTGTCTTTGTTAAATAAATTCTTGGAACTCCATGCTTAACCTGTCATTTGTTAGAGTCGCGAATTCTAACAAAATAACTTTACCTACATTGAGTTAGCTAGGCTCAATAAGGCTCAATAAGTTTAAACATGATTCCAAGAAGCTAAATGAAAAAAACAAAAGACTCTTCAAATTAATTTCTCTATCTCTGCCCAAAGATGATTATTTCCCAAACATACCAGCAACCATTTTTCTCCAACGATACCTCTGAAGGGTCTACTAATGAAGAATCAGATTGACAACTTTTCAATAGGACTCAATGCAGTGTATTCCAACACTGATGATCCAGACATAGGCACTCATAGCCACACGAAGAGAACACAATTTCCCCTTCAAGAACAATAATCCAGGACTCCACGGTCCAATCCTCCGTCGTCCACTAATTCACTATCAACATGCATAAAATTCAACAATATTATACACAAAAGTTCTCATTTTAGTATCCAATCCCCTGGCATCACAACATAATGCCACTTCCCCTATTCATTGTATCAAGGCTTGGTAACAGCTTCCAAGCATGCCTCCTCATGCTTGCTGACAGGACACGCAAACTTGATCATCCTACAATCTATGATGTACCTCCATATGCCATTTTCATTGTCATGTCTTCATCATATCTAGTAGTAAATCATACCTGCAAATAAATTTATCTATTGTTGGAATGGGCAATTCCAACAAAGACTCGCACTCGTGACAATAGTAGCCTAAACTAAATGTCACAATAAACAAATTAATTCTTTCAACCAGATTTACATTACTCACATGACCACCCTTAAAGAAATATTAAACACAGGCAACATGACATCATGCCCACACTTTCGATCTACACCAGACATACTAGTAAATTGCAAACAGACCACCCAGCAGACTGGTGTAGTAGCAAGGTACCACTACAACAACAATGCAGTGTCTTCAGATCGAGGCTGGAACAAAGAAGCAAACCAAACTCGAACGTTTCTTTTCCTCACATATTCACTTACAGAATGCTGAGGAGATCCCCCAATCAACAGCTCACTAAGGGATTCACCCACTCTCCTGTCTTCTCCACGCAACAACACCTTTCAATCCAGCGATTGACAAAAAATTCAAAGAGAAAGAAAATCTATGATAAAGAAGATCATGTATGATGGAAAGCTCGATTACACCATACACCTGAACATTTCTGACAACACTTTCACCACGAGTAATAGCAATGCTTGTTCCAATAGAAATTTTTTTTATAAAAAACGCAGCCTCTAGAATATCGATCCTTCTGGAACATGAATGTGTGCAAATTCAAGAAAAAAACACAATACATGTCCATAGAGAAAAATGATAAGATAAAATATCATCGGGAATCAACTGTGTAGGCAAAACCTGAATCACAATGTCTGTGTATTGCTTTTGTGGATCGATATAGGCATCAAAATCTGGTTTGCGGGCTTCGATACTTGCTTTGATAGTGTCTAAAAAGTGCCCACGTTCGGCCATATCATGCTCCATTTTCCAAGCAAACTTCATCTCGTTGCTGATGTCCAAATATATACCGAAATCTAGCAGCTCTCTCACATGGGCATCAAACATGGGATGAAAGCCTTCAATGACGAGAATCTTGGGAGGTTTGATCTACTTCAGAGGATCTAGAATACTAGTGACGTGGTTATAGATGGGCTTCATAACTGGTTTCCCCTCCTTCATGGCCTTGACCTACTCATACATGAGATCAAAGTTATTAGCCCTGGGGTCAAGAGCTGTCACACCTTTATCCTTCCTCCCATATCTGTCAAGGGAGTGGTAGTCGTCCAAGCATATGACCATGGTAGTATCGCTAATGAGCATATTGGAGTTAGGATTTCTACCCTTAGGGGGCTTTGCAGCTCTGCCAAAGACACTTGTTAGGCGCCTCATGAACGTACTCTTTCGTTGCTTATATACATCAGTCAACACTCAATGATGTGCTAGTATATCTTCTCATGGAGTAACAGCCTTCGGGAGCTGGTGAATCATTGTCCAGCAGTACCAACTACAACAAACAAAATAGATCACACAACCATTGTGAAGTATGCATCTTCCATAACTATAATGGCATTGTTTCCACTAAGTTCAAGCAAACACTTCCCAAATCTTGTATTGACTACCTTTTGAACAATTTATCCAACCTCACGCAGGCTCTCAGCCTCTTCTGAGGCTCGACCTCCAAGAATGGGAGCCATGCCTCCATGCCGCTGTTGCACTCTACACGCAGTCCACGCAGCCACTAATCAGGTCACCAACTACACATGGATCAGGAACATTTCCAAAGAAACATATCTGAGCTCCACAACAACAGCTTCAACTAAGCAAGTGACCTTGACTCTGCAAGGATGTGGATTTGCGGCTACTGCTGGGACCAATTACACCAACCATAGTCCCCTTCCATATGTCCACCGATACTCCAGACAGAAGGCGTCGCCCCTCATCTGACTTCTTCTGCAGATTTCTGACACTCATTTTCAGATGCAGATTGCCATTACCAGAACCGTCCACATGCTCCTCATCGATGAGCAACAACATCTCCTCTCAAAATCTCTCAGCTCCTTCAGAAGCATGTAACTCATCCTTAATCTGAGCGTACATCGACTTCCAACAGGTTCAAACCAGGACGCTTGTCGAGGCCTCCCATCGATGCCAGGGATCAAGTCGTGACCACGACTCAAAAATTCTGTTGAGCAAATGCAAGAGCCAACGGATGGCCGATGCCTCCAATTATGCATCCTATGATTACCACCACATCATGTTGCTCTTCCAAAATGCTCCTCCAAAACACTCATGGCAATCGCATCACACCGGAGTATAATACAGATCTGCGAATTGACAATTTTCATAAAAATATCTCAATTGCTTCTGCTCAGCAAATCTACACACCACTGCCTCTTCATAAACAACAAGTAGTGAGATTCTAAGGCATTCATATCGAATGGACAAACTTAAAAAAAAAAATTAAAACTAAAACAATAAAAATACAGTATCGATATTCTCTTATTTCCCTCATCCCAGGGGGGGCTGAGGCCGAGGCCGGGCCCTTATGGGCTCTGATACCAAGATAAAATATCAGTCTCCAAACTATATTAATTAATCAAAGAGATTACACACATTTACACTTGAGATAGTCTCAAGATACGAAATCTATCTTGGACACACAATAATGTAGTTGAGAGAATATCTCAACCTCACACTAAACTAGGAACTAACCTATAAGATAGGAACAGACTCTATACATAGAGAGAATCACAAACAAAAGACAAGTAGGAATTGTATATTCCAACAAATTCTGTAACGCGGCATGGGCTGTTATTTCACTTATAGGATTACGAAAATTCCGAGTATATTTTCTATTTTAGATCATCTAACTATTATTTTTCTTTTATAGCTCGCTATCAATTTGTAAAACTCACGAATGTTTAAAATGTAAAATACCCATTTATGATAGTTTGTATATAAAATAAATCATCATCCTCAACAACAACCCTCAACATCCGTGATCTGAGTCAATCAAACCAGAATTCGCTTGTTACCATTTCATTAAAATAACAATTAATTTAATGTAACTGAGAATGAACAGATAATTTAACCTAAACTTGAAGAGAGTATGAAAAAGGAATGATAACTATAATTTTTTAACATAACATGAAAGAATTAACATAACATGAAAGAAAGAGTAACGGGATCTTTTTATACGGGCAGAATCTTTTGATCCATTACTAAATCTTTAATCACAGGGGTACAAAAGAGGAATGATAGGATCAGGAGTTTAGCAAAGCTAGATTTTTTATCAATTGTCACATGAGTACCAACCCATATACTTCAAAAATAATTAAAACATGTAGAAAATTGATCACCGCGTACCCATTTATCACTGTCGTTTGTATTTAAAATCGATCACATTCTACTTCAAAAACCCTTTGCTAATTATTATTTCCAATTATTATTTCCTAGACATAACAATTAATTGAACATAATTTTGAATGTAAATAGTAATGATAAATATAATATTTGAGCATGTAATAGAGACGAGGGTTTAGTGGAAATTAATCTTACCTCAAGAGTGAGCCGAATTGTTTGCTATATTTCCATATCCTGAATCAATAGTTACAATAGTGCAAACAAGAACACTTTATATTATTGTGAACGTAGAAAAAACTCACAACATCAAACAGAGTCTATCCATCAAAGATAACTAAAACTAGTGAAAATTCATGTTAGGGGAAAATGGAGAAACAAAAATATAAAGAAGCAAAAACCATAAGCGGAAGAAGAAAGGAAAATTAAAAGTTGCAATTCGTTCCAACTTGAAAAAATCAAAGCAGTCGTCGCAATTCATCACCAGAAATTTGGTAGAGCGAAAGTTTTGGCACCACTGTCATCCTAATACATCTACATGTTGGCAATAAAATTACAGGCTTCGTTTAAATAGACATACATCGAACAGATGAATTAAAAATATTTTGAACGTTTAGCGCAAACCCTGAGTTCGACCGACTTCGGAAATATTTTGTAAGAATTCATCCAATGCAATTACCATCGTTAGTTTGTGCTTTTTTTATCACGTTAAAAGTTGTGAGCTGGTGCTTTTTTAATGAGGTTAAATGAAAATTTATCCCTATTTTTTTCCTTTTATGAGGTTAAAAGAAAATTTATCCTAATTTTGTTTTTTAAGGAGTTCGGGTTAAAAGAAAATTTATCGTAATTTTCTGTTTTTTTAAATGAGGTTATTTTTTTTTTTTTATTAATCATAACATTCTGCATCTTTCTTTTTTATGAGGTTAACTTTTTTTTTTTTTTTATCGCATTTTCATTTGCATCTGATTCGAATTTCGCTGAGATTCTCTGCGTTCTAGTTCGCTGCAAAGATAATCGCCGCCATTTAATTATTCCAATTTAACCAGTTCATTGTTGAATTGGATACTTAGACTTTTCAACTTTGTTTGTTTTTTTGGGTTGATTTGTAAGTGCTAGATAATTGATATTTAAATAAAAATAAAAAATCCTTATATTTAATATTATTAAAGATATTATTTCATCTCTGGCTCAAATTTCTACAATGGAATCAGGCAGTTGTTAAATGAATGTATTGTTTGTATATAAACTAGAAATTGCATCATATGTTGCAATAGGAATGCCTTTAGGTAGGATCCTAAGAAATAGTAGCATACAAGACTGAACTCAAAATTTTATGCAATTTTTTAATTTATTTATGATTGTTTGTGTGAGAATTTTTTTGTTCATTTCAATATACATGGATTATTTTAAATTTGAGTGGATAATATCAATATAGATTTTGTGAAAACTTATGATAATTGAATAATGAAATTTTTATTAATTGTTTACAATAAGAAAATCAAAAGCTTGCCTCATCTTTACAAGTCAACATAAATTACATTAATATGTAAAATAATAACAACAACATCTAAATCGTCCATAATATAATTAGATGGATAAAGTGATATTTGATGTAAAAACATACTTCAATAAAATATTAAATACAACTTATGATGATTTGACTTCCCTGGTAAACAGAGATACTCAACATAACCATACGTTTGAATCTTTGACAGTTAATAATGTTGGTTTTCCAAATTAAAATGATTTAAAATAAGCCCATGGAAATGTAAATATAATTTAGAAATGAGAATAGTGAGCTTCTGATATCAAACTAGTTTAATGAGGTGGTCAACATGCTTACAGTGACTTTCGTTTCATCCAACTTAGTTTCTCATTGGAATATGTATTTTCCAACATCAATTTCTAAGAATAAGATGCTTAATACAATGTGAAAGGAATTATATTTGAGTTTTCATATTCTATAGTTTTCTGTGACTATCTCAAACACATGAACCTTCAATGGGTGTCTCAGAAGCTTGGATGTCTTTTTCCTTCTCTCATAAAATGAATGATGCTTTGATTGAAGATGAGGTTTGTGACAACTAGGGTTGGGCATATTTAATTCGGTCATGCTTATTGCTTCAATAAAATTAAATATAATTGTTGTTTTTCATTTTTTTCCATGTTAAATTAATTTTGGCTATGTGATAAATTCATGTCAAGGTTTCTTTTACCAATGGGTTTTTTCGTGGTAGTATTTCTTTAAATATAGTCTATTTCATGGCTTGATTACTTTCGAATAATTTATTATGTATAAAAATAAGTATATACATACCATATTAGTGGAGTTATTCAAATTTTAAGTCTTGTAGAACTTTGTTGCAACCATAAGAGATGTTTCTCTTTTGACAAATCGCTGGAAGATTATAGAATTCATACAACCTTAACTAGAATCAAGCTTAGATGGTGTGGTTCTTTTAAGAGATAAATTCCAATGGATGGGAATTTCTACATCAATTTACGTTGGAGATGAGGTGCATCACTTTTGCGTTTTTCTTATCAATTGATTTATGAATTGTGGACCATAGGAGTAACCAATAGTTTCAACGAAATCCAAAGTAGCAAGCTTGTAATGGTCTCCGATACCTGCTGTAAACTTAAACTTTATATCTTGTGTAAGATTGAGCACTTTATATAACTAATATTGCATTGAAAATGCTATATAGAAATGAATTTATTTGTGAATTGTTGACCATAGGAGTAACCAAGAGTTTCAAAGAAATCGAAAGTAGCAAGCTTGTAATGGTTTCTGATACCTGCTGTAAACTTAAACTTGATATCTTGTGTAATATTGAGTATTTGATATAACTAATATTGCATTGAAAATACTATATAAGACTTGTCAGGAGACCATAACTTATGGCAGATATTATGTAATAATTTATTACATTTACCAGTCATATTTTGTACTACGACAGTGTCACTGTGTGCAACCTCAGCTCCATAGGATGTTATATGTTATTATATTTTTTATTTAGGCTTTGTACTATATCTCTGTCACTAGTGTTGAAATTTTGGTCATTAACATGGCTCCTATTACTCAACTGTGACGATGTTAACAATGTTATTAGATTTTTTATTTATGTTTTGTACTATAACTTTGTCACCATTATTGAAATTTGTTCATTAGAATGATTTCTCTTACTAAAATTTCACACTGTGGCTTGTCCTAAATTCAAGTCATACTTTCCTGCATTTTGTTGACCATGCTGATTTGTTACTTGGACCATCTCAACATGAGATATTTCCATGGAATGCTTGATATTTTCCGATTCCTTGAAATTTTCACAATTTTCCCATGCCATATTTTTCTCTTCTCTGGAAAGTATTTCATCTCCATTCTCCTGGAGAAGAGTCTCTTGAAAATTGGCAATCCAACTTGAGTAATGATGTTCAATTAATCTCTTCATAAAAGCAGAATATGTTTGTGAAGCTTAACATTAGAACTAACCAGAGCTTCAACCTGATTCTCTAGTTCGGCGAGGCACTCTTTCAGTTCATCACAATTATTGGAAACATTGTCATTATCTTCAATATTTAATATAATTAAAAATTCCTCTTAATCAGGAACCTATGAATTTTTTCTTACCACCAACTCTTGGTGCAAGACCCTCTTTTTCTACATGTTGCTTATATATTTTTTCCTCCATTTTTCCTTGCAAAACTATGTGATAGGCCTAAACATGCTTTGTCTGTCTAAAGATCCACACATGAAAAGAATCCTAAAAGATCATGTGTTGGATTATAGGAACCATAAAAAATTATCACATGATTGAGTGTTGGAATATTTTTACCTAGTGACCAGGTGCTAGTTCATATTAAAACACATGGGAGCTTCTAGTATTTATGTTTATTATTTTTTATATAGATTAAAAATTGAGGATATAATTTTGAAATTTTCTAGTGTTTAAAAAAAAATCCACAAACATTATTATTTGTAATATTTATGTTTATTAATTTTTATATAAATAATCATTATGAGTAGATTTTTATTTAAAAATATATATATTCAATAATAAAAAACTTATCAAATATTTAATGGAGCAAGTTTTAGATTTGAAATATTAAATATATATTATTAATACTCTTAAGTTTAGTTAAAATTATTATGATTTATTTTTTACTTATTTTTATACAATAGATAAGAATACAAAGATTTAGGAGAAATACATATAATATGAAAAAATATTATAATCTAGAAGATGGATTCTAGTTGGCATTCTAAACATCCACAAATGTTCTCTGACACTAGAAAATCCAAAATCCTCTTCAATAATTGATAACCACACGAGGTTGAAAATAATATATAAAATTGAAATTCTTAGTCAATGAAAAAAGTTTCTTAGAAAAAGAAGTCTAATGACAAGGGATTTTAAAAATAATGGTTTTTGAGTTTCTCTAATTTATAGTCAATAATAATAACTACAAGAGTAATATAAATTAAAATTTTGGTAAATGTCAATAAACATCAAAAATTTACATCATGATACATCTCACATTTTGTGCTCATTCTTATCTCCTGCATCACTGTTTGAGCTTCTACCATCGTCGGAACCCAAATTTCTATTGGTGGAGTGGATGCTACTGGAGGCACTCTGCACAGGGAGAGCCTTCATCTTGCGAGGGATAAAGACCGGCTCAGGTAGGATGGTCGACTTACGTAGTCTCTCTTTGGGTTGAATGCTTGAGGAGGCTGGAGGGGAGACAAGTAGTTGCAAGGATAATTGGGCTGAAAGATTAATAGGGTCGAGTCTGCTCGGCTGCTCTCAGCCTACCAAGTGATTCAGTTCCCTTCCCATGGCATGCGATAGAGGTGGTCTGAGGGGAGGCCACGACCTCCAGCTCTTCTACACTGCATACGGTGATGCCTTGGCATGACACCCAAAGGAGCATAATATCAAGACAGGGAGGAAGCACTCAGCAGCACAGGAGAGGAGATGCCACCACCTGAGAATGTCATGGGAAGGCTGAGGCAGGGCTGAGAAGGGCCAAGAACTAGGTGTCAAAAGGAGGAATGGAAGGCATGCATAGATAATAGAAGGGAGAGCTCAATGGAGGTTGAATGAGAATGAGTAACAGGCTTAATAGCCATGGTGACAGAATCGAGAGCTCTAAATTCTCTGCAACAGGAGGACTTTGTAATGAAGGTGGTGAAGTGTGAATTTAAGACAGGCTTGCTTGGACATTTAATGTTGAGTGGGTGACCATCTACGGGCACATGGGCTGGGAAGTTGTCCTGTCACATGGCACCCAGGTGGCCCCTCTGATCACGAGAAAGCACTTGCATCTGGGTAACCAAAATTTATGTATTATTTTTTCATTAACAAAACAATTAATTTAACCTCACCTTCAACAGAAAATGGACAGAGCATGAATAATAACTACACGCCTTTAACATAACATGAAAGAAAGAGGATCGACATATTTAGAAGAGATGACTTTAAATTCATAGCAAGGCGCAATCTCTTGTTCCGTTGTTATTGCTCCATTGCTACAACTTTAATCAATTATCACAACAACACCAGCTTCCAAATAGTTAAAATAAGAAAAAAAAAAAGAACCACATATAACCACTTAATTAGTTTCAAGTACCACATCATAGTCATTTATATTTAAATCAACTATAACTATACTCCTTAAACATAGCACGGAAAAAAGGTGATCCAGATATTTAGCAGAGCTGAATTTTACCTGATGACATTGAGGGGTCTTTTGCTCCATTACTAGATCTTTAATCATTATCAACACAGTACCATATTCGAAATAGTTAAAATAGGGGAAAAAACACATTCCTTGTTATTAAAAGATTGAGCCAGCTAATATACTAGTTTTTATTTTTTATATTTTTAGGGTTATGTATTTTATTTTCCTTAAATACATAACCCTAAATTTTAATCTAAGTCATGAAAATACTCTATAAATGAATGGTAAATCTGATTTCTCCGGGTCCACCTCGGAATTGTGTGTCCGTTGTATTCTTCAAGCCAAAGAAATATGCTGCAATGAATCATCAGTTGCACTACTAATGTTGCAGATATGGACCATCCCTTAAATAGGCTAACTGGTACAACTCTTTTCTTTCAACACATAAGAAAATACATGGATGATTCGCACATTAAAACAAACTAAGGAACTGAAGCTTTATGGACCTTTGACAACTTGGTGGTTGAAAGAGTTTTAGAATGTCGAAGTTGATCTCATCAATCATCAACGTAATTCGATGCTGTCTTTATGCAAGTAGGATGGATTTTCTCCTTCAATAAACTTGCAATGACAAACTCTCCACCAATTATGTCTTCTATCTTCTTAAGAGTGCCTACTTCCTCTTGAAGTAGGGAAAAATCTCCTCTCTTAGATATCTCACTCTCAGCACTCCTCTCTTCAAAAATTCCTCCTTTTACAAAGAAACATACTTTCCTTTATACAATAGGAGTTCATAAATTCATGGAAAAAATAATGCTGCCTCAATCTTCAATAAACCAAATTAAGATTTTGGTTAATCTTACGAGGTCTTTTAATTCATCTTAATTCATGAATCTTCTTAATTAGGTTCTAAAGCTTCATGCTCAATTCTCTTCGAAATCCACTTTTAGACTTCATGACAAAATATAGGATAGGGAGGGAGCACTCAGCAGCACAAGAGAGGAGATGCCACCACCTGAGAATGTCATGGGAAGGCTGAGACAGGGATGATCAGGGCCAATAACCAGGGGTCTAAAGGAGGAATGAGAGGCATGCACAGATAATAGAAGGGAGAGCTGAATGGAGGTCGTATGAGCACAGGTAGAAGTCTTAATAGCCATGGTGACGGAATTGAGAGCTCTTAATGCTTTGCAGTAGGAGGACCTCGTAATGAAGGTGTCAAAGTGTGAATTTAAGACGGTCTTGCTCGGGTATTTAACGTTGAGTGGGCGACCATGTGCGGGCACGTGGGCTGGACAATTTTCTTGCCACATGGCACCGAGGTGGCCACTCTGATCATGGCAAAGCACCCGCATTCGGGTAACCAAAATTTATGTATTATTGTTTCATTAACAAAACAATTAATTTATCCTCACCTTCAACAGAAAATGAACAAAGCATGAATAATAACTATACTCCTTTAACATAACATGAAAGAAAGAGGATCGACATATTTAGAAGCTCATAGCAAGGGGAAATCTCTTGTTCCATTGCTATTGCTCCATTGCTACAACTTTAATCAATTATCACAACAATACCATCTTCCAAATAGTTAAAATAAGAAATAAAAGAACCACATATAGCCATTGAATTATTTTCAAGTACCATATCACAGTCATTTGTATTTAAATAAACTATAACTATATTTAACATAGCATGGAAGAAAGATGCTCCAGAAATAATCATTAATAAGTAATGTAATTTATCATTTTAAACATATATTTAATAATAAGAAACACATCTAATATTTAATGGGTAAGATTTAAATTTGAAATTATTAAAAGATATTATAAATACCCTTAAGTTTAATTATTTGTATATTATATATAAAATATTGTGATATATTTTATAATTTTTTATATAATATTTAAGAATATTATAATGTAGGAGTAAAACATATAATATGTAAAAATACTATAATACAAGAGCAAAATATAATGACACAAATAAAATTAGAATTTTTAGTAAAAGAAAAACACTTCTAAAAAAGAAGTTTAATGATAAGAGATTCAAAAGATAATGGTTTTCAAAAATTTATAATTTCTAATTAATAATAATAATTAACATATTCATATAAATTAAATGGTTGGTAAATGTTAATAAACATCAAAACACCTACATGATACATTTCACATTCCTAAAATTAAAAAAATAAATAAAAATTAGATAATAAAATTATTATTTATTTTTAATAATAATTTTTATTTAACTAATTCTTCCCCAAAAATCACAATATCATTAGGAGGGCCAACATGTTTGAACTACCCAGTGTAGTTCATCTCCTAATGATATTATTATTTTTCCGGAAGAATTAGTTAAACAATAGTGGATGACACAAGTTTACAATATGAAATTATTATTATTAATAATTATAAAAATAATAATGTATGAGTTAAACGTATACACATTTAAAAACAACATGTAACAATATTTTTAATCATAGAGATTAGCCTCCATTTTATCATTTAGATTTTTTACTTGTAAATAGGCTCTTACTAATACCACATGCCCATAAAACCATAATTCATGTTCATATGACAATTTTTTTTTAATTCATCAATTTATTTAAAATCACAAAGATGACATAACCACTTTTGAGATAAATCTAAAGTTTTGATAAGTGACTCTACTACTGAAAATATTATAGAAAATTCCATGAAGATTAGATCCCTACCATCCTCCTAATCATTAGTGATAATTAAATAAAAATCTAAAATAACAGTTATTTCAAGGAATAATGTATTTTAAGTATCTTTTAAGTTAACAAGAATAATTGTGAGGAAATTAATTAAAAACAAAATGTACTTTTATAAAAAAGTTTTTTGAATTAAAATAACCAAATAGATAGAAAAAGGTATGAAAATCATGGACACTGAAGACTTATAAATTATAATCTTTAAATAGAAGAAGTGAAAGAAAGTTGACAAATCTTGAAAAGACATTTTGTGGAGCCTTAAGAATGTAAAGTTATATATTGAAGCTCATAATAACTTCTCTTTAGTTAATTTTATTTGTGATATTTTCTTTTCCTTAAATACATAACCCTAAATTTTAATCTAAGTCATGTAAATACTCTATAAATGAAAAGTAAACACGATTTCATTACTCGTAAATGCAATAACAAACTAGCTTACTGGCTGACCTACTTATTTTTTTTAATAATTACATCACACATGCCAAACCTAGTACTATCATGAACTTACCACTGCCTCATGATCTCACAGCTTCATTTCTCCCTTACACAATCTTAGATTTTAATCTAAATTAACGAAATACTTTAAAATGCCGTTTCAAATTGACTCGCTCATTGTTTTATTAAAGGATGCGAAATAAATATAGCTTTCTTAAAGGACGCGAAAATGTTGAAGTTCTGGTTAGGTTCATTTCTAAGTTTTTCATTTCCTGTTTAAATTTCCATGGAAAGCATGGAAATACTGTAACGTTCCTGCTTAAATATTTTCTGTTTTTAGATCATCTCACTATTATTTTTCTTTTATAGGTAGCTATCAATTTGTAAAACTAACAAATAATTAAAATGTAAAATACCCATTTATTATAGTTTGTATCTAAAATAAATCATCATCCTCAACAACAACCCTCAACATTCGTTATATAAGTCAATGAAACCAGAATTCGCTTGTTAATATTTCTTTAAAATAACAATTAATTTAACGTAACTGAAAATGAACAGATAATTTAACCTAAACTTGAAGAGAGTATGAAAAAGAAATGATAACTATAACCTTTTAACATAACATGAAAGAAAGAGTAACGACATCTTTAGCAGAGATGATTTTTACAAGCGGAATCTTTTGATCCATTACTAAATCTTTAATTACAGGAGTACAAACGAGGTATGATAAGATCGGGAGTTTAGCAGAGCTAGATTTTTAATCAATTGTTACACGAGGACCAGCGCATGCACTTCAAAAATAGTTAAAACATGTACCAAATTGATCACTGTTTACCCATTTCTCACTATGGTTTGTATTTAAAATCGATCACATTCCACTTCAAAAACCCTTTGCTACAGATGATCAACATCGACAATTATTATTTCCTGGACATAATAATTAATTGAAAGTAATTTTGAACATAAATAGTAATGATAAATAGAATATTTGAGCATGTAATAGAGAGGAGGGCTATAGTGGAAATTAATTTACTGAGCCGAATTGTTCGCTATATTGCCATATCAATATATCCTGAATCAATAGTTACAACAGTACACTTATATTATTGTGAAAGCAGAAAAGAACTCACAAATATCAAACAGAAGCCCATCCCATCAAAGATAACTATTAAAACGAGTGACAATTCATAGGTGAAAATGGAGAAACAGAAATATAAGGAAACAAATGTTTTGGCACCACTGTTACCCTAATCCATCTCCATCTTGGCAACGAAATTTGATAGAACGAATGTTTTGGCACCACTGTTACCCTAATCCATCTACATCTTGGCAATGAAATTAAGGTGGCTCTGTTTAAATAGACATACATCCAACGGATAATTTAAAAATATTTTGAACCGTTAGCGCAAACCATGAGTTCGACCGTCTTCGGAAATATTTTGTACGAATTCATCCAAATCAATTACCACCGTTAGTTTGTGTTTTTTTATCACGTTAAAAGTTGTCAGCTGGTGCTTTTTTAACAAGGTTAAAATAAAATTCATCCTCATTTTGTGCATTTTTATGAGGTTAAAAGCAAATTTATCCTAATTTTGTGTTTTTTTAAGGAGGTTAAAAGAAAATTTATCCTAATTTTGTGTTTTTTTTAAGGAGGTTAAAAGAAAATTTATTGTCAGTTTTTTGTGTTTTTTTTAAGGAGGTTAAAAGAAAATTTATCATAATTTTCTGTTTTTTAATGAAATTTTTTTTTTTTTTTATCATAACATTCTGCATTTTTTTAATGAGGTTAAATTTTTTTTTATCCCATTTTCATTTGCATCCGATTCGAATTTCGCTGAGATTCTCTGCGTTCTAGTTCACTGCCAAGATAATCCCCGCCATTTAATTATTCCAATTTAACTAGTTCATCGTTGAATTGGATACTTGACTTTTCAACTTTGTTTGTTTTTTTGGGTTGATTCGTAGGTGCTAGATAATTGATATTTAAATAATATATCTTATTTAAATAAAAATAAAAAATGGTTATATTTAATATTATTAAATATTAAAATTATTATTTCATCTCATCGCTCAAATTAAACTAATCTCTATATATTATTATTAATATTACTAATATTTTTATATATTATTATTAATATTATTGTCATTATTAAATATTTAAACAATGAAAGTGTATAGTTATTAAATGAATATATTGTTTGTATTTAAACTAGAAATTGCATTCTATGTTGCAATGGGAATGTGATCCTAGGAAATAGTAGCATACAAGACTGACAGTTTTTTTTATTTATAAGTGTTTGTGTGAGAAATTTTTTGTTCATTTCAATATACATGGATTATTTTAAATTTGAATGGATAATTTCAATATAGATTTTGTGAAAACTTCTAATGATTGAATAATGAAATTTCTATTAATTTTTTGCAAGAAGAAAATCAAAAGCTTGCCCCATCTTTACAAGTCAACCCAAATTACACTAATATTTATAATAATAACAACAACATCTAAATCATTCATAATATAATTAGATGGATAAAGTGATATTTGCTGTAAAAATAGACTTAAAAAAAGGATTAAATACAACTTAAGATGATTTGATTTCCCTGGTAAATGGAAATACTCAACACAACCCTAGGTTTGAATCTTTGATAGTTTCATTTCATCCAACTTAGTTTCTCATTGGAACATGTATTTTCCAATATTAATTTTTGAGCATAAGATGTGTAATACAACGTGAAAGGATTTATATTTGAGTTTTCATATCCTCTAGCTTTTTGTGACTATCTCAAACGCATGAACCTTCAACGGGTGTCTAGAAAGTTGGATGTCTTTTTTTTTCTCTCAGAAAAAGAATGATGCTTTCATTGAAGATGACGTTTGTGAAAACTAGGGTTGAGCATATTTAATTCGGTCATGCTTATTGCTTCAATAAAATTAAATATAATTGTTGTTTCTCATCTTTTTTCCGTGTTAGATTAATTTTGGCTATGTGATAAATTCACATCAAGGTTTTTTTGCCAATGGGTTTTTTCATGGTAGTATTTCTTGTAATATAGTCTATTTCATGGCTTGATTACTTTGATGACCTTATAATTACACTTACATTTCCTCGAATAATTTATGATGTATTGAAATATGTATATACATACCATATTAGTGCAGTTATTCAAATTTGAAGTCTTGCTGCTATTGGAGGCACTCTGCACAGGGAGAACCTTCATCTCGCGAGGGATAAAGTCTGGCTTAGGTAGGATGGTCGACTTGCGCAGTCACTCTTTAGGCCGAATGCTTGAGGAGGCCGGAGGGGAGACAGGTAGCTGAAAGGATAATTGGGCTAAAGATTAACATGGTCGAGTATTCTCGGCTTCTCCCTGCCCACCGAAAGATTCAGTTCCCTACCCATGGCATGCGATAGAGGTGGTCTAGAGAGGAGGTAGTGGCCTCCATCTCTTCTACACCGTATACGGTGACGCCTTCGCATGACACGCGAAGGAAAATAAGTGCAGGAGAAGGAGGGAGCTCTTGGAAGCATAGGAGAGGAGATGCCACCACCTCACAGTGTCCTAGGAAGGCTAAGACAAGGCTGAGCAGGGCCAAGAACTAGTGGTCTAAAGGAGGAACGAGAGGCATGCATAGATAACAGAAGGGAGAGCTGAATGGAGGCCGAATGAGCGTGGGTAGCAGGGTTAATGGCCATGGTGATGGAATCGAGAGCTCTTAATGCTCTGCAATAGGAGGACCTCATAATGAAGGTTGGAAAGTGTGAATTTGGGACACGCTTGCTCGGGAATTTAACGTTGAGTGGGTGACCATGTGAGGGTGCGTGTGCTGGACAGTTTTCCCGCCACATGGCGCCTAGGTGGCCCTCTGATCACGGCAAACCACCCGCATCCGGGTAACCAAATTTATGTATTATTGTTTCATTAACAAAACAATTAATTTAACCTCACCTTCAACAAAAAATGAACAAAGCATAAATAATAACTACACGCCTTTAACATAACACGAAAGAAAGAGGATTGACATATTTAGAAGAGCTGAATTTAAACTAGTAGCAAGGTGCAATCTCTTGTTCCATTGCTATTGCTCCATTGCTACAACTTTAATGAATTATCACAACAGCACCAACTTCCAAATAGTTAAAATAATAAAAAAAAGAACCACATATAGTGACTGAATTAGTTTCAAGTACCACATTATAGTCGTTTGTATTTAAATCAACTATAACTATACTCCTTTAACATAGCACGGACGAAAGGTGATCCAGATATTTAGTGGAGCTGAATTTTACCTGACGGCAGCTAGTGGTCTTTTGCTCCATTACTAGATCTTTAATCATTATCACAACAGTACCATATTCTAAATAGTTAAAATAGGGGAAAAACACCACATATAGGCAGTGAATTAGTTTCAAGTACCACATTATGATAGTTTATATTTAAAATCAATCATATTTAAGATGAGTAAGTTTATCCAATCATTAGCATTGAACTAGTTTCTTTATCAACATTTATGAGAAAATTAAATAATTATTTATATAAATTACTAATATATTTTTATATTTTTATATTAATTTTACCTGAATTCTCAGCCGAATTGTTTGATCCATATCCTGAATCAATAGTTAGAATAGCGCCGACAAGAACACATTATAATATCGTGAAAGCAGAAAAGAACTCACAAATATCGAACATAAGCCCCATCCCATCCAAGATAACTTTTAAAACCAGATTAAATTCGTAGGTGAAAATTGAAAAACAAAAATATGAGGAAACAAAAACATAATCTACAGAAGAAGAAAGGAAAATTAAAAGTTTCAATTAGTTGCAACTTGAAAAAATCAAATCAATCGTTGCAATTCATCATCAGAAAATTGGTAGAACGAAATTTTTGGCACCACTGTTACTCTAATCCATCTACATGTTGGCAATGAAATTAAGGTGGCTCTCTTTAAATAGACATACATCCATCGGCTGAATTTAAAAATATTTGGAACGGTTAGCGCAAACCCTGAGTTCGACCGACTTCGGAAAAATTTTGTAAGAATTCATCCAATGCAATTACCACCGTTAGTTTGTGTTTTTTTATCACGTTAAAAATTGTGACCTGGTGTTTTTTTAATGAGGTTAAAAGAAATTTTATCTTAATTTTATGCTTTTTACGAGGTTAAAAGAAAATTTATCCTAATTTTGTTTTCTAAGGAGGTTAAAAGAAAATTTATTATCAGTTTCTGGGTTAAAAGAAAATTTATCGTAATTTTCTGTTTTTTAATGAAGTTAATTTTTTTTTTAATTGTAACATTCTGCATCTTTCTTTATTACGAGGTTAATTTTCTGCTTTTTATCGCATTTTCATTTGCATCTGATTTAAATTTCGCTGAGATTCTCTGCGTTCTAGTTCGCTGCCAAGATAATCCCCGCCATTTAATTATTCCAATTTAACTAGTTCATCGTTGAATTGGATACTTTACTTTTCAACTTTGTTTGTTTTGGATAATTGATATTTAAATTTTTTAATATTAATATTACTAATCTTTTTATGTATTATTATTAATATTATTTTCATTATTAAATTTTTAAACAATGAAATTGTATAGTTGTTAAATGAATATATTGTTTGTGTATAAACTAGAAATTGTATTATATGTTGCAATGGGAATGCCTTAAGGTAGGATTCTAAAAAATAGTAGCATACAAAATTGAACTCAAAACTTTATACAATTTTTTTTTATTTATGAGTGTTTGTGTGAGAAATTTTTTGTTCATTTCAATATACACGTATTATTTTAAATTTGAATGGATAATATCAATATAGATTTTGTGAAAACTTATAATGATTGAATAATGAAATTTCTATTAATTGTTTGCAAGAAGAAAATCAAAAGCTTGCCCTATCTTTACAAGTCATCCTAAATTACATTAATATGTATAATGCTAACAACAACATCTAAATCATCCATATTATAATTAGATGGATAAAGTTATTTTTGATGTAAAAACAGACTTCAACAAAGTATTAAATACAACTTAAGATGATTTGATTTCCCTTGTAAATGGAGATACTCAACATAACCCTTGGTTTGAATCTTTGACAGTTAATAATGTTGGTTGTCCAAATTAAAATGATTTCAAATAAGCCCATGGAAATATAAATATAATTTAGAAATGGGAATAGTGAGCTTCTAATATCAAACTAGTTTAATGAGGTGGTCAACATGCTTACAATGACTTTCATTTCATCCAACTTAGTTTCTCATTGGAATATTTATTTTCCAACATTAATTTCTAGGCATAAGATTCGTAATACAACGTGAAAGGAATTATCTTTGAGTTTTCATATCCTCTAGTTTTTTGTGACTATCTCAAACACATGAACCTTCAATGGGTGTCTCAGAAACTTGGATGTATTTTTTTTTCTCTCAGAAAATGAATGATGCATTCATTGAAGATGAGGTTTGTGATAAATAGGGTTGGGCATATTTAATTCAGTCATGCTCATCGCTGGAATAAAATTAAATATAGCTGTTGTTTCTCATTTTTTCAGTGTTAGATTAATTTTGGCTACTTGATAAATTCATGTCAAGCTTTATTTTACCAATGGGTTTTTACCGCTATCGGTATTTCTTGTAATATAGTCTATTTCATGTCTTGATTACTTTGATGATCTTATAACTATGCTTAAATACAACTTAAGATGATTTGATTTCCGTGGTAAATGGAAATACTCAACACAACCCTAGGTTTGAATCTTTGATAGTTTCATTTCATCCAACTTAGTTTCTTAAGAAGCTCATAGCAAGGGGAAATAGACTTTTTTATTATGCATATAATAGACTTTTTTATTATATTCCCAAACAAATCTCAACTAAGGCTTTCCTTCGATTTAATGATAATCGGTCTTTTCAAAAGTCCTACCATAAGTTTGGAATAGAATAACTCTCGGCCTATAACTCAGGCTTATTACATTAAACCAAATGGTTGCAATAACCATTCCGAAGCCCACATTCTACCTCCTTCAAGAATATAATTATTCACCCACATATTCACGTAATTTCAAGGCTTGTATGAATTAAAATTCATATCAAATATTCGTGCACCTGTGAAATTGGCTTTTGGATACAAAACGTATAGTTTAACCCAAAACATTACCAACCCATCTCACCTCTCCACCATTCGGCAAATATTTAATTTGGGATATAAAACATAACCCCAAATAATATTAAATCTCAACTATTAACACAATATGTTTAGGTCCCACAGCAGGGCTTAATTCGTTAACGCATTTCATATCTGGGCACACATTTCAATCACGTTCAAAAATTAAAGTTCGACCTTAATATAACTCAATGTGCCAACCCATAATACATCTGGCCCATAGCATGTCGTTTAAGCTTTGGTTTTTAATTCAAATATCAATGTCAAATTTGATTCGGGCCCACAGCAACTTACCTCGTTAACTTTCATACATCGCTCAGTATCACCACCGTAGATTTTCCAGCGCTGACCATTAGACGGATATCACACAATAAACTTGCACATGCTTTGGATTTCAAAATTACATGACATAAATGGTTTTCAAATACCACCTATCGTCACGTGTTAGACAAGGACTGATATCACGTTTTTTTCTGGATACCACTTACTGGTCTTGAGGCTACGCGAAACCCATTCACTGTTTTCTGAATCCGCCTTTGTTGCTTGCTCCCACCATTTGACTTCATTCGATTTTAACTTCACGGTGCTTTGCCATTAACCAACCCTCCAACGTATCTCGGTGCCATATTCCACTCAATAATACTTAACACAGATTATCGGTGCCATATTCCACTCAATAATACTTAACACAGATTATGTCAATAATAAAGGAACTCCGAAGGGATCAGAATCTTCTACCTACAGAGTTTAATCGAAACCACATAAATCAATTAAAGTTTCTAGGAACGAATTGACTCTTCACACAAAGATTAACAAATTAGATCCCTCAATAGCATAATGACTCAAGAACCAAAAGGAATCAAACCCTCCTTCAATGGAGACTACATGAATTTGATTCGCTTTAGATTTCATCCAATATATCATATATAAATCCAGACAGAAAATTAGATGCTTGTTGGAATCGATCCTTTGAGTGATTGATTCACTCAATTTACAAATAAAATTGAAACACACGCAACCTCAAGCAAGAATCAAAAGGAACCTGAATTTCTCTGTACAATTAAATTCAATTAATTACCAAGACTTACTGCCTCATGTGAAGAGTATTCACCATCACATATAGAATCTCTGTCTCTGGCCTGATTTTCAAATCAGAGGCCCTTTTCACAAGTACCTGTAGGCTTACAACAAACCCTATTGTCCAAATCCTACTCTGTCTCTACCTAGATTTGATTCCTGGTGTTTACATTTATACAAAATATAAATGAATCAATTCAAAAGAATTCTCCAAGGTCCTAAACTTAGACTCAATTCCTAAAATTACTGAAACTGATCCTAAATTTACTCTTAACCCTCGGTTGTCTCTTCACATCCCTAACTAATTAACTCCCTCTCATGTTCTTCAATGATTTGGGAATATTTACAATTCCTCACCAATTTATTCAAATTGCTAATAATTACATGAGAATTTAAAAACATAAGACCCCCCTATGTCTTATAAAAATACAAAGTATTTCTTGAGCCTAATTCCCCTGCATCATTTTGACAAATCACTGGAAGGTTGTAGACTTCACACAACCTTAGCTAGAATCAAGCCTAGATGGTGTGGTTATTTTAAGAGATAAAATCAAATGGATAGGAATTTATACATCAATATACATTGGAGATGAGGTGTATCACTGCTGCGTTTTTGTTATGAATTGTTTTATGAATTGTGGACCATAGGAGTAACCAAGATTTTTGAGGAAATCCAAAGTAGCAAGCTTGTAATGGTCTCCCATACATCTTGTAAACTTAAACTTGATATCTTGTGTAAGGTTGAGCAAATTATATAACTAATATTGCATTGAAAATATTATATAGAAATGAATTTGTTTATGAATTGTGGACCATAGGAGTAATGAAGAGTTTCAAAGGAATCGAAAGTAGCAAGCTTGTAATGGTCTCTAATACCTATTGTAAACTTAAAATTTATACCTTGTGTAAGATTGAGCACTTGATATAACTAATATTGCATTGAAAATATTATATAACACTTGTCAGGAACCATAACTTTTGGCATATATTATGTAATAATTTATGCTACAAGAATAAAAGTTGGAAATTCTAGGTTTTCAATATTTTCTCTGTGTTAATTGTGTTATCTTTTGTATTCCATGAAGCTCATTATTATTGAATTAATGCAATAATTTTGTCTCATTATTATATTTTGTATTCCATGCTTTGTACTATAACTTTGTCACCATTATTGAAATTTTGGTCATTAGCATGATTTCTATTACTCAAATTTCACATTGTGGCTTGTCCTAAATTGAAGTCATAATTTCTAGCATTTTGTTCAACATGTTGATTTGTTACTTGGACCATCTCAACATGAGAGATTTCCATGGAATGCTTGATATTTTCCGATTCCGTGAAATTTTCACAAATTTTCCATGCCAGATTTTTCTCTTCTTTGGAAAGTATTTCATCTTCATTCTCTTGGAGAAGAGTCTCCTAACAATTGGCAATCCAACTTGAGTAATGGTGTTCAAGTAATCTCTTCATAAAACGAGAATATGTTGGTGAAGCATAACATTAGAAATAACGAGAGCTTCAACCCTATTCTCTAGTTGGGTGAGTCACTCTTTCAACTCATCACAATTATTGGAAACATTGTCATTATCTTCAAGGTTTAATAGAATCAAAACTTCCTCTTAGTGAGGAACCTATGAACTTGTTTCTTACCACCAACTCTTGGTGCAAGACCCTCCTTTGCTACATGTTTCTTATAGATTTTTTCCTCCATTTTTCCTTGCCAAACCAAGTGATAGGCCTACAAATGTTTTGTGTGTCCAAAGATCGACACATGAAAAGAATCCCCAAAGATCATGTGTTGGATTATAGGAACCATCAACAATTATCACATGATTGAGTGTTGGAATATTTTTACCCAATGAACAAGTGCTAGTTGATATTAAAACACACTGGAGATTTTAGTATTTATGTTTATTATTTTTTATATAAATAGAAATTGAAGGATCCAATTTTAAAAGTTTCTAGTGTTCATAAAAAAAATCCACAAAAATTATTATTTGTAATATTTATGTTTATTAATTTTTATATAAATAATTATTATGAGTAGATTTTTATTTAAAAATACATATATTCAATAGTAAAAAACTTATCAAATATTTAATGGAGCAAGTTTTAGATTTGAAATATTAAATATATATTATTAATACTCTTAAGTTTAGTTAAAATTATTATGATTTATTTTCTACTTATTTTTATACAATAGATAATAATACAAAAATTTAGGAGCAATACATATAATATGTAAAAATATTATAATCTAGAAGATGAATTCTAGTTGGGATTCTAAACGTCCACAAATGTTCTCTGACAATGGAAAACCCAAAATCCTCTTCAATAATTGATAAGCACGGGAGGTTGAAAATAATATATAAAATTGAAATTCTTAGTAAATGAAAAATGTTTCTTAGAAAAAGAAGTTTAATAATAAGGGATTTAAAAAATAATGGTTTTTATGTTTCTCTAATTTATAATCAATAATATTAACTACCACAGTAATATAAATTAAAATGTTGGTAAATGCCAATAAACATCAAAAAATTACATCATGATACATCTCGCATTACCAAGATTAAAAAATCATAAAAACTCATTGAGGAAATTATAATTTTTTTAAAATAATAATAATAATTATTAATTTAAAAATTAATGTATGAGTTAGACATATACACATTTAATAAAGCATATAACCATAGAGATTAGCCCCCATTGTACCATTTATATTTTTAACTTGTAAATAGACTCCTGCTAATACCATGCATCTACAAAACAATAATTGACGTTGATATGACACATTCATGGGACAATTTTTTAAAATTAGTCAATTTACTTAAAAGTAGAGATATGACATAACTACTTTAAAGATAAATCTAAATATTTGAATTATGACTTATACTAAGAATATTATAGAAAATTCTACAAATATTAAATCCTTACCATCTATTTGATAATTATTAATAATCAAATTAAATTCCAGAAACATATTCTAAAATAAATATTTGTAATTAAAATAAAAATCATTTCAAAGATAATGAATTTTATGTATATTTTAAATTAAGATAATTGATTATGAATAAATTAATTAGAGATGAAATTCACTCTTCTAAACCCTTCTAATTAAAAAAAAAAAACTATAACTAAAAAGTTAAAGTTTGAAAACAACATTACCAAGGATAATGAATTTTAAGGATATTTTAATTTAAGATGAGTAATTATGAAGAAATTAATTAGAAATGAAATGCACTTTTATAAAAGAGATTTTTGAATTAAAATAACCAAGTAAAAGGAAGTTGGAAAAACATCACTTTTAATGGAATATTTGTGAATTAAAATCCTCAATTCAATTTGAGGAAGTGAGAGAATGCTAACAAATCTTGAAAAACAATTTTATTGAGCATTGAAAATATACATTTATAAGCCAAATACTAGCTTGCCTTGAAAAAATACATTTATATACTAAACTTCATACTAACTTTGCTTTAGTATTACTAAAATTTATACTAGCTTCCTGTCCATAAATTTTTTACTACCTATTTATCTTACAAAGTTATTACTATCTATTTATCTTACAGTTTCATTTGTGAGATTTTCATTTACTTAAATACGAAACTCTAAATTTTAATTTAAATCATGAAAATACTCTATGAATTTCATTTATTTTAATACACAACCCTACATTTTATGTATATCATGAAAATACACTCTGCAGTTGATCCCATTTCATTGATAACAATACAAAAAATAAAAGCTAGTATATTAGCTGGCACATTCTTTTAATAACAAGGAAATACTTTAAAATCAAATAAATATGATAATGTTGGCAGTCTTATTACTTATTAAAAGACAAAATAAATATTGTAAGTGCCTGTTTATCTTAAGACTTTCTAAGCTTTTCATTTCCTCATATAAACAACCTTGATTTCAATGTAAAACATGGAAATATTGTAAATCCCATTGGATGCTATTTCGATTATGAGTACATTTTCTATTTTATATCATATAACAATTGTGTTTTTCATTATTTATGGCTATCAATTTCTAAGACCCAGGAATGTTTAAAATATTACATACCCATTTATGAGGGTTTATATCTAACATAAATCACCATCCACTGCAACAACCCTTTTCTATGGAAACATGTGATGAAATTCAACCAAATGAAAATTTACGTTTTTTTTTCTAAGTTAGACTACATCTATTATATTATACAGATCAAAATATTACATATCTCTTCCTCCAGACTTGGCAAACCAACTCCAGAGGAAAGTATCAAGATTTTAAACCAGAAAATGGACTGCCCCGGCTAGGGAAACCAGTTCACCAGTAGCACAAAATAGACGCTGCCAAGAATGGGAAACCAACATACACAGTAGCGAAATTTAAACTTAAGTTTGAGAGAGAAGTCTTCCAAAGAATGTTTAGACTAGAAAACGCTACAAAAAAACTAGAAAGAGAGAAGTGCACCCTGCAATTGAAACTAGTGTGGACCATCATCCTTCTTGCTGGAGTTGGGTTATTACTCCTCGATCCTAGAAGCATAGAATGAGTCTTCATCCTCCTTTCTTAGCATGTGGCTAGTGACCTGAGGATGTGGCGACCCCGGCGTGTCTGGATAATTGGAGGTGGGCGTGAGCTGATTGTTGTCCTCATTCTTATCTCCTCAGTCATTGTTTGAGCTTCTACCATCATTGGAACCTGAATTACTACTGGTGGAGTGGCTACTACTGGAGATGCTTTGCACGAGGAGAGCCTTCATCTTGTGAGGGATAAAGTCTAGCTTTGGTAGGATGGTCGACTTGCGTGGTCGCTCTTTAGGCCAAATGCTTGAGGAGGTCAGAGGGGAGACAGGTAGCTGCAAGGATAATTGGGCTGAAATATTAACAAGGTCGAGTCTTCTCAACTCCTCCCAGCCCACCAAAAGATTTATTTCCCTACCCGTGGTGAGCGATAGAGGTGGTCTGGAGGGGAGGCCGCAGCGCCCATCTCTTCTACATCGCATACGGTGACGCCTTGGCATGACACACGAAGGAAAAAAAGTGTAGGATAGGGAGGGAGTGCTTGGCAGCACAGGAGAGGAGATGCCAGCACCTGAGAATGTCCTGGGAAGGCTGAGACAGGGCTGAGAAGGGCCATGAACTAGGGGTCAAAAAGAGGAATGGGAGGCATGAACAGATAACAGAAGGGAGAGCTGAATGGAGGTCGAATGAGCTCAGGTAGCAGGCTTAATAGCCATGGTGACAGAATCGAAAGCTCTTAATGCTCTGTAGTAGGAGGACCTCGTAATGAAGGTGGTGAAGTGTGAATTTAAGACAGGCTTGCTCGGGAATTTAACATTGAGTGGGTGACCATGTGCGGGTGGGTGGGCTAGACAGTTCTCTAGCCACATAGCACCCAGGTGGCCCCTCCGATCATGGTAAAGCACCCACATATGGGTAAAATTTTTTTATGTATTATTGTTTCATTAACAAAACAATTAATTTAACCTCACCTTCAACAAAAAATGAACAGAGCATGAACAATAACTATACGCCTTTAACATAACATGAAAGAAAGAGGATCAACATATTTAGAAGAGCTGACTTTAAGCTCATAGCAAGGCGCAATCTCTTGTTCCATTGCTATTGCTCCATTGCTACAACTTTAATCAATTATCACAACAGTACCAGCTTCCAAAGAGTTAAAATAAGAAAAAAAAGAACAACATATAGCCACTGAATTAGTTTCAAGTACCACATCACAATCATTTGTATTTAACTGAACTATAACTATACTCCTTTAACATAGCACGGAAGAAAGGTGGTCCAGATATTTAGCAGAGCAGAGTTTTACCTGACGGCAGTGAGGGGTCTTTTTCTCCATTACTAGATCTTTAATCATTATCACAATAGTACCATATTCGAAATCGTTAAAATAGGGGGAAAGAACACCACATATAGCCAATGAATTAGTTTCAAGTACCACACCACAATAGTTTATATTTAAAATCAATCATATTTAAGATGAGTAAGTTTATCCAATCATTAGCATTGCACTAGTTTGTTTATCAACATTTATGAGAAAATTAAATAATTATTTATATAAATTACTAATATATTTTTATATTTTCTTAAACATCGAATAATTACTTATATGGTAATATATTTGTGTATCTTTATTCATTCTCCCTTTCTACAATTTATTATGATTATAGAGGCTCTCTATATAAATATAGAAAACAATTAAAAAATTAAGAATCTAATTTCAAAAAGACTCGAATGCTTATTAAAAAAATCACACTAAAATTACCCACTGTAGTTCTCTTGTTACTTTTCTGGAAGAATTAGTTAAACAATTATGGATCACAGATGTTTACAGTCTAAAATTATTATTATTATTAATTATAAAATAATTAATGTATGAGTTAAATATATACACATTTCAAAACAACATGTAGCAATATTCTTAATGATAGAGATTAGCCTTCATTTTATCATTTAGATTTTTTACTTGTAAATAGGCTCTTACTAATATCACACGCCCATAAAACCATAATTCATGTTCATATGACAAATTTTTTAATTGATCAATTTGTTTAAAAGCACAAAGAAGACATAACCACTTTTGAGATAAATCTAAACTTTTGATAAGTGACTACTACTAAAAATATTGTAGAAAATACCATGAAAATTAGATCCCTACCATCCTTCTAATCATTATTGATAATAAAATAAAAATATAAAATAATAATTATTTCAAGGAATAATGTATTTTAAGTATCTTTTAAGTTAAAAAGATTAATTGTGAGGAAATTAATTAAAAACAAAATGTACTCTTATAAAAAAGGTTTTAGAATATAACTAAATAGAAGGAAGGTGGTCTGAAAATCATGGACAAGGAAGACTTGTCAATTATAATCTTTAAATAAAAGAGGTGAGAGATAGTTGACAAATCTTGAAAAGTAATTTTGTGGAGCTTTGTGAATTATAATCTTTAAATAAAAGAGGTGAGAGAAAGTTGACAAATCTTGAAAAGCAATTTTCTGGAGCTTTGAGAGTGTAATGTTATATATTGAAGCTCATAATAATTTCTCTTTAGTTAATTTTATTTTTGATATTTTCTTTTCCATAAATACATAACCCTAAATCTTTAATCACAAGAGTACAAACTAGGAGTGATAGGATCTGGAGTTTAGTAGAGGTAGATTTTTAATCAATTGTCACATGAGTACCTATGCATACACTTCAAAAATAGTTAAAACATGTAGTGAATTGATCACCCTGTACCCATTTATAACCTAGTTTTTATTTAAAATCAATCACATTACACTTTAAAAACTCTTTGCTACATATGATCAACGTCGACAATTATTATTATAATTAATTGAATGTAATTTTGAACAGAAATAGTAATGATAAATATAATATTTGAACATGTAATAGAGAGGAGGGCTTTAGCGAAAATTAATTTTACCTGAAGTCTCAGCCGAATTGTGTGCTATATTGCCATACCTTGAATCAATAGTTACAATAGTGCCAACAAGAACACTTTATATTATTGTGAACGCAAAAAAAAAAACTCACAAATATCGAACAGAGGCCCCATCCCATCCAAGATAACTATTAAAACCAGTGAAAATTCATAGATGAAAATGCAAAAATGGAAATATAAAGAAACAAAAACCATAATTTGCAGAAGAAGGAAAGAAAATTAAAAATTGCAATTAGTTGCAACATGAAAAAACCAAAGCAGTCTTTGCAATTCATCATCAGAAATTTGGTAGAACGAAAGTTTTGGCACTAGTGTTACCCTAATCCATCTACATGTTGGCAATGAAATTAAGGAAGCTCTGTTTAATTAGACATACATCCATTGGATGAATTTAAAAATATTTTGAACAGTTAGCGCAAACATTGAGTTCGACCGACTTCGGAAATATTTTCTAAGAATTCACCCAATGCAATTACCACGGTTAGTTTGTGCCTTTTTTATCACGTTAAAAGTTGTGAGCTGGTGCTTTTTTAACGAGGTAAGAAAATTTATCCTAATTTTGTGCTTTTTTATGAGGTTAAAACAAAATT
Source organism: Pinus albicaulis (assembly GCA_034641835.2). Classification (NCBI taxonomy): domain Eukaryota; kingdom Viridiplantae; phylum Streptophyta; class Pinopsida; order Pinales; family Pinaceae; genus Pinus; species Pinus albicaulis. The sequence continues at coordinate 355,241 of JAXQQM020070762.1, read as the reverse complement.
TATCTTAATTTTGGTTTTAAGGAGGTTAAAAGAAAATTTATTGTTTCTGGGTTAAAAGAAAATTTATCTTAATGTTCTGTTTTTTTAATGAGGTTATTATTATTTTTTTAAAATTTGAATGGATAATCTCAATATAGATTTTGTGAAAACTTATAATGGTTGAATAATGATATTTCTATTAATTGTTTGCAAGAAGGAAATCAAAAGCTTGTCTCATCTTTTTTTTTTTTCTAAGTTAGAGTAATCTATTAACAGTGAAAAATATAGTACATCTGGCCTAGGCCATAACTGTGCCTACAAAGAGGCAATTTAAGCTGATAGTGACTAGATTTTGGCTGCCCTGCAAGGGGCGCCAGCTTGAAAAACCCAAGACAGAAAAAATCCCACGCAGGGGATCGAGCTGGAATGTCATTAACTTGAAACTAGGAGCATAGCTATAACACTGGACCATAACAAGACTAGACCGCTGTAAAGACTGAAACTGGTCTTTGACAAAAATTGGACCAGAATTGAGAGAAGAATTGAAATAGCAAAACACTCCCTCAGAGAGGGCCAAGAAAAAACAAAAGAGACAAGAAAGGAGGATCGGATTACTCATCAGGAGCAACCTCCTCGATCCTGCATCCAAAGCCTTCTGGTTCGCTTTGAGCATGGGATAATTCAACATTGTGGTGGACAGCAGTGGGAGATTCAGTGAAAGTTGCCTGAACGCGAACTGTTTCATCCTGCAAAGACGCCCTGGAAACCTCAGGCTGACCCCTCGTGTCCTGTTGCATCGTGTCCATATGAGCGCCGTCGACTGGAGCTTGCTCTTCAGGCGGATTCTCCGGCAGGGGCTCCTCCAAGAAGACCACGGAGATGGCCACAGTAACGGGTGGTCTGTTGAGAGCACAATCGAACGAGAAGAGGGCCGTATACGACTGAGCAGGCAGTGCATCCCCTGAAGGCGAATCTAACCTACAGCCTGAGCGGAGCAAGCGCCCACGGAGGAGGCGAGGGAGGCTGTCAGAATGTGCAGAGGTGTCAGCCGGGGAAGAAGAAAGGGAAGGAGAATGCCTTCTGGTAGAACGAGAAGACCCCCTCATGTACCTCATCCTTTGCCTCAGCCTAGGCATTTTAGCAGCTTTAACCGAACTGGAGCTCTGAAGCGACTAAGGGTACGTCGTGGGAGGAATGCCCAGAACCTCCGTCACGGACAAACAAGAGCCAGCTACAGAAATGTGAATGCTTTCATCGGGCTGCAGACAACAGGTCAGATGACTGCGCTTCCCTGTGGTGGTGCGCTCTCTGGCTCTGTCCAGAACTGAGTTACATCGTGAATTCATCGGCTGGGGGACTACCGGCTCCATGGCCTTTAACGTTCCCTTCCTGCAACACTCAAAACGCCGCATTGAATGACCAAGTTATGCGAGATGTTGTTGCGGCAGTCGAGGCTGCCTCGAACCTCCCCTGCGATAATGAGAATCGCCTTCATACCAAACGCCATTAAGAGCATGCTGTGGTGTATTTACTGCAGGAAAGTGGTCTCAATGCAGCCGTGAGGGATGGCATGTGGCCTCCCGTCCGACTACTTGCGTCCTCTCACGCTCATTAACTGCACTAACACCCGCATCCGGGGAAAGCTTGTCCCATCTTTACAAATCAACCTAAATTACATTAATATGTATAATAATAACAACAAACTATAATTCGAGGGATAAAGTGATATTTGATGTAAAAATAGACTTCAACAAAGTATTAAATACAACTTAAGACAATTTGATTTCCCTGGTAAATGGAGATACTCAACATAATGCTAGGTTTGAATCTTTGACTGTTAATAATGTTGGCTGTCCAAATTAAAATGATTTCAAATAAGGCCATGGAAATATAAATATAATTTAGAAATGAGAATAGTGAGCTTCTAATATCAAACTAGTTTAATGAGGTAGTCAACATGCTTACAGTGACTTTCATTTCATCCAACTTAGTTTCTCATTGGAATATGTATTTTCCAACATTAATTTCTAAGCATAAGATGCATAATACAACATGAAAGGAATTATCTTTGAGTTTTCATATGCTCTAGATTTCTGTGTCTATCTCAAACACATGAACCTTCAATGGGTGTCTCAGAAAATTGGATATCTTTTTTTTTTTTCTCTCAGAAAATGAATGATACTTTCATTGAAGATGAGGTTTGTGACAACTAGGGTTGGGAATATTTAATTCGGTCATGCTTATCACTTCAATAAAATTAAATATAATTGTAGTTTCTCATTGTTTCCGTGTTAGATTAATTTTGGCTATGTGATAAATTCACGTCAAGATTTGTTTTACCAATGGGTTTTTTCATGGCTGTATTTCTTGTAATATAGTCTATTTCATGGTTTGATTACTTTGATGACCTTATAACTACACTTACATTGCCTCAAATAATTTATGATGGATTGAAATAAGTATATACATACCATATTAGTGCATTTATTCAAATTTGAAGTCTTGCAGAACTTTGATGCAACCATAAGAGATGTTTCCCTTTTTGAAAAATTGCTGGAAGATTGTAGACTTCACACAACCTTAGCTAGAATCAAGCCTAGATGGTGTGGTTATTTTAAGAGATAAAATCCAATGGATAGGAATTTCTACATCAATTTACATTGGATATGAGCTGTATCACTGCTGCATTTTTCTTATGAATTGATTTATGAATTGTGGACCATAGGAGTAACCAAAAGTTTCAATGGAATCCAAGGTAGCAAGCTTGTACTGGTCTCCGATACCTGCTGTAAACATAAACTTGATATCTTGTGTAATATTGAGCACTTTATATAAGTAATATTGCATTGAAAATATTATATAGAAATTAATTTATTTATGAATTGTGGACCATAGGAGTAACCAAGAGTTTCAAAGGAATCGAAAGTAGCAAGCTTGTAATGGTCTTTGATACCTGTTGTAAACTTAAACTTTATATCATGTGTAAGATTGAACACTTGATATAACTAATATTTCATTGAAAATATTATATAACACTTCTCAGGAAACCATAACTTTTGGCATATATTATGTAATAATTTATGCTACAAGTATAAAAGTTGGAAATTCTAGGTTTTCAATATTTTTCTCTCTGTTAATTTTGTTATCTTTTTTATTCCATGAAGCTCATTATTATTGAATTAAGGCAATAAGTGTGTCTCCTGAACTGTGAAAATCTAGTTGTTCCGATTAACTCTCTTGAGAACAAGGACAGTCACCGCATGTAAATTTACTTGGGAGATTCACTTCACTTCAAGGTAGGGAATTTTCACAACTTTCGTTATTACAATTACCAGTCATATTTTGTACTAGGACAATGTCATTGTGTGCAATCTTAGCTCCATAGGATGATATATGTTATTATATTTTTTATTTAGGCTTTGTACTATAACTCTGTCGCGAGTGATGAAATTTTGGTCATTAACACGACTCCAGTTACTCAGCTGTGACACTGTGAACAATGTTATTAGATTTTTTATTTATGCTTTGTACTATAAATTTGTCACCATTATTGAAATTTTGGTCATTAGCATGATTTCTCTTACCCAAATTTCACACTCTGGCTTCTCCTAAATTCAAGTCATAATTTCCAGCATTTTGTTCAACATGCTGATTTGTTACATGGACCATCTGAACATGAGAGATTTCCATGGAATGCTTGAGATTTTCTGATTCCGTGAAATTTTCACAATTTTTTCATTCCATATTTTTCTCTTCTTTGGAAAGTATTTCATCTTCATTCTCCTGGAGAAGAGTCTCCTGAAAATTGGCAATCCAACTTGAGTAATGGTGTTCAAGTAATCTCTTCATAAAAGGAGAATATGTTGGTGAAGCATAACATTAGAACTAACCAGAGCTTCAACCCTATTCTCTAGTTGGGTGAGTAACTCTTTCAATTCATCACAATTATTGGCAACATTGTCATTATATTCACGGTTTAATAGAATTAAAACATCCTCTTAGTCAGGAACCTATGAACTTGTTTCTTACCACCAACTCTTGGTGCAAGACCCTCCTTTGCTGCATGCTGCTTATAGATTTTTTCCTCCATTGTTCCTCGCCAAACCAAGTGATAGGCCTAAACATGTTTTTTCTGTCCAAAGATCCACACATGAAAAGAATCCTGAAAGATCATGTGTTGGATTACAGGAACCATAAAAAATTATCACATGATTGAGTGTTGGAATATTTTTACCCAAAGACCAAGTGGCAGTTGATATTAAAACACACTGGAGCTTTTAGTATTTATGTTCATTATTTTTTATATAAATATAAAATGAAAGATGCAATTTTAAAAGTTTCTATTGTTTATAAAAAAAATAAAAATCCATAAACATTATTATTTATAATATTCATGTTTATTAATTTTTATATAAATAATCATTATGAGTAGATTTTTATTTAAAAATATATATATTCAGTAATAAAAAACTTATCAAATATTTAATGGAGCAAGTTTTAGATTTGAAATATTAAATGTATATTATTAATACTCTTAAGTTTAGTTAAAATTATTATGATTTATTTTTTACTTATTTTTATACAATAGATAAGAATACAAAAATTTAGGAGCAATACATATAATATGTAAAAATATTATAATCTAGAAGATGGATCCTAGTTGGGATTCTAAACGTCCACAAATGTTCACACTGGAAAATCCAAAATCCTCTTCAATAATTGATAACCACAGGAGGTTGAAAATAATATATAAAATTGAAATTCTTAGTAAATGAAAAATATTTCTTAGAAAAAGAAGTTTAATGATAAGGGATTTAAAAAATAATGGTTTTTAAGTTTCTCTAATTTATAGTCAATAATAATAACTGCCACAGTAATATAAATTAAAATGTTGGTAAATGCCAATAAACATCAAAAAACTACATTATGATACATCTCGCATTACCAAGATTAAAAAATCATAAAAACTCATTGAGGAAATTATATATATATTTTTAAAATAATAATATTAATTATTAATTAAAAAATTAATGTATGAGTTAAACATATACACATTTAATAAAGCATATAACCATAGAGATTCACCCCCATTATACCATTTTTACTTTTAACTTGTAAATAGACTCATGCTAATACCATGTGTCTACAGAACAATAATTCACGTTAATATGACACATTCATGGGACAATTTTTTAAAATTAGTCAATTTACTTAAAAGTAGAGATATGACATAACTACTTTCAAGATAAATCTAAATCTTTGATTTCTGATTTATACTAAAAATATTATAGAAAATTATACAAACATTAAATCCTTACCATCTATTTGATAATTATTAATTATCAAATCAAATTCCAGAAACATATTCTAAAATAGAGATTTGTAATTTAAAAAAAAATCATTTCAAAGATAATGAATTTTATGTATATTTTAAATTATGATAATTAATTATGAAGAAATTAATTAGAGATGAAATGCACTCTTCTAAACCCTTGTAATTAAAAAAACAAACTATAATTAAAAAGTTAAAGTTTGAAAACAACATTATCAAGGATAATGAATTTTAAGGATATTTTAATTTAAGATGAGTAATTATGAAGAAATTAATTAGAAATGAAATGCACTTTTATAAAAGAGATTTTTGAATTAAAATAACCAAGTAAAAGGAAGTCGTAAAAACATCACTTTTAAGGGAATATTTCTGAATTAAAATCCTCAACTCAAGTCAAGTGAAGGAAGTGAGAGAAAGCTAACAAATCTTGAGAAACAATTTTATTGAGCATTGAAAATATACATTTATATACAAAGCCAAATACCAGCTTGCCTTAAAAAAAGACATTTATATACTAAACTTCATACTAACTTAGCTTTAGTATTAATAAAATTTATCTAACTTCCTGTCCATAAATGTTTTATTACCTATTTATCTTACAAAGTTATTACTATCTATTTATCTAACAGTTTCATTTGTGAGATTTTCATTTACTTAAATACACAACTCTAGATTTTAATTTAAATCATGAAAATACTCTATGAAGTTCTATGCAGTTGATTCCATTTCATTACTACATATTTATCTCTTTTCTCTTGTGAGATTTTAATTTCCTTAAATACACAACCCTAGATTTTATGTAAATAATGAAAATACACTCTGTAGTTGATCCCATTTCATTGATAACAATATAAAAAATAAAAACTAGTATATTAGCTGGCTCATTCTTTTAATAAGAAGGAAATACTTTAAAATCAAATAAATATGATAATTTTTTCTGGCTTATTATTGATTAAAAGAAACAAAATAAATATTGTAAGTGCCTGTTTATCTTAAGACTTTCTGATTTCAATGCAAAAAATGGAAATATTGTAAAGCCCATTGGATGCTGTTTCATTTATGAGTATATTTTCTATTTTATATCATCTAATAATTGTGTTTTTCATTATAGATGGCTATCAATTTCTAAGACCAAGGAATGTTTAAAATATTACATGCCCATTTATGAGTGTTTGTATCTAACATAAATCACCATCCACTCCAACAACCCTTTTCTATGGCAACATGTGATGAAATTCAACCAAACCAAAATTTACATTTTTTTTTCCAAGTTAGACTACATATATTATATTATACAGAGAAAAATGTTACATATCTCTTCCTCTAGACTTGGAAAGCCAATTCCATAGGGAAGTATCAAGATTTTAAGCCAGAAAATGGACTACCCCAGCTGGGGAAACCAGTTCACCAATAGCACAAAATAGATGCTGCCCAGAATCGGAAACCAACATACAAAGTAGCGAAATTTAAACTTAAGTTTGAGAGAAAAGTCTTCCAAAGCATGTTTAGACTAGAGAAAGCTACAAAAACTCTAGAAAGAGAGAACTGCACCCTGCAATTGAAACTAGTGTGGACGATCATTCTTCTTGTTGGAGTTGGGTTATTCCTCCCCGATCCTGCAAGCATAGAATGAGTCTTCATCCTCCTTTCTTAGCGTGTGGCTAGTGACCTTAGGATGTGGCAACCCCGGTGTGTCTAGCTAATTGGAGGTGGTCATGAGCTGAATGTTGTCCTCATTCTTATCTCCTTCATCGTTGTTTAATCTTCTACCATCGTCAGAACCCGAATTGCTGCTGGTGGAGTGGCTACTACTGGAGGCGATATTCATAGGGAGAGCCTTTATCTTGCGAGGGATAAAGTCCGTCTAAGGCAAGATGGTTGACTTGTGTGGTCGCTCTTTGGGCCAAATTCTTGAGGAGGCCGGAGGGGAGACAGGTAGCTACAAGGATAATTGTGCTGAAAGATTAAAAGGGTCGAGTCTTCTCAGCTCCTCCCATCCCACCAAAAGATTCAGTTCCCTTCCCATGGCGTGCAATAGAGGTGGTCTGGAGGGGAGGTTGCGGCCTCCATCTCTTCTACACCGCATACCATGATGCATTGGCATGATACGCGAAGGAACAGAAGTGTAGGATAGGGAGGGAGCGCTCGGCGGCACAGGAGACGAGATGCAACCACCTGAGAATGTCATGGGAAGGATGAGACAGGGCTGAGTAGGGCCAATAACCAGGGGTCGAAAGGAGGAACGAGAGGCATGCATAGATGACATAAGGGAGAATGAGCACAGGTAGCAAGCTTAATAGCCATGGTGACGGAATCGAGAGCTCTTTACACTCTACAGTAGGAGGGCCTCATAATGAAGGTGACGAAGTGTGAATTTAAGACAGGCTGGCTTGGGCATTTAATGTTGAGCGGTTGATCATGTACGGGCGTGTGGGCTGGATAGTTATCTCGCCACATGGCGCCCAGGTGGCCCCTCTGATCACGACAAAGCACCCGCATACGGATAACCAAAATTTACGTATTATTTTTTCATTAAAAAAATAATTAATTTAACCTCACCTTCAACAACAAATGAAGAGAGCATGAATAATAACTATACACCTTTAACATAACATAAAAGAAAGAGGATCGAAATATTTATAAGAGTTGATTTTAAACTCATAACAAGGCACATCTCTTGTTCCATTGCTATTGCTCCATTGCTACAACTTTAGTCAATTATCACAATAGTACTAACTTCCAAATAGTTAAAATAAGAGAAAAAATAACCACATATAGCGACTGAATTAGTTTCAAGTACCACATCACAGTCGTTTGTATTTAACTCAACTATAACTATACTCCTTTAACATAGCACGGAAGAAAGGTGATCCAGATATTTAGCAGAGCTGAATTTTACCTGACGGAAGCGAGGGGTCTTTTGCTGCATTACTATTCTTTAATCATTATCACAACAGTACCATATTCGAAAATAGGGAAAGAAAAACCACATATAGCCAGTGAATTAGTTTCAAGTACCACATCACAGTAGTTTATATTTAAAATCAATCATATTTAAGATGGGTAAGTTTATCCAATCATTAGCATTGAACTAGTTTCTTTATCAACATTTATGAGAAAATTAAATAATTATTTATATAAATTACTAATATATTTTTATATTTTCTTAAGAATCGAATAATTACATATATGGTAATATATTTGTGTATCTTTATTCATCCTCCCTTTCTACGATTGATTATGATTATAGAGTCTCTCTATATAAAGATAGAAAATAATTAAAAAATTAAGAATCTAATTTTAAAAAGATTCGAATGCTTATTAAAAAATCACACTAAAATTACCCAGTGTAGTTCTATTGTTATTTTTCCGGAAGAATTAGTTAAACAATTATGGATCATAGATGTTTACAATGTGAAATTATTATTATTATTAATCATAAAAAGAATTAATATATGAGTTAAACATATACACATTTAAAAACAACATGTAACAATATTCTTAATCATAGAGATTAGCCTCCATTTTATCATTTAGATTTTTTTCTTGTAAAGAGGCTCTCACTAATACCACATGCCCATAAAACCATAATTCATGTTCATATGACAATTTTTTTTAATTGATCAATTTATTTAAAAGCACAAAGATGACATAACCACTTTTGAGATAAATCTAAACTTTTGATAAGTGACTCTACTACTAAAAATATTGTAGAAAAATCCACGAAGATTAGATCCCTACCATCCTCCTAATCATTAGTGATAATTAAATAAAAATCTAAATAATAATTATTTCAAGGAATAATGTATTTTAAGTATCTTTTAAGTTAAAAAGATTAATTGTGAGGAAATTAATTAAAAACAAAATGTACTCTTATAAGAAAGTTTTTTGAATTCAAATAACTAAATAGAAGGAAGAAGGTCTGAAAATCATGGACACAGAAGACTTAAGAATTATAATCTTTAAATAAAAGAAGTGAGAGAAAGTTGACAAATCTTGAAAAGCAATTTTGTGGGGCTTTGAGAGTGTAAAGTTATATATTGAAGCTCATAATAATTTCTGTTTAGTTAATTTTATTTTTTATATTTTCTTTTCCATAAATACATAATCCTAAATCTTTAATCACAAGAGTACAAACGAGGAATGAGATCGGGAGTTTAGTAGAGCTAGAGTTTTAGTCAATTGTCACACGAATACCAGTGCATACACTTCGAAAATAGTTAAAACATGTAGTGAATTGATCATCACATACCCATTTATCGCCATAGTTTGTATTTAAAATCGATCACATTCCACTTCAAAAACCCTTTTCTACAGATGATCAACATCGACGATTATTATTATAATTAATTCAATGTAATTTTGAACATAAATAAAATGATAAATATAATATTTGAACATGTTATAAAGAGGAAGGCTTTAGCGGAAAATAATTTTCCCTGAAGTCTCAGCCAAATTGTTTGCTATATTGCCATATCCTGAATCAATAGTTACAATAGTGCCAACAAAAACGCTTTATACTTTTGTGAAAGAAGAAAAGAACTCACAAATATTGAACATAAGCCCCATCCCATCCAAGATAACTATTAAAACCCGTGAAAATTCATAGGTGAAAATGCAAAAACAGAAATATAAGGAAACAAAAACCATAATCTGGAAAAGAATAAAGAAAATTAAAAGTTGCAATTAGTTACAACTTGAAAAAACCAAAGCAGTCTTTGCAATTCATCATCAGAAATTTGGTAGAATGAATGTTTTGGCACCACTCTTACCCTAATCCATCTACATGTTGGCAATGAAATTAAGGTGGCTCTCTAAATAGACATACATCCATTGGATGAATTTAAAAATATTTTGAACGGTTAGCGCAAACCCTGAGATCGGCCGACTTCGGAAATATTTTGTAAGAATTCATTCAATGCAATTACCACAATCCATCTACATATTGGCAATGAAATTAAGGTGGCTCTCTTTAAATAGACATACATCCATTGGATGAATTTAAAAATATTTTGAACGGTCAGCGCAAACCATGAGTTCGACCGACTTCGTAAATATTTTGTAAGAATTCATTCAATGCAATTGACACCGTTAGTTTTGTGATTTTTTTACCACGTTAAAAGGTGTGAGTTAGTGCTTTTTTAATGAGGTTAAAAGAAAATTTATCCTAATTTTGTGCTTTTTTATGAGGTTAAAAGAAAATTTATTTTAATTTTGTTTTTTAAGAGGTTAAAAGAAAATTTATTTTAATTTTGTTTTTTAGGAGGTTGAAAGAAAATTTATCCTAATATTTTTTTTAGGGAGGTTAAAAGGAAATTTATTGTCAGTTTTTGGGTTAAAATAAAATTTATCGTAATTTACTGTTTTTTAACGAGGTTAAATTTATTTTTTTTATCGCATTTTCATTTGCGTCTGATTCGAATTTCACTGAGATTCTCTGCGTTTTAGTTTGCCGCCAAGATAATCCCCGCCATTTAATGATTCCAATTTAACTAGTTCAACTTTGTTTGTTTTTTTGGGTTGATTTGTAAGTGCTAGATAAATTATATTTAAATAAAAATAAAAAATCGTTATATTTAATATTATTAAATAGTCAAATTATTATTTCATCTCATCGTCTAAATTAAACTAATGTTTATATATTATTATTAATATTATTAATCTTGTTATATATTATCATTAATATTATTGTCATTGCTAGATATTTAAACAATGAAATTGTATAGTTGTTAAATGAATATATTGTTTGTATATAAACTAGAAATTGCATTATATGTTGCAATGGGAATGACTTAAGGTAGGATCTTAAAAAATAGTAGCATACAAGCCAGAACTCAAAATTTTATACAATTTATTTTATTTACGAGTGTTTGTGTGAGAAATTTTTCGTTCATTTCAATATGCATGGATTATTTTAAATTTGAATGGATAATCTCAATATAGATTTTGTGAAAACTTATAATGATTGAATAATGAAATTTCTGTTAATTGTTAGCAAGAAGAAAATCAAAAGCTTGCCCCATCTTTACAAGTCAACCTAAATTACATTAATATGTATATTAATAACAACAACATCTAAATCATACATAATATAATTAGATGGATAAAGTGATATTTGATGTAAAAACAGACTTCAACAAAGTATTAAATACAACTTAAGATGATTTGATTTCCCTGGTAAATGGAGATACTCAACATAAATCTAGGTTTGAATCTTTGACAGTTAATAATGTTGGTTGTCCAAATTAAAACGATTTCAAATAAGCCTATGGAAATATAAATATAACTTAGAAATGAGAATAGTGAGCTTCTAATATCAAACTAGTTTAATGAGGTGGTCAACATGCTTACCGTGACTTTCATTTCATCCAAATTAGTTTCTCATTGGAATATTTATTTTCCAACTTTAATTTCTAAGCATAATATGCGTAATACAATGTGAAAGGGATTATCTTTGAGTTTTCATATCCTCTAGTTTTCTGTGACTATCTCAAACACATGAACCTTCAATGGGTGTCTTAGAAACTTGGATGTCTTTTTTTTTTCTCTCAGAAAATGAATGATGCTTTCATTCAAGATGAGGTTTGTGACAACTAGGGTTGGGCATATTTAATTCGGTCATGCTTATAGCTTCAATAAAATTAAATATAATCGTTGTTTCTCATTTTTTCTGTGTTAGATTAATTTTGGCTATGTGATAAGTTCACGTGAAGATTTATTTTACCAATGGGTTTTTTCATGGCGGTATTTCTTGTAATATAGTCTATTTCATGTCTTGATTGCTTTGATGACCTTATAACTACACTTACATTGCCTCAAATAATTTATGATGTATTGAAATAAGCATATACATACCATATTAGTGCATCTATTCAAATTTGAAGTTTTGCAGAACTTTGATGCAACAATAAGAGATGTTTCTCTTTTGACAAATCGTTGGAAGATTATAGACTTCACACAACCTTAGCCAAAATCAAACCTAGATGGTGTTGTTCTTTTAAGAGATAAAATCCAATGGATGGGAATTTCTATATCAATTTACATTGGAGATGAGGTGTATCACTGCTACATTTTTCTTATGAATTGATTTATGAATTGTGGACCATAGGAGTAACCAAGAGTTTCAACGGAATCCAAAGTAGCAAGCTTGTAATGGTCTTCGATACCTGCTGTAAACTTAAACTTGATATCTTGTGTAAGATTGAGCACTTTATATATACATATTGTAAAGCCCATTGGATGCTATTTCGATTATGAATATTTTTTCTATTTTATATCATCTAACAATTGTGTTTTTTGTTATTGATGGCTATCAATTTATAAGACCCAGGAATGTTTAAATTATTACGTACCTATTTGTGAACGTTTGTTTCTAACATAAATAACCATACGTTGCAACAACCCTTTTCTATGGCAGCATGTGATGTAATTCAGTGAAACCAAAATTTACGTTTTTTTTTCTAAGTTAATCTACATCTATTATATTATACAGAGCAAAATATTACATATCTCTTCCTCCAAACTTGGCAAGCCAATTCAAGAGGGAAGTATCAAGATTTCAAACCAGAAAATGGACTGCCCCAGCTGGGGAAACCAGTTCACCAGTAGCACAAAATAGACGCTGCCCAAAAATGGAAACCAACATACACAGTAGCGAAATTCAAAATTAAGTTTGAGAGAGAAGTCTTCCAAAGCATGTTTACACTAGAGAAGGCTACAAAGAAACTAGAAAGAGAGAAGTGCACCCTACAATTGAAACTAGTGTGGACCATAATTCTTCTTGCTGGAGTTGTGTTATTCCTCCTCGATCCTGCAAGCATGGAATGAGTCTTCATCCTCCTTTATTAGCATGTGGCTAGTGACCTAAGGATGTGGTGACCACAGCATGTCTGGCTAATTGGAGGTGGTCGTGAGATGATTTTTGTCATCATTCTTATCTCCTTCGTCGATGTTTGGGCTTCTACAATCGTCAAAACTCGAATTTCTGCTGGTGGAGTGGCTACTACTTGAGGTGCTCTACACAGGTAGAGCCTTCATATTACGAGGGATAAATTCCGGCTCAGGCAGGATGGTCGACTTGCGTGGTCGCTCTTCGAGTTGAATGCTTGAGGAGGCTGGAGGGGAGACAGGTAGCTCCAAGGATAATTGGGCTGAAAGATTAATAAAGTCGAGTCTTCTAGGCTCCTCCCAGCCCACCGAAAGATTCAGTTCCCTATCCATGGCGTGCGATAGAGGTGGTCTGGAGGGGAGGCCGCGGCCTCCATCTCTTCTACACCTCATACGGTGACGCCTTGGCATGACACGAGAAGGAACAGAAGTACAGGACAGGGAGGGAGCGCTTGGCGACAGAAGAGAGGAGATGCCACCACCTGAGAATGTCTTGGGAAGGCTGAGACAGGGTTGAGCAGGGCCAAGAACTAGGGGATAAAATGAGGAATGGGTGGCATGCACAGATAACATAAGGGAGAGCTGAATGGAGGCCGAATGAGCATAGGTAGTAGGCTTAATAGCCATGGTTATGGAATCCAGAGCTCTTAATGCTTTGTAGCGAGAGGACCTCGTAATGAAGGTGCGAAGTGTGAATTTAAGATAGGCTTGCTCAGGCATTTGACATTTAGCGGGCACGTGGGCTGGACAGTTGTCCCACCACATGGTGCCTAGGTGGCCCCTCCGATCACGGAAAAGCACCCACATCCGGGTAACCAAAATTTACGTATTATTGTTTCATTAACAAAATAGTTAATTTAACCTCACCTTCAACAAAAAATGAACAGAGCATGAATAATAACTATACTCCTTTAACATAACATGAAAGAAAGAGGATCAACATATTTAGAAGAGCTAACTTTAAACTCATAGCAAGGAGCAATCTCTTGTTCCATTGCTATTGCTCCATTGCTACAACTTTAATCAATTATCACAACAGTACTAGCTTCCAAATAGTTAAAAAAAAAAAAAAAAAAGGAACCACATATAGCCACTAAATTAGTTTGAAGTACCACATCAGAGTCATTTGTATTTAAATGAACTATGACTATACTCTTTTAACATAGCACAGAAGAAAGGTGATCCAGATATTTAGCAGAGCTGAATTTTACCTGATGGTAGCGAGGGGTCTTTTGCTCAATTACTAGATCTTTAATCATTATCACAACAGTACCATATTTGAAATTGTTAAAATAGGGGAAAAAAACACCACATATGGCCAGTGAATTAGTTTGAAGTACTACATCACAGTAGTTTATACCTAAAATCACCCATATTTAAGATGAGTAAGATTATCCAATCATTAGCATTGAACTAGTTTTTTTATCAACATCTATGAGAAAATTAAATAATTATTTATATAAATTACTAATATATTTTTATATTTTCTTAAACATCGAATAATTACTTATATTGTAATATATTTGTGTATCTTTATTCATTCTCCCTTTCTATGATTGATTATGATTATAGAGGCTCTATAGAAAGATAGAAAAAAATTAAAGAATTAAGAATCTAATTTTAAAAAGATTCAAATGCTCATTAAAAAATCACACTAAAATTACCAAGTGTAGTTCTATTGTTATTTTTCCAGAAAAATTAGTTAAACAATTATGGATCTACAATCTGAAATTATTATTATTATTAATTATAAAAAGAATTAATGTATTAGTTAAACATATACAAATTTAAAAACAACATGTAACAATATTCTTAACCATAGAGATTAGCCTCCATTTTATCATTTAGATTTTTTACTTGGAAATAGGCTTTACTAATAGCGCATGACCATAAAACCATAATTCATGTTCATATGACAATTTTTTTTAATTGATCAATTTACTTAAAAGCAAAAATATGACATAACCACTTTTGAGATAAATCTAAACTTTTGATAAGTGACTCTACTACAAAAAATATTGTAGAAAATTCCATAAATATTAGATCCCTACCATCCTCCTAATCATTAGTGATAATTAAATAAAAATCTAAAATAATAATTATTTCAAGGAATAATGTATTTTAAGTATCTTTTAAGTTAAAAAGATTAATTGTGAGGAAATTAATTAAAAACAAAATGTACTCTTATAAAAAAGTTGTTTGAATTCAAATAACTAGATAAAAGGAAGAAGGTCTGAAAATGATGGACACAGAAGACTTGTGAATTATAATCTTTAAATAAAAGAGGGGAGAGAAAGTTGACAAATCTTGAAAAGCAATTTTGTGGAGCTTTGAGAGTGTAAAGTTATATATTGAAGCTCATAATAATTTCTCTTTTGTTAATTTTATTTTTGATATTTTCTTTTCCATAAATACATAACCCTAAATCTTTAATCACAGGAGTAAAAATGAGGAATGATAAGATCAGGAATTTAGCAAAGCTAGATTTTAGTGAATTGTCACACGAGTACCAGTGCATAGACTTCAAAAATAGTTAAAAAAATATAGCAAATTGATCACCGCGTACCCATTTATCATCGTAGTTTGTATTTAAAATTGATCATATTCCACTTCAAAAACACTTTGCTACAGATGATCAACATCGACAATTATTATTATAATTGATTGAACGTAATTTTGAACATAAATAGTAATGATAAATATAATATTTGAACATGTAATAGAAAAAAAGGCTTTAGCAGAAATTAATTTTACCTAAAGTGTCAGCCGAATTGTTTGCTATATTGCCATATCCTGAATCAATAGTTACAACAATGCCAACCAGAACACTTTATATTATTGTTAAAGCAGAAAAGAACTCACAAATATTGAACAGAAGCCCCATCCCGTCCAAAATAACTATTAAAACTAGTGAAAATTCATAGGTGAAAATGAAAAAACAGAAATATACGGAAACAAAAACCATAATCTACAGAAGAAGAAAGGAAAATTAAAAGTTACAATTAGTTGCAACTTGAAAAAATCAAAGCAGTCGTTGCAAGTCATCATCAGAAATTTGGTAGAACGAATGTTTTGGCAATGAAATTAAGGTGGCTCTGTTTAAAAATATTTTGAACGTTTAGCACAAACCCTGAGTTCGACCGACTTCGGAAATATTTTGTAAGAATTCATCCAATGCAATTACCATCGTTAGTTTGTGCTTTTTTTTATCACGTTAAAAGTTGTGAGCTGGTGCTTTTTTAATGAGGTTAAATGAAAATTTATCCCTATTTTTTTCCTTTTATGAGGTTAAAAGAAAATTTATCCTAATTTTGTTTTTTTAAGGAGTTCGGGTTAAAAGAAAATTTATCGTAATTTTCTGTTTTTTTAAATGAGGTTATTTTTTTTTTTTATTAATCATAACATTCTGCATCTTTCTTTTTTATGAGGTTAACTTTTTTTTTATTTTTTATTTTTTATATGGCATTTTCATTTGCATCTGATTCGATTTTCGCTGAGATTCTCTGCGTTCTAGTTCGCTGCAAAGATAATCGCCGCCATTTAATTATTCCAATTTAACCAGTTCATTGTTGAATTGGATACTTAGACTTTTCAACTTTGTTTGTTTTTTTGGGTTGATTTGTAAGTGCTAGATAATTGATATTTAAATAAAAATAAAAAATCCTTATATTTAATATTATTAAATATTAAAATTATTATTTTATCTCATCACTCAAATTAAACTAATCTCTATATATTATTATTAATATTACTATTTTTTTTTATCTTATTATTTATATTATTGTTATTATTAAATATTTAAACAATGAAATTATATAGTTGTTAAATGAGTATATTGTTTGTATATAAATTAGAAATTGCATCATATGTTGCAATGAGAATGCCTTAAGGTAAGATCTTAGGAAATAGTAGCATACAAGATTGAAGTCAAAATTTAGTACAATTTTTTTTATTTATGAGTGTTTTTGTGAGAAATATTTTGTTCATTTCTATATACATGGATTATTTTAAATTTGAATAGATAATCTCAATATAGATTTTGTGAAAACTTCTAATGATGGAATAATGAAATTTCTATTAATTGTTTGCAAGAAGAAAATCAAAAGCTTGCTCCATCTTTATAAGTCAACCTAAATTACATTAATATGAATAATAATAACAACAACATCTAAATCATCTATAATATAATTAGATGGATACAGTGATATTTGATGTAAAAGTAGACTTCAACAAAGTATCAAATACAACTTAAGTAAAAGTAGACTTCAACAAAGTATCAAATACAACTTAAGATGATTTGATTTCCCTGGTAAATGGAGATACTCAACATAACCCTAGGTTTGAATCTTTGACCGTTAATAATGTTGGTTGTCCAAATTAAAACGTTTTCAAATAAGTCCATGGAAATATAAATATAGTTTAGAAATGAGAATAGTGAGCTTCTAATATCAAACTATTTTAATGAGGTGGCCAACATGCTTACCATGACTTTCATTTCATCCAGCTTAGTTTCTCAGTGGAATATGTATTTTCCAACATTAATTTCTGAGCATAAGATGTGTAATCCAATGTGAAAGGAATTATCTTTGAGTTTTCATATCCTCTAGGTTTTTGTGACTATCTCAAACACATCAACCTTCAATGGGTGTCTCAGAAACTTGGATGTCTTTTTTGTTCTCTCAGAAAATGAATGATGCTTTCATTGAAGATGAGGTTTGTGACAACCAGGGTTGGGCACATTTAATTCAGTCATACTTATCGCTTCAATAAAATTAAATATATTTGTTGTTTCTATTTTTTTTTCTGTGTTAGATTAATTTTGGCTATGTGATAAATTCACATCAAGCTTTCTTTTACCAATGGGTTTTTTCGTGGTGGTATTTCTTGTAATATAGTCTATTTCATGGCTTGATTACTTTGATGAACTTATAACTATGCTTACATTGCCTCGAATAATATATAATGTATTGAAATAAGTATATACATACCATATGAGCACATTTATTCAAATTTAAAGTCTTGCAGAACTTTGATGCAACTATAAGAGATGTTTCTCTTTTGAAAATCACTGGAAGATTGTAGACTTCACACAACCTTAGCTAGAATCAAGCCTAGATGGTGTGGTTCTTTTAAGAGAAAATCAAATGGATGGGATTTTCTACATCAATTTACATTCGAGATGAGGTGTATCACTGCTTCATTTTTCTTGTGAATTGATTTATGAATTGTGGACCATAAGGAGTTTGAACGGAATCCAAAGTAGAAAGCTTGTAATGGTCTCTAATACCTGCTGTAAACTTAAACCTTATATCTTGTGTAATATTGAGCACTTGATATAACTAATATTACATTGGAAATATTATATAACGCTTGTGAGCAAACCATAACTTTTGGCATATATTATGTAATAATTTATGCTACAAGAATAAAAGGTGGAAATTCTAGGTTTTGAATATTCTCTTTGTGTTAATTGTGTTAACTTTTGTATTCCATGAAGCTAATTATTATTGAATTATTGAAATAAGTGTATCTCCTGAACCGTGAAAATATAGTTATTCTGATTAACTCACTTGAGAACAAGGACAATCACCACATGTAAATTTACTTGGGAGATTCACTTCATTTCAAAGTAGGGGATTTTTATAACTCTCGTTATTACATTTACCAGTCATATTTTGTACTAGGACAATGTCACTATGTGTAATCTCAGCTCCATAGGATGATATATGTTATTATATTTTTTATTTAGGCTTTGTGCTATAACTCTGTCATGAGTGTTGAAATTTTGGTCATTAACATGGCTCCTTTTACTCAATTGTGAACAATGTTATTAGATTTTTTATTTATGCTTTGTACTATAAATTTGTCACCATAATTGAAATTTTGGTCATTAGCATGATTTCTCTTACTCAAATTTCACTCCTAAATTCAAGTCATAATTTCCAGCATTTTGTTCAACATACTTATTTGTTACTTGGACCATCTCAAATGAGAGATTTCCATGGAATGCAAATGAGAGATTTCCATGGAATGCTTGAGATTTTCCGATACTGTGAAATTTTCACAATTTTCCCATGGCATATTTTTCTCTTCTTTGGAAAGTATTTCATCTTCATTCTCGTGGAGAAGAGTCTCGTGAAAATTGGCAATCCAACTTGAGTAATGGTGTTCAAGTAATCTCCTCATAAAAAGAGAATATGTTGGTGAAGCATAACATTAGAACTAACTAGAGCTTCAACTGTATTCTCTAGTTGGGTGAGTCACTCTTCCAATTCATCACAATTATTGGCAACATTGTCATTATCTCCAAGATTTAATAGAATTAAAACTTCCTCTTAGTGAGGAACCTATGAAGTTGTTTCTTACCACCAACTCTTGGTGCAAGACCCTCCCTCGCTACATGTTTCTTATAGATTTTTTCCTCCATTGTTCCTTGTGAAACCAAGTGATAGGCCTAAAGATGCTTTGCCTATCCAAAGATCCACACATGAAAAGAATACTGAAAGATCATGTGTTGGATTACTGGAACCATCAACAATTATCACATGAACAATTAACACATGATTGAGTGTTGGAATATTTTTACCCAATGACCAAGTGCTAGTTGATATTAAAACACATTGGAGCTTTTAGTATTTATGTTTATTATTTTTTATATAAATAAAAGATGAAGGATCAAATTTTAAAAGTTTCTAGTGTTTATAAAAAAAATTCACAAACATTATTGTTTGTAATATTTATGTTTATTAATTTTTATATAAATAATAATTATGAGTAGATTTTTATTTAAAAATATATATATTCTATAATAAAAAATTTATCAAATATTTAATGGAGCAAGTTTTAGATTTGAAATATTAAATATATATTATTAATACTCTTAAGTTTAGTCAAAATTATTATGATTTATTTTGTAATATTTTTTATACAATAGATAAGAATACAAAAATTTAGGAGCAATGCATATAATATGTAAAAATATTATAATCTAGAAGATGGATCCTAGTTGGGATTTTAAACATCCACAAATGCTCTATGGTACTGGAAAATCCAAAATACCATAGGAGTTTGAAAATAATACATAAAATTGAAGTTCTTAGTAAATGAAAAATGTTTCTTAGAAAAAGAAGTTTAATGATAAGGGATTTAAAAAATAATGATTTTTAAGTTTCTCTAATTTATAGTCAATAATAATAACTACCACAGTAATATAAATAAAATGTTGGTAAATGCCAATAAAAATCAGAAATTTACATCATGATACATCTCACATTACCAAGATTAAAAAATCATAAAAAAATATTGAGAAAATTATAATTTTTTTTGAATAATAATAATAATTATTAATTAAAAAATTAATGTATGAGTTAAACATATACACATTTAATAAACCATATAACCATAGAGATTAGCCTCTATTATAACATTTATATTTTTAAGTTGTAAATAGACTCTTACTAATACCATGTGTCTACAAAACAATAATTCACGTTGATATGACACATTCATGGGACATTTTTTTAAAATTAGTCAATCTACTTAAAAGTAGAGATATGACATAACTGCTTTCAAGATAAATCTAAATCTTTGATTTTTGATTTATACTAAAAATATTATAGAAAATTCTACAAAGATTAAAATCCTTACTATCTATTTGATAATTATTAGTAATCAAATTAAATTCCAGAAACATATTCTAAAATAAAGATTTGTAATTAAAAAAAAAAAAACCATTTCAAAGATAATAATTTTTTTGCATATTTTAAATTAAGATAATTAATTATGAACAAATTAATTAGAGATGAAATGCACTCTTCTAAACCCTTCTAATTAAAAAAAACAAACTATAATTAAAAAGTTAATATTTGATAACAACATTACCAAGGATAATGAATTTTAAGGATATTTTAATTTAAGATGAGTAATTATGAAGAAATTAATTAGAAATGAAATGCACTTTTATAAAAGAGATTTTTGAATTAAAATAACCAAGTAAAAGGAAGTCGTAAAAACATCACTTTCAAGGGAATATTTTGAGTTAAAATCCTCAAGTCAAGATAAGGAAATGAGAGAAAGCTAACAAATCTTGAAAAAAAAATTATTGAGCATTGAAAATATGCATTTATATATGAAGCCACATACTAACTTGCCTTGAAAAAATACATTTATATATTAAACTTCATAGTAAGTTGGCTTTAGTATTACTAAAATTTATATAACTTCCTGTCCATAAATTTTTTATGACCTATTTATCTTACAAAGTTATTACTATCTATTTATCTCACAGTTTAATTTTGAGCTTTTCATTCACTTAAATACACAACTCTAGATTTTAATTTAAATCATGAAAATACTCTATGAAGTTCTATGCAGTTGATCCCATTTCATTACTACATATTTATCTCCTTTCTTTTGTGAAATTTTCATTTCCTTAAATACACAACCCTAGATTTTATATAAATCATGAAAATACACTCTGCAGCTAATCCCATTTCATTGATAGCAATTAAAAAAAATAAAAACTAATATATTAGCTAGCTCATTCTTTTAATAACAAGGAAATACTTAAAAAATAAATAAATATGATAATGTTGGCAGGCTTATTATTTATTAAAAGACACAAAATAAATATTGTAACTACCTATTTACCTTAATACTTTCTAAACTTTTAATTTCCCAATATAAACAACCTTCATTTCAATGCAAAACATGGAAATATTGTAAAGCCCATTAGATGCTATTTCGATTACGAGTATATTTTCTATTTTATATCATCTAACAATTGTGTTTTCATTATTGCTCGCTATCAATACCTAAGACCTAGGAATGTTTAAAATATTGCATACCCATTTATAAGCATTTGTATCTAACATAAATCACCATCCACTGCAACAACCCTTTTCTATGGTAGCATGTGATGAAATTCAACCAAACCAAAATTTACGTTTTTTTTCTCTAAGTTAGACTACATATATTATATTATACATAATAGGCGTTGTCGAGAATGGGAAAGTCGCATACACAGTAGCGAAATTTAAACTGAATTTTGAGAGAGAATTCTTCCAAAGCATGTTTATACTAGAGAACACTGCATAAAAACTAGAAAGAGAGAAGTGCACACTGTAATTGAAACTAGTGTGGATCATCATTCTTCTTGCTGGAGTTGGGTTATTCCTCCTCGATCCTGCAAGCATATAATGAGTCTTCATCCTCCTTTCTTAGCGCGTGGCTAGTGACTTGAGGATGTGGTGACCCTGGCATGTCTAGCTAATTGGAGGTGGCCGTGAGCTGATTGTTTTCCTCATTCTTATCTCTTGCGTCACTGTTTGAGCTTCTACATCGTCGAAACCCGAATTGCTGCTAGTGGAGTGGCTGCTACTAGAGGCGCTATGCAAAAGGACAGCCTTAATCTTGCAAGCGATAAAGGCTGGCTCAGGTAGGATGGTTGACTTGCGCGGTCACCCTTTGGGCCGAACGCTTGAAGAAGCCGAAGGGGAGACAGGTAGCTGCAATGATAATTGGGCTGAAATAATAACAGGGTAGAGTCTGCTCGACTCCTCCCAACCCACCAAAAGATTCAGGTCCCTGCCCATGGCATGCAATAGAGGTGGTCTGGAGGGTAGGTTGTGGCCTCCAGCTCTTCTACACTGCATACAGTGATGCCTTAACATGATACGTGAAGGAACAAAAGTGCATGGCAGGGAGGGAGTGCTCAATAGCACAGGAGAGGAGACGCCACCACCTGAGAATGTCATGGGAAGGCTGAGATAGGGCTGAGTAGGGCCAAGAACCAGGGGTCGAAAGGAGGACTGGGAGGCATGTACAGATAATAGAAGGGAGAGTTGAATGGAGGTCGAATAAGTGTGGGTAGCAGGCTTAATAGCCATGGTGATGGAATCGAGAGCTCTTAATGCTCTGCAGCAAGAGGTCCTCGTAATGAAGGTGGCGAAGTGTGAATTTAAGACAGGATTGCTCGGGCATTTAATGTTGAGCGAGTTACCATGTGCGGGCACGTGTGCTGGATAGCTGTCCCACCAGATGGTGCCCAGTTGGCCCCTCCGATCACGGCAAATCACCCACATCTGAGTAACCAAAATTTACATATTATTGTTTCATTAACAAAACAATTAATGTAACCTCACCTTCAACAAAACAATTGATGCTTTCATTGAAGACGAGGTTTGTGACAGCTAGGGCTGGTAATATTTAATTCGGTCATGCTTATCGCTTCAATAAAATTAAATATAATCGTTGTTTCTCTTTTTTTTTTTGTGTTAGATTAATTTTGACTATGTGATAAATTCACATCAAGCTTTCTTTCTTTTACCAATTTATCTTAATACTTTTTAATCTTTTCATTTCCCGATATAAACAACCTTGATTTCAACGCAAAACATGGAAATACTGCAAAGACTATTGAATGCTATTTCGGTTATGAGTATATTTTCTATTTTATATCATCTAACAATTGTGTATTTCATTATTGTTAGCTATCAATTTCTAACACCCGGGAATGTTCAAAATATTACATACCAATTTATGAGCATTTATATCTAACATAATTCACCATCCGCTGCAACAACCCTTTTCTATGGCAACATGTGATGAAATTCGACAAAACCAAAATTTGTGTTTTTTTTCTAAGTTAGAATACGTCTATTATATTATAGAGAGAAAAATACTACATATATCTTCCACTATTCTTGGCAAGCCAATTCCAGAGGGAAGTATCAAGAGTTTTCAACTAGAAAATAGACTGCCCCAGCTGGGGAAAGCAGTCCACCAGTAGCACCAAATAGACGCTTCCCAGAATGGGAAACCATCATACAGAGTAGCAAAATTTAAACTGAGGTTTGAGAGTGAAGTTTTCCAAAGCATGTTTAGACTAGAGAATGCTACAAAAAAAACTAGAAAGAGAGAAGCGCACCCTATAATTGAAACTAGTGTGGACCATCATTCTTCTTGTTGGAGTTGGGTTATTCTTCTTCGATCCTGCAAGCATAGAATGAGTCTTCATCCTCCATTCTTAGCGCGTGGCTACTGACTTGAGGATGTGACGACCCCGATGTGTCTGGCTAATTGGAGGTGGTCGTGAGCTGATTGTTGTCCTCATTCTTATCTCCCATGTCATTGTTTGAGCTTATACCATCGTTAGAACCTGAATTTTTGCTGGTGGGTTGTTGCTACTAGAGGTGCTCTGCATAGGGAGAGCCTTCATCTTTCAAGGGATAAAGGCTGGCTCATGTAGAATGGTCGAATTGTGTAGTCACTATTTGGGCCGAATGCTTCAGGAGGCTAGAAGGGAGACAAGTAGCTGTAAGGATAATTGGGCTAAAATATTAACAGGGTCGAGTCTTCTCGGCTCCTCCTAGCCCACCAAAAGATTCGGTTCCCTAACCTTGGCATGTGATAGAGGTGGTTTGGAGGGGAGGTCGCGGCCTCCAGCTCTTCTACACTACATAACATGACACCTTGACATGACACGCGAAGGAACATAAGTGCAGGATAGGGAGGGAGCGCTCGACAGCATAGGAGAGGACATGCCACCACCTGAGAATGTTTTCGGAAGGCTGAGACAGGGCCGAAAAGGGCCAATAACCAGGGGTCAAAAGGAGGAATGGGAGGCATGCACAGATAAGAGAAGGGAGAGCTCAATGGAGGCCGAATGAGCGCAAGTAATAGGCTTAATAGCCATGGTGACGGAATCGAGAGCTCTTAATGCTCTGCAGTAGGAGGACCTCCTAATGAAGGTGGTGAACTGTGAATTTAAGATAGGCTTGCTCGGGAATTTAGCGTTGAGTAGGTGACCATGTGCAAGTGCGTGGGCTGGACAGTTGTCTTGCCACATGGCGCCCAGGTGACCCCTCCGATCATGACAAAGCACCCGCATCTGGGTAACCAAATTTTACGTATTATTGTTTCATTAACAAAACAATTAATTTAACCTCACCTTCAACTGAAAATGAACAGAGAATGAATAATAACTATACGCATTTAACATAACATGAAATAAAGAGGATCGACATATTTATAAGAGCTGAATTTAAACTCATAGCAAGGCGCAATCTCTTGTTCCATTGCTATTGCTTCATTGCTACAACTTTAATCAATTATCACAACAGTACCATCTTCCAAATAGTTAAAATAAGAAAAAAAAGAACCACATATAAAGACTGAATTAGT
Source organism: Pinus albicaulis (assembly GCA_034641835.2). Classification (NCBI taxonomy): domain Eukaryota; kingdom Viridiplantae; phylum Streptophyta; class Pinopsida; order Pinales; family Pinaceae; genus Pinus; species Pinus albicaulis. Next base: position 329,860 of record JAXQQM020070762.1, on the reverse strand, counting down.
TTCAAGTACCACATCACAGTTAAATAATTATTTATATAAATTAATAATATATTTTTTTATTTTCTTAAACATCGAATAATTATTTATATGGTAATATATTTGTGTCTCCTTATTAATTCTCCCTTTCTACGATTGATTATGATTACAGAGGCTCTCTATATAAAGATAGAAAAGAATTAAAAAATTAAGAATCTAATTTTAAAAAGATTCTAATGCTTATTTAAAAATCACACTAAAATTAATGAATTTTTTTAGTATTTATGTCTATTGCTTTTTATATAAATAATTATTAATAAGTAATGTAATTTATCATTTTAAACATATAGTTAATAATAAGAAACATAGCTGATATTTAATGGGTAAGCTTTAAATTTGAAATGATTAAAAGATATTATAAATACCTTTAAGTTTAATTATTTGTATATTATATATAAAATATTGTGATATATTTGACAATTTTTTATATAATATTTAAGAACATTATAATGTAGGAGTAAAATATATAATATGTAAAAATACTATAATACAAGAGCAAAATATAATTACACAAATAATTGTTTGCAAATTGGAATTTTTAGTAAATGAAAAATGCTTTAAAAAAACAGTTTAATGATAAGAGATTCAAAAGATAATGGTTTGGAAAAATTTCTAATTTCTAATCAATAATAATAATTAACATATTTATATAAATTAAATGGTTGGTAAATGTTAATAGACATCAAAAAACTTACGTGATACATTCCCAAAATTAAAAAAAAAAACAAAAATTAGATAATAAAATTATAATTTTATTTTTAAGAACAATTTTTATTTAACTAATTCTTCCCGAAAAATCACAATATCATTAGGAGGGCCAACACGTTTGGAACTACCCAGTGTAGTGTTGAGATTTTCTGTTTTGGATAAAATAGGCAAAATCTCAGTAGGTGACAAAAATTAGGAATTAGTTCCTAGATTAGCTCCAGTTTGTTGGGAGGGAGTTAATGCATCCTAAATTTGAGTTGAGAGGATTTATGAGGCTGTTAGATTCTCTTTTGCTATATAACGGGTATCCATACGTTTGTTTTGTGAGTGTGAGTGTGGGTGTGAGAGTTTGTAATCTCTGTTTATTAATAAAGAATTGCCGATGCTGTTGTGTGGACGTAGCCCGGGGAGGTTTGGGTGAACCACGTTAATGCATTTTTGTCTTTATGTGCTTGGTTTCATTGTTGTGTGTTAATTGTTTAATGGTTTCACTGTGATTATTCCAACAATTGGTATCGGAGCAATGTTGGAGTGCGTTGAAGCGGTGCGGGTCGTCGGCCGTTCTTTGAACGTGGGCGTGTTAGCGAACGGAAGCGGTAAGTCTAGCTGCTTGTCTGAAGCCGTAAAGGCCGATTCTGTTACGGAGAAGCTGTGAGCTATCTTGTTTGTTGTTGATGCAACGTCTTTAGCCGTGGTTGTTGGAGGAGCGCGCGGTGGCGGAGCTGCGTGGAGGTGCATTTTGAGCATATTTTAAACCTGGCGTGTTAATGTGATAAAGTACTCATGAAAGCGGTGGCCGGCTTTAATATTAGCTTGAAAATTTTGTAATTGTCAAGTAGTGGTGTTGGGTATTAAATTCTTGTAGATCGCTTTAACATTTTGTCAAGTTAGCTTGGTAGCTGGTATCAAGTAGCGGTCATGATTTTATTAGAAAGTGGTGGCGCTTTAAGATTTTGCGGTGAGCTTGTGAGCTAGAGGCTGTGTCCGGCGGTTGTGAATCAACGTAATGTAAGCTAACGCTAGTGAGATGGTAGAAGAAAGCGATTTTGTGCGTGTTGATTCTTGGTCTTTAACGTAGAGGTGCACGTGCGTGGAGGTAGGGCTACGGTCAACGTGATTTTCTATATGCTACGGTCGAATGATTTTTGGAGTCGATTCCTTCTTCCGAATTGTTCTTACAGTAGAGCGGAAAACGGTAAAAGAGGGAGTCTCACATAGATGCGCAATCCGGGAATGTTGCAGAGAATAAGTCGAGTTTGAAGAAAGATCGATGTGGAGGGCGTGTCTAGCAGTTTGTGTGGTTGTTTCAACGAGAATGCGTGGAAGTCGACTTTAAGCCACCGTTTTTTTTTAAGTTTTAAATGTCAAAGAATGAGCAGTTTGTTATAAATCAATTTCGAGAGAATTTGTTATAAATCCATTTGACATTTAAATGATGCCATTTGCACATATCGATTTGACATTTAAATACCTCCATAATGGACGTGGTTGCTAATGGCTCGATTTATGAATAGTTTTTTTTAAAATGGAGTTCATAAGATCGATGGCCTTTTTTTATTTAAAGAGGTGTATGATATGCCATTAAATGCGATTTGAAAAGAGATTAAAAACGATTTTTTTAATAAGTCGATTTAAAAGGAAAAGTCGATTTGGAAGAAATCGTTTTGGAATTTTTAAAAGGTCACATATGGATTAAAAAGGCCACGTATCGACTTTGGAGTTTTGAAAAAGGTCAAATGGTAATGAGTAAATTTTTTGTTTAAAGCGATTTATTTAAATCGATTTGTATGGGTAGCTTTGTTGTGGTTACAAGTTAAGTCGATGTTATATTAAATCGATATGCCATGTGTATATGGTATTTAAGCTTTTTTAAGGTGGATTTTAAGGTGGAGTTTAATACCATTTGCATATGGTATGAAAGCACAGACATATAAGTGCACATTGCAGAAATTTGTATGTGAAAGGCGGATATCGGTTGTTTTTAAAGGCATAGGCGGTGTTTTGAGATTAACTTCATTTAAAGGTTGATTTTGGGATTATTGTGTTTTTTCTTTGAAGCAAGATGGCGAAAACTCAAAGTGTCCGTTTGAGATCGAGTTTGACAATGTGGGTTTGGAGCCTTGTTGTCGAGGAGGCAGGAAAGTAATCAGACCACCTCTACATCAGGAGTAATGATGGCCCGAGAGGTCGCTCGAGAGAGAGACACTCGGTAAGCATAGCCACTCTCATTCTAAGTCTAAAGGAAAGAAGACAAAGGTGAAGTGCTGAAATTTTAGGAAAAGCTTGGACACACGAAGAACTGGCAGAGCTGGCAAACAAACTTCAAAGCCGGATTCTTCCCCGGCCAGAGAAGAAGGAAGAAAACACGACGGATGCAGGTTCGACGCTCTACGGTTCGGGTATGGCCGACGAAGTGTTGTCTGTTAATATGTCAAATCATGAGTCGGCATTGGTTGTTAGATTCGGTGCATCAAACCACATGTGTATTCATAGAGAATGGTTTAAGACATATAGATAAGTTAATGATGGAGTCGTGTACATGAGTAATGATGTCACATCTAATATTGTTGGGATAGGAAGTATACAGCTGCAAATGTTTGATGGCACAACTAGAATATTAACGGATGTGAGACATGTTCCGGACTTAGGAAAAATCTATTTCAGGAGCACTTGACACGAATGGATATAAAGCGTAATTCAAGGTGGAGTTATGAAAATCTATAAAAGGTATCTTACTAGTAATGAAAGCTAAGAAAGTAGGAAATCTGTTTCGAGTTAGAAGGAAGAACGGGGTCGAGTTCATGTGTCTACGGTGTTTGAACATGACGGTAGTTCCATTCGCTATGGCATCAAAGGTTGGGCCATATGGCGAAAGAGGGTTAAGATTTTTGAACGTCGCAAGTTACTTCCTAATCTAAGATGCAGGAAAGTTAGATTTGTAAACGTGCTTGTTTGGAAAACAAAGTAAACAAAAATTTAAAACGAAGGCAAACATACTAGTAAAGGGATACTTGATTATATTCATTCGGATGTTTGGGGTCGGCCCCTACGGCGTCATATGATGGCTCGTCGTATTTTGTATCATTTATTGATGACTTTTCTAGGGAAAGTGTGGGTCTACATGTTGAAAAGGAAGTCGATGTTTTCGGTTTTCAAGTAGTTTAGAGCATTGGTAGAAAACGGCAACGGTAGAACAATAAAATGTTTAAGAGCCCGACAATGGTGGTGAGTTTACTTCCGAGAGTTTGACGGCGGCTATTGCAAGGATGCGAGTCCGAGACACAGATACACGGTTTATACTCCTCGGAAAAATGGAGTTCTTGAACGCATGAACAAGACTCTTCTAGAGGAAACGGAGTATCTTGTGCGCGGGTTACGAAGGAGTTGTGGACGAGGCAGTGGCAACATCTTGTTATGTGATAAACCGATCTCCATTGACGGCGATAGAGCGCAAAATTCATAAAGAGGTATGGAAAGGACACCCTTGTGATTATTCTAAACTCGAGTGTTTGGTTGTGATGCATATGCTCTAGTGCCTAAACATCGGCGAACTAAGTTAGATCCAAAGTCTAAAAAGTATATCTTTGTTGGGTATGGTGTTGGAACAAAGGGATATAGATTGTGGGATCCTACTACCGCAAAATCATCATCAACGAGATGTAAAGTTTGATGAATCCTCTCTTATCTGATTAGATGTAGATAATAAATTGAAACGAGGATGATGTATTTGATTTTGAAATACATTCGAGTTTGACAACACTTCTAATGATAGTCATGATGACCATAGTTCGGATACTAGTCATGAACGAGGGTTTGGAATCGAACATGTGACAGAGTTGAGGTTTAGATCATGAACAAGGTCTCGAATCTTGATCGCAAGAAGTTCTATAGGTGGTAGTCAGCCAATCGAGGAAGCACGAGAAACATCCTTAAGGAGGTCGACAAGAATCGAACGTACTTAGAAAGGTATGATGATTATGTTACTTCGGTTGCATTTCTTTAATGACAATGAACCTGCGTATATCGAGGAAGCAATAGAAGGTTCGAATAGTGACAAGTGGAAACGTGACCATGAATGAAGAAATGATGGCCTTGAGTAAGAATGGCACATGGGATACGGTTGAGCTTCCGGAAAACTGAAGCGTAAGGGTGTAAATGGGTTTACAAGCTGAAACGGGGTGTGAATGATACGGAAGACGGGTACAAAGCGCGGCGGATTGCAAGGGTTTTCTCAGAAAGCGGGCATTGACTTTCATGAGATTTTTTTCACCCGATTGTTAAAATGGTTTCAATTCGAATTGTGTTAGCTTTAGTTGCTTTGTTGGTGGAGATTCTGACAGCCCAGATGTTAAAATTTGCTTTTCTACATGGAGATCTAGATGAGGAAATTTATATGGAACAACTAGGAAGGGTTTGTTGACATCGCAATGAAATTTATTACGAGGCTCAAGAAGTCATTATATGGCACAGACGATGTACCAGCCGGTGGTATAAGAAGTTTGATTCTTTCATGTTGAGTGGAAAATATGTTAGAAGTGAATATGATCATTGTGTGTATTTCAATGATCGAAAAATGCCATGTTCATTATCTTAGTGTTGTATGTTGACGATATGTAGCAAGCAAAAGCATTGATGAAATCAACGAGGTTGAAGACTCGAGATGGCAAGGACATTCGATATGAAAGATCTAGGAGCGGCAAGGCAGATTTTGGGCATGGAGATTTTACTGAGACGGGAGTAATGAGTAGTACGTGGCTATCTGAAGTATGTTGAGAAGATACTTTTGAGATTTGGTATGAATAATGTGAAGCCTGTGTCAGTCCCTTTTGCTTCCATTTTAAGCTTTCTTCGAGTTTATGTCCTAATACGGATGAAGAAAAGGATTATATGTCTCGAATTCCATATGCCAATGTAGTAGGATGTTTGATGTATGCGATGGTTTGTACTCGACCCGGATGGTCTTCACATGCGAGTTGGGGTTGTCGGCAGGTACATGGCAAATTCGGGTAAAGAACAGCGGTCAACGTGAAATGGGTGCTTCGGTACTTGAGAGGCACGAAAGCGGTGTGTATCACTTATAATAAGAGTAGTGAATTTGTTTGCGGATATGTTGATTCTGATTTTGCGGGTGATTTGGATAAGAAAGGTCAACTTCGGGGTACGTCTTTACTCTTGCGGGTGGAGCTATTAAAATTTGGATGTCAAAGCTACGGAAGGAACATTGTTGCTTTATCCACTGCGAAGCGAGAATACGTTGCTGCTTCGCATGCTTGCAAAGAGGCGGTTTGGTTGAAAGGTTTGCTTGGTGAGTTTGGTAGGTTACGGGACAACATCGGGTTACTTTGTGATAGTCAAAGTGCAATACATTTGGCTAAGAATCCGGCCTATCATAGTAAATCAAAGCATATTCCAATTAAGTACCATTTTGTAAGACGGTAATTCTTGAAAGGGAGTCTCTCTTGCAAAGGTGCATACAAAGGAGAATTGTGCGGACATGTTCACGAAACCGGTTTGTTGGAGAAGCTGCGGTGTTTGGCTTCTCTTGGCTTGCGGAGAGATAAAATAATAATAACGGGGCATCGGGCTAATTGTTGTCAAGGTGGAGATTGTTGAGATTTTCTGTTTTGGATAAAATAGGCAAAATCTCAGTAGGTATTCAAAAATTAGGAATTAGTTCCTAGATTAGCTCGAGTTTTTGGGAGGGGGAGTTAATGCATCCTAAATTTGAGTTGAGAGGATTTATGAGGCTGTTAGATTCTCCTGCTATATAACGGGTATCCATACGTTTGTTTTGTGAGTGTGAGTGTGGGTGTGAGAGTTTGTAATCTCTGTTTATTAATAAAGAATTGCCGATGCTTGTTGTGGACGTAGCGGGAGGTTTGGGTAGACCACGTTAATACATTGTCTTTATGTGCTTGGTTTAATTCTTTTGTGTGTTAATTGTTTAATGGTTTCACATTGTGATTATTCCAACATGTAGTTCATCTCCCAATGATATTGTTATTTTCGGGAGAATTAGTTAAACAATTATGGATCCTGAGACCTTTACAATCACAAAATTATTATTATTATTAATTATAAAAATAATTAATGTATGATTTAAACATATACACATTTAAAAACAAAATGTAACAATATATATTTTTTTTTATTAGCCTCAATTTTATCATTTAGATTTTTTACTTGTAAACAGGCTGTTACTAATACCACATGCCCATAAAACTATAATTCATGTCCATATGACAATTTTTTTTTTAATTGATCAATTTATTTAAAAGCACAAATATGACATAACCACTTTTGAGATAAATCTAAAGTTTGATAAGTGACTCTACTACTAAAAATATTGTAGAAAATTCCATGAAGATTAGATCTCTACCCTCCTTCTAATCATTAGTGATAATTAAATAAAAATCTAAAATAACAACTATTTCAAGGAATAATGTATTTTAAGTATTTTTTAAGTTAAAAATATTAATTGTGAGGAAATTAATTAAAAACAAAATGTACTCTTATAAAAAAGTTTTTTTGAATTCAAATAATTAAATAGAAAAAAGAAGCTCTGAAAATAATGGACATGGAAGACTTGTGAATTACATTCTTTAAATAGGAGAGGTGAGGAATGTTGACAAATCTTGAAAAGCAATTTTGTAAAACCTTGAGAGTGTAAATTTATATATTGAAGTTATATTGAAGCTCATAATAATTTCTCTTTAGTTGATATTTTCTTTTCCATAGAAATACATAACTCTAAATTTTAATGTAAGTCATGAAAATACTCTATAAAGTAAATCCTATTTCATTACTCATAAATGCAATAACAAACTAGCATACTCGCTTACTCACTCCTTTTTTTATAATTACACCACACTTGCCAAACCTCGTACTATCATGAACTTACCACTGCCTCACGATCTCACAGCTTCATTTTCTCCCCTACACAATCTTAGATTTTTAAATCTAAATTAACAGAGATACAGCAAAAATGCCCTTTCGAATGAAAGAAATCTGCCTCGCTCATTGTTTTATTAAAGGATGCAAAATAATTATTGCTTTGCTTTATTAAAAAACGCGAAAATGTTGAAGTTCTGGCTAGGTTGATTTCTAAGTTTTTCATTTCCTGCTTGAAATTTCCATCGAAGGCATGGAAATACTGTAACGTTCCTGCTTAAATTTCCATGGAGAGCGTAAAATGCTGTAACACGGCATGGGCTATTATTTCACTTATAGGATTACGAAAATTCTGAATATATTTTCTGTTTTAGATCATTTCAGTATTATTTTTCTTTTACAGATCGCTATCAATTTGTGAAACTCACGAATGTTTAAAATGTAAAATACACATTTATTAGAGTTTGTATCTAAAATAAATCAACATCATCAACAACAACCCTCAACACCCGTGATCTGAGTCAATCAAACTATAATTCGATTGTTACTGTGTCATTAAAATAACAATTAATTTAACGTAAACTTCTACTAGAAATGAACAGATAATTTAACCTAAACTTGAAGAGAGTATGAAAAAGAAATGATAACTATAATCCTTTAAAGTAACATGAAAGAAGGAGTAACGACATCTTTAGCAGAGCTGATTTTTTGTCCATTACTAAATCTTTAATCACAGGAGTACAAAAGAGGAATGATAGGATCGGGAGTTTAGTCAATTGTTACACGTGAACCAACGCATATACTTCAAAGTCGTCGTTTGTATTTAAAATGGATCACATTCCACTTCAAAAACCTTTGCTACAGATGATCAACATCGACAATTATTATTACAATTAATTGTACGTAATTTTGAACATAAATAATAATGATAAATATAATATTTGAACATGTAATAGAGAAAGGCTTTAGCGGAAATTAATTTTCCTGAAGTCTGAGCCGAATTGTTTGCTATATTGACATATCCTTAATCAATAGTTACAATAGTGCCAACAAGAACACTTTATATTGTTGTGAAGCCAGAAAAGAACTCACAAATATCGAACAGAAGCCCCATCCCATAGGTGAAAATTCGTAGGTGAAAATGCAAAAACCATAATCTACAGAAGAAGAAAAGAAAATTAAAAGTTGCAATTAGTTGCAACTTGAAAAATCAACGCAGTCGTTGCAATTCGTCATCAGAAATTTGGTAGAACGAAAGTTTTGGCACCACTGTTACCCTAATCCATCTACATGTTGGCAATGAAATTAAGGTGGCTCTGTTTAAATGAACTTATACATCAACGGATGAATTTAAAAATATTTTGAACGGTTGGCGCAAACCCTGAGTTCGACCGACCTCGGATATATTTTGTACGAATTTATCAATGCAGATACCACCGTTAGTTTGTGATTTTTTTATCACGTTAAAAGTTATGTGAGCTGGTGTTTTTAATGAGGTTAAAAAAAATTTATCCTCATTTTGTGTTTTTTTATGAGGTTAAAGAAAATTGATCCTAATTTTCTGTTTTTTTTAAGGAGGTTAAAGAAAATTTATTGTCAGTTTCTGGGTTAAAAGAAAATCTATCCTAATTTTCTGCCTTTTAATGAGGTTAATTGGTTTTTTTTACCGTAACTTTCTGCATCTTTCTTTTTTACGATGTTAAAACTTTTATCGCATTTTCATTTGCATCTGATTCGAATTTCGTTGAGATTCTCTATGTTATAGTTCGCTCCCAAGATAATCCCCGCCATTTAATTATTCGAATTTCGCTGAGATTCCGTGCGTTCTAGTTCGCTGCCAAGATAATCCGCGCCATTTAATTATTCCAATTTAACTAGTTCATCGTTGACATGGATACTTGACTTTTCAACTTTGTTTGTTTTTTTGGGTTGATTGGTAAGTGTTTAAATAAAAATAAAAAATCGTTATATTTAATATTATTAAATATTAAAAGTTATTATTTCATTTAGTCGCCTAAATTAAACTAATCTCTATATATTATTATTAATATTACTAATCCTTTTATATATTATTATTAATATTATTGTCATTTATTAAATATTTAAACAATGAAATTGTATAGTTGTTAAATGAATATATTGTTTGTATATAGACTAGAAATTGCATCATATGTTGCAATGGAAATGCTTTAAGAAGTAGGATTCTAGGAAATAGTACTATACAATAGCGAAGTCAAAATTTTATACAACTTTTTTTTTATTTATGAGTGTTTATGTGAGAAATTTTTTGTTCATTTGAATATACATGGATTATTTTAAATTTGAATGGATAATCTCAATATCTATTTTGTGAAAACTTCTAATGATTGAATAATGAAATTTCTATAAATTGTTTGCAAGAAGAAAATCAAAATCTTTTCCCATCCTTACAAGTCAACCTAGATTACGTTAATATGTATAATAATAAAAACAACATATAAATCATTCATAATATAATTAGATGGATAAAGTGATATTTGATGTAAAAATAGACTTCAAGAAAGTATTAAATACAACTTAAGATGATTTGATTTCCCTGGTAAATGGAGATACTCAACATTGGTTGTCCAAATTAAAACGATTTCAAATACGCCCATGGAAATATAAATATAATTTAGAAATGAGAATAGTGAGCTTCCAATATCAAACTAGTTTAATGAGGTGGTCAACATGCTTACCGTGACTTTCATTTCATCCAACTTAGTTTCTCATTGGAATATGTATTTTCCAACTTTAATTTCGAGCATAAGATGCTTAATACAACGTGAAAGGAATTATCTTTGAGTTTTCATATCCTCTGGGTTTTGTGACTATCTCAAACACATGAACCTTCAATGGGTGTCTCAAAAACTTGGATGTTTTTTCTCTCGGAAAATGAATGATGCTTTCATTGAAGATGAGGTTTGTGACAACTGGGGTTGGGCATATTTAATTCGGTCATGCTTATCGCTTCAATAAAATTAAATATAGTTGTTCTTTCTCATTTTTTCAGTGTTAGATTAATTTTGTCTATGTGATAAATTCATGTCAAGCTGTCTTTTACCAATGGGTTTTTTCATGGTGGTATTTCTTGTAATATAGTCTATTTCATGGCTTGATTACTTTGATGACCTTATAAATATGCTTACATTTCCCTCTAATAATTTATGATATATTGAGAAATAAGTATATATACCATATTAGTGCATTTATTCATGGTATTTGAAGTCTTGCGGAACTTTGATGCAACCATAAAGAGATGTTTCTCTTTTGGCAAAATAGAGTTTGGAAGATTGTAGACTTCACACAACCTTAGCTAGAATCAAGCCTAGATGGTGTGGTTCTTTTCACGGAATGGAAATCCAATGGATGGGAATTTCTACCCATCGATTTGCTTGGAGATGAGGTGTATCACTCTTGCATTTTTCTTATGAATTGTGGACGATAGGAATAACCAAGAGTTTCAACGAAATCCAAAGTAGCAAGCTTGTAATGGTCTTCGATACGTGTTGTAAAATTATACTTTATATCTTTTGGAAGATTGAGCACTTTATATAACTAATATTACATTGAAAATATTATATAGAAATGAATTATGAGTTTTGGAGCATAGGAGTAACCAGAGTTTCTAAGGAATCGAAAGTAGCAATCTTGTAATGGTCTTTGATACACAGTGTAAACTTAAACTTGATATCTTGTGTAAGGTTGAGCACCTTTTATAACTAATATTGCATTGAAAATATTATACAACACTTGTTAGGAAACCATAAATTTTGGCATATATTATGTAATAATTTATGCTACAAGAATAAAAGTTGGAAATTCTAGGTTTTCAATATTTTCTCTGTGTTAATTGTGTTATCTTTTATATTCCATGAAGCTCATTATTATGAATTAATGCAATAAGAGTGTCTCTTGAACTGTGAAAATCTAGTTATTCTGATTAACTCACTTGAGAACAAGGACAATCACCACATGTAAACACTTGGGAGATTCACTTCACTTCAAAGTAGGGATTTTCATAACTCTCGTTATTACATTTACCAGTCATATTTTATACTAGGACAATGTCAATGTGTACAATCTCAACTCCATAGGATGATATAGGCTATTATATTTATTATTTAGGCATTGTACTATAACTCTGCAATCACGAGTGTTGAAATTTGGTCTTTAACATGGCTCTATTACTCGAGTTGTGATGTTGTGAACAATGTTATTAGATTTTTTATTTATGCTTAGTACTATAAATTTGTAACCATTATTGAAATTTTGGTCATTAGCATGATTTCTCTTACTCAAATTTCACAGGATTTTGTGGCTTGTCTAAATTCAAGTCATAATTTCCAACATTTTGTTCAACATGGTGATTTTTGGACCATCTCATGGTTGTTACATGGACCATCTCAACATGAGAGATTTTCATGCAATGCTTGATATTCTCGGATTAGTGAAATTTTCACACAATTTTCCCATACCATATTTTCTCTTCTTTGGAAAGTATTTCATCTTCATTCTCCTGGAGAACGGTCTCCTGAAAATTGGCAATCCAACTTGAGTAATGGTGTTCAAGTAATCTCTTCATAAAAGGAGAATATGTTGGTGAAGCATAACATTAGAACTAACCACAACGCATTCTCTCTACTTGGGTGAGTCACTCTTTCAATTCATAACAATTGTGGGAAATATTTTCATTATCTTCAAGATTTAATAGAATTAAAAATTCCTCTTAATCCTGCGAACTTATGAAAGCTGTTTCTTACCACCAACTCTTGGTGCAGAGACCCTCCTTTGCTACATGTTTCTTATAGATTTTTTCCCTCCATTTTTCCTTGAGAGCTTAGTGATAAGAGCCTAAACATGCTTTATACGTCAAGATCCACACATGAAAAGAATCATGAAAGATCATGTGTTGGATTACGGGAACCATCAACAATTATGACATGATTGTGTTAAGATATTTTACCCAATGACGAAGTGCTAGTTGATATTAAAACACCTTTAGACTTTTAGTATTTATGTTTATTATTTTATATAAATAAAAAATGAACAATCCAATTTTAAAAGTTTCTAGTGTTTATAAAAAGAAATCCGCAAACATTATTATTTGTAATATTTATGTTTATTAATTTTTATGTAAATAATCATTATGAATAGATTTTTATTTAAGAATATATATATTCAATAGTAAAAAAATTATCAAATATTTAATGGAGCAAGTTTTATATTTGAGATATTAAATATATATTATTAATACTCTTAAGTTTACTTAAAATTATTATGATTTGTTTTATACTTATTTTTATACAATAGATAAGAATACAAAAATTTAGGAGAAATACATATAATATGGAAAAATATTATAATCTAGAAGATGGATCCTAGTTGGGATTCTAAACATCCTAAATGTTCTCACAAATCCAAAATCCTCTTGATAATTGATAACAAAGGAGGTTGAAAATTATATATAAAATTGAAATTCTTAGTAAATGAAAAATGTTTCTTAGAAAAATAAGTTTAATGATAAAAGGGGATTTAAAAATAATAGTTTTAAGTCTTCTCTAATTTATAGTCAATAATAATAACTACCCGCAGTAATATAAACCATAGAATTAACCCCATTATACCATTAATATTTTTAACTTGTACATAGACTCTTGCTAATGCCATGTGTCTACAAAACAATAATTCACGTTGATATGACACATTCATAGGAATTTTTTTTAAAATTAGTCAATTTACTTAAAAGTAGACATATGACATAACTACTTTCAAGATAAATCCTAAATCTTTGATTTTGATTTATGCTAATAATATTATAAAAAATTATACAAATATTAAATCCTTACCATCTATTTGATAATTATTATTAATCAAATTAAATTCCATAAACATATTCTAAAATAAAGATTTGTAATTAAAAAAAATCATTCCAAAAGATAATGAATTTTATGTGTATTTTAAATTAAGATAATTAATTATGAAGAAATTAATTAGAGATGAATGCACTTTCTTAAACCCTTCTAATTAAAAAAAAACAAACTATAATTAAAAGTTAAAGTTTGATAACAACATTACCTGGATAATGAATTTTAAGGATATCTTAATTTAAGATGAGTAATTATAAAGAAATTAATTAGAAATGAAATGAACTTTTATAAAAGAAGATTTTGAATTAAATTAATCATGTAAAAGGATGAATAGGAAAAACATCACTTTCAAGGGAATATTTGTGAATTAAAATCCCAAGTCAAGTCAAAGGAAGTGAGAGAAAGCTAACAAATCTTGAAAAACAATTTTATTGAGCATTGAAAATATACATTTATATGAAAGCCACATACTAACTTGCCTTGAAAAAATACATTTATATACTAAACTTCATACTAGCTTCGCTTTAGTATTACTAGAATTTATACTAGCTTCTTGTCCATAAATATTTTACTACCTATTTATCTTACAAAGTTATTACTATAGTTTCATTTGTGAGCTTTTCATTTACTTAAATACACAACTCTGGATTTTAATTTATATCATGAAAATACTCTACGAAGTTATATGCAGTTGATCCCATTTCATTACTACATATTAATCTCCTTTCTTTTGTGAGATTTTTTCATTTCCTTAAATACATAACCCTACATTTTATGTAAATCATGAAAATACACTGCGAGTTGATCCCATTTCATTGATAACAATATAAAAAATAGAAACTAGTATATTAGGTAGCTCATTCTTTTAATAACAAAGAAATACTTTAAAATAAAACAAATATGGTAATGTTGGCAGGCTTATCATTGATTAAAAGACACAAAATAAATATTGTAACTACCTATTTATGTTAAGACTTTCTAACCTTTTCATTTCTCGATATAAACAACCTTGATTTCAATGCAAAACATGGAAATATTGTAAAGCCCATTGGATGCTATTTCGATTATGAGTATATTTTCTATTTTATATCATCTAACAATTATGTTTTTCATTATTGTTGGCTATCAATTTCTAAGACCCGGGAATGCTTAAAATGTTACATATAGATTTATGAGCATTTGTATCTAAATAAATCACTGTCTCCTGCAACAACCCTTTTCTATGGCAACATGTGATGAAATTCAACCAAACCAAAATTTTTGTTTTTTTTTTCTAAGTTAGACTACATCTATTATATTATACAGAGGAAAATATTACATATCTTTTCCTCCAAACTTGGCAAGCCAATTCCGGAAGGGAAGTATCAATAGTTTGAAACTAAGCAATTTGTCCCTTAGGCGTGGACTGAGAACTCTACAAAAAAACTAGAAAGAGAGAAGTGCACCTTGAATTTAAAACAAGTGTGGACCATCATTCTTCTGTTGGAGTTGGGTTATTCCTCCTCGATCATGCGAGCATAGAATGAGTCTTCATCATCCTTTCTTAGCATGTGGCTAGCGACACGAGGATCGCCTTCAGCCTTCCCCCTAACGTCTACGGCTAGTGGAGGTGGCTAGTGGTGATTGTTGTCCTCATTCTAATCTCATGCATCGTTGTTTGTGCTTCTACCATCGTACGAACTTTGGATGCTGGCTGGTGGAGTGGCTTCTATTGGAGGTGCTTTACTGGAGAACCTTCATCTTATGATGGATAAAGGCGCTCGAGAGCGGGATGGTCGACTGCGCGGTCGCTCTTTGGAATTTGAATGCTTAAGGAAGCGGCGGGGAGACGGTATTTGCCAAGGATAATTGGGTTGAAATATTAACGGGGTCTAGTCTTCTTGGCTCCTCGTGGCCACCCAGAAGGTCAGTTCCATGCCCATGACGTCCGTTAGAGGTGGTCTAGATGGGAGGAATGACATGCGAAGGAACGAAGTGCGGGACGGGGAGGGAGCGCTCGGCGGCACGGGGAGCTGAGATGCCACCACCTAATAATGTGGTGGGAAGGCTTAGATAGGGTTGTGAGCCAAGAACTAGTGGTCAAAAGGAGGAACGCGAGGCATGCACAAATGATAGAAGGGAGAGATGAATAGAGTCAAATGAGCATGGGTAACGGGATTAATAGCCATGTTGACGGAATCGAGAGCTCTTAATGCTCTGCTGATAGGAGGAACCTCGTAATGAAGGTGGACGAAGTGTGAATTTAAGATAGGCTTGCTTGGGCATTTAATGGTGAGCGGGTGACCATGTGCGGGTGGGTGGGCTAGACGGTTGTCTGCCACATGGTGCCTAGGCAGCACTCGATCACGGCAAAGCACTCGCATCTGGTTAACCAAAATTTGCATATTATTGTTTCATTAACAAAACAATTAATTTAACCTCACGTTCAATAAGAAATTAACAAAGCATGAATAATAACTATACGCTTTTAACATAACATGAAAGAAAGAGGATCGACATATTTAGAAGAGCTGACTTTAAACTCATAGTAAGGCGAAATGTCTTATTCCATTGCTATTTCTCCATTGCTACAACTTTAATCAATTATCACAACAATACCAGCTTCCAATTAGTTAAAATAAGAAAAAAAATTGAATTTATTCATGAATTGTGGACAAGGTAACCAAGAGTTTCAAAGGAATCGAAAGTAGAAATCTTGTAATGGTCTCTCATCCCTGTTGTATACTTAAACTTTATATCTTGTGTAAGATTGAGCAATTGGTATAACTAATATTGCATTGAAAATATTATATAACACTTTTCAAGAAACCATAACTTTTGGCATATATTATGTAGTAATTTATGCTACAAGAATAAAAGCTAGAAATTCTAGGTTTTCAATATTTTACATTGTGTTAATTGTGTTATCTTTTGTATTCCATGAAGCTCATTGTGTGGATGTACAATAAGTGTGTCTCTTTGAAAGGCAGGTGAAAATATGTTTATTCTTATTAACTCACTTGAGAACAAGGATAGTCACCACATGTAAATTTACTTGGGAGATTCACTTCACTTCAAAGTATGGGATTTTTATAACTCTAGTTATTACATTTGCAGTCATATTTTGTACTAGGACAATGTCACTCACAATGAAATCTTAGCTCCATAGGATGATATATGTTATTATATTTTTATTTTAGGCTTTGTATATAACTTCTCTGTCATGAGTGTTGAAATTTTGGTCATGAATTACTCAATAGTGACGTTATGAAAAATGTTATTAGATTTTTTATTTATGCTCTATACTATAACTTTGTTGCCATTATTGAAATTTTGGTCATTAGCATGATTTATTTTACTCAAATTTCACACTGTGGCTTGTCCTAAATTCAAGTCATAATTTCCAGCATTTTGTTCAACATGCGATTTGTTGCTGGACCATCCCAACATGAGAGATTTCCATGGAATGATTGATATTTTCTGATTCCGTGAAATTTTCACAATTTTTCCATACCATATTTTCTCTTCTTTGGAAAGTATTTCATCTTCATTCTCCTAGAAGAATGTCCTGAAAATTGGCAATCCAACTTGAATAATGGTGTTGGTAATCTCTTCATAAAAGCGAGAATATGTTGGTGAAACATAACATTAAGAACTAAACAAAGCTTCAACCCTATTCTCTAGTTGGAGTGAGTCACTCTTTCAATTCATCAAAATTATTGGAAACATTGTCATTATCTTCAAGGTTTAATAGAATTAAAACTTCCTCTTAGTCGGGAACCTATGAACTTATTTCTTACCACCAACTCTTCGTGCAAGACCCTCATTTGCTACATGTTTCTTATAGATTTTTTCCTCCATTGTTTCTTTCCAAACCAAGTGATAGGCATAAAAATGTTTTGTGTGTCCAAAGATCGACACATGAAAAGAATCCCCCAAAAGATCATGTGTTGGATTACATGAACCATCAACAATTATCACATGATTGAGTGTTGGAATATTTTTAACCAAT
This sequence comes from Pinus albicaulis, assembly GCA_034641835.2. Classification (NCBI taxonomy): domain Eukaryota; kingdom Viridiplantae; phylum Streptophyta; class Pinopsida; order Pinales; family Pinaceae; genus Pinus; species Pinus albicaulis. The sequence continues at coordinate 312,346 of JAXQQM020070762.1, read as the reverse complement.
GACCAAGTGCTAGTTGATATTAAAGCAGTCGGGAAATTTCGGTATTTATGTTTATTATTTTTTATATAAATAGAAAATAAAAAGTCAATTTTAAAAGTTTCTAGTGTTTATAAAAAAATCCACAAACATTATTATTTGTAATATTTATGTTTATTAATTTTTATATAAATAATTATTATGAGTGGATTTTTATTTAAAAACATATATATTCAATAGTAAAAAACATATCAAATATTTAATGGAGCAATTTTTAGATTTGAAATATTAAATATATATTATTAATACTCTTAAGTTTAGTTAAAATTATTATGATTTATTTTCTACTTATTTTTATACATTAGATAAGAATACAAAAATTTAGGAACAATACATATAATATGTAAAAATGTTATATATAATCTGAAAGATGGATCTAGTTGGGATTCTAAACGTCCACAAATGTTCTCTGACAGAAAATCCAAAATCCTCTTTAATAATTGATAACCACAAGAGGTTGAAAATAATATATAAAATTGAAATTCTTAGTAAATGAAAAATGTTTCTTATGAAAAAGAAGTTTAATGATAAGGGATTTAAAAAATAATGGTTTTTATGTTTCTCTAATTTATAATCAATAATAAGAACTACCACTTGATAATATAAATTAAAATGTTGGTAAATGTAATAAATATCAAAAAATTACATCATGATACATCTCACATTACCAAGATTAAAAAATAAATCATAAAACCTCATTGAGGAAATTATAAAATTTTTAAATAATAATAATAATTATTAATTTAAAAATTAATGTATGAATTAAACATATACACATTTAATAAAGCATATAACCATAGAGATTAGCTCTCATTATACCATTTATATTTTTAACTTGTAAATAGACTCCTGGTAATACCATGTGTCTACAAAACGATAATTCATGTTGTTATGACACATTCATGGGACAATTTTTTTAAATTAGTCAATTTACTTAAAACTAGAGGTATGACACCACTTACTCTAAAGATAAATCTAAATCTTTGATTTCTGACTTATACTAAGAATATTATAGAAAATTCTACAAATATTAAATCGTTACCATCTATTTGATAATTATTAATAATCAAATTAAATTCCAGAAACATATTCTTTGTAATTAAAAAAAAAAAAATCATTTCAAAGACAATGAATTTTATGTATATTTTAAATTAAGATAATTAACTATTAAGAAATTAATTACAGATGAAATGCACTCTTCTAAACCCTTCTCATTAAAAAAAAACTAACTATAATTAAAAATTTAAAATTTGAAAACAACATTACCAAGGATAATGAATTTTAAGGATATTTTAATTTAAGATGAGTAATTATGAAGAAACTAATTAGAAATGAAATGCACTTTTATAAAAGAGATTTTTGAATTAAAATAACCAAGTAAAGGAAGTTGGAAAAGCATCACCTTTAAGGGAATATTTGTGAATTAAAATCCTCAAGTCAAGTCAAGGAAGAGAGAGAAAGCTAACCAATCTTGAAAAACAATTTTATTGAGCATTGAAAATATACATTTATATACGAAGCCAAATACTAACTTGCCTTGAAAAAATACATTTATATACTAAACTTCATACTAACTTCACTTTAGTATTACTAAAATTCATACTAACTTCATTTTGTCCATAAATTTTTACTACCTATTTATCTTACAAAGTTATTACTATCTATTTATCCTATAGTTTCATTTGTAGGCTTTTTATTTACTTGAATACCCAACTCTAAATTTTAATTTAAATCATGAAAATACTCTCGACCAAATTGTTTGCTATATTGCTATATCCTGAATCAATAGTTACAATAGTGCCAACAAGAACACTTTATATTTTTGTGAAAGCAAGATCTCACAAATATCCAACATAACCCTATCCCGTCCAGGATAATTATTAAAACCAATGAAAATATTATTAAAACCAATGAAAATTCATAGGTGAAAAAGCAAAAACAGAAATATAAGAAAACAAAAACCATAGTCTGGAGAAGAAGAAAGGAAAATTAGAAGTTGCAATCAGTTGCAACTTGAAAAAATTAAAGTAGTCGTTGCAATTCACCATCAGAAATTTGGTAGAACGAAAGTTTTGGCACCACTCTTACCCTAATCCGTCTACATGTTGGCAATGTTGGCAATGAAATTAAGGTGGCTCTCTTTAAATATACATACATCCATTAGATTAATTTAAAAATATTTTGAACGATTAGCGCAAACCCTGAGTTCGACCGACTTCGGAAATATTTTGTAAGAATTTATTCAATGCAATTACCACCGTTAGTTTGTGCTTTTTAATCACGTTAAAAGGTGTGAACTAGTGCTTTTTTAATGAGGTTAAAAGAAAATTTATCTCAATTTTGTGCTTTTTATGACGTTAAAGAAAATTTATCTTAATTTTGTTTTTTAGGAGGTTAAAAGAAAATTTATCCTAATTTTGTTTTTTAAGGAGGTTAAAAGAAAATTTATTGTCAGTTTATGGGTTAAAAGAAAATTTATCGTAATTTAATGTTTTTTTAATGAGGTTAATCTTTTTTTTACATTCTGCATCTTTTTTTTACGAGGTTAATTTTTTTTATTTTAATCGCATTTTCATTTGCATCTGATTCAAATTTCGCTGAGATTCTCTGCGTTTTATTCGCTGCCAAGATAATCCCCGCCATTTAATGATTCCAATTTAACTAGTTCGTCGTTGAATTGGATACTTGCCTTTTCAACTTTGTTGGTTTTTTTGGGTTGATTTGTAATTGCTAGATAGTGATATTTAAATAAAAATAAAAAATCGTTATATTTAATATTATTAAATATTAAAATTATTATTTCATCTCATCGTCTAAATTAAACTGATGTCTATATATGATTATTAATATTACTAATATTTTTATATATTATTATTAATATTATTGTTATTATTAAATATTTAAACAATGAAATTGTATAATTGTTAAATGAATATATTGTTTGTATATAAACTAGAAATTGCATCATATGTTGTAACGAGAATGACTTAAGGTAGGATCCTAAGAAATAGTAGCATACAATGCTGAACTCAAAATTTTATACAATTTATTTTATTTATAAGTGTTTTTTGTGAAATATTTTGTTCATTTCAATATACATGGATTATTTTAAATTTGAATGGATAATCTCAATATAGATTTTGTGAAAACTTATAATGATTGGATAATGAAATTTCTATTAATTGTTTGCAAGAAGAAAATCAAAAGCTTGCCCTATCTTTACAAGGAAACCTAAATTACATTAATATGTATATTAATAACAACAACATCTAAATCATCCATAATATAATTAGATGGATAAAGTGATATTTGATGTAAAAACAGACTTCAACAAAGTATTAAATACAACTTAAGATGATTTGATTTCCCCGGTAAATGGAGATACTCAACATAAATCTAGGTTTGAATCTTTAGTAGTTAATAATGTTGGTTGTCCAAATTAAAATGATTTCAAATAAGCCCATGGAAATATAAATATAATTTAGAAATGAGAATAGTGAGCTTCTAATATCAAACTAGTTTAATGAGGTGGTCAACATAGTTCTTAGTGACTTTCATTCATCAACTTAGTTTTCTCATTGGAATATGTATTTTCCAACGTCAATTTTCTAAGAATAAGATGCCGAATACAACATGAAAGGAATTATTTTTGAGTTTTCATATCCTCTGGATTTCTGTGACTATCTCAAACACATGAAGCCCCGATGGGTGTCTCGAAGCTTGGATGTCTTCTTTTTTCTCTCGGAAAATGAATGATGCTTTTCATTCAAGATGAGGGTTGTGACAACTATGGTTGGGCATATTTAATTCGGTCATGCTTATCACTTCAATAAAATTAAATATAATTTTGTTTCTCATTTTTTCTGTGTTAGATTAATTTTGTTTGTGTGATAAGTTCACACCAAGATTTCTTTTAACAATGGGTTTTTCATGGTGGTATCTCTTGTAATATATATAGTATTTCATGTCTTGATTACTTTTATGACCTTATAACTACGCTTACATTGCCTCAAATAATTTATGGTGTATTGAAATAAGAATATACATACCATATTAGTGCATTTATTCAAATTTGAAGTCTTGCAGAATTTTTGATGCAACCATAAGAGATGTTTCTCTTTTGAAAAATCATTTGGAGTGTAGACTTCACACAACCTTATCTAGAATCAAGCCTAGATGGTGTGACTCTTTTAAGAGATAAAATCCAATGGATGAGAATTTCTACATCAATTTACATTGGAGATGAGGTGTATCAGCACTACATTTTTCTTATGAGATTGATTTATGAATTGTGGACCATATGGTAATAGAGTTTCAACGAAATCCAAAGTAACGAAGCTTGTAATGAATTACGTCTTTGATGTAAACTTAAACTTGATATCTTGTGTAATATTGAGCACTTTATATATACATATTATAAAGCCCATTGCATGCTATTTCGATTATGAGTATATTTTCTATTTTATAGCATCTAACAATTGTGTTTTCTTTATTGATGGCTATCAATTTCGAAGACTAGAATGTTTAAAATATTATGTACCCATTTATGAGTGTTTGTATCTACATAAATCACCATCACATTTGCAACAAACCTTTTCTATGGAAGGATGTGTTGAAATTCAACGAAACCAAAATTTACATTATTTTTTTCTAAGTTAAAATACATCTATTATATTTATACGGAAGCAAAATATTACATATCTCTTCCTCCGAGACTTGGCAAGCCAAGTCGAGAGGGAAATGTCAATTTTTAAGAAGCAGAAAATGGGCTTATTAGGAAACCGAGTTCACATTAGCACAAAATAGACGCTGCCCCGAGAATGGGGGAAACGAACATACAAATTAGTATAATTTAAACTTAAATTTGAGAGCAAATTCTTCCAAATCATGTTTAGACTAGAGAACACTATAAAAAAACTAGAAAGAGAGAAGTGCACCCCTCTGATTGAAACTAGTGTGGACCATAATTCTTCTTGCTGGCTGAGTGGTGTTATTCCTCCTCGATCCTCGCAACGAAGCATAGAATTGAGTCTTCATCCTCCTTTATTAGCATGTGGCTGGTGACCTGGGATGTGGCGACCACGACATGTTTGGAGGTAGTGGAGGTGGTCACGAGAACTTATTTTGTCCTCATTCTTATCTCCTTCGTCGATGTTTGAGCTTCTACCCATCATCGGAAAACTCAAATTGCTACTTTGGTGGAGTGGCTACTCTTGGGCGCTTTGCATAGGGAGAGCCTTCATCTTGTGAGGGATAGCTGGCTCGGCGGAATCGGGTCGACTGCGCGGTCGCTCTTTGGGCCGGAATGGTTGAGGGGAAATGGGAAGGGAAGAAACGAGGTAGGCACGGGGATAATTGGGCTAAAATATTAATCGGGTTGAGTATTCTCGACTCCTCCCCGGCCGATAGAAAGATTCGAGTTCCCGCTGCCCATAGCATGCGATAGAGGTGATGCGGAGGAGACGCGCGGCCTCCATCTCTTCTACGAAGCACATACGATGATGCCTTGGCATGACACATGAAGGAATATAAGTCCTGCGGGACGGAGGGAGCACGCGGCATAGGAGAGGAGATGCCACCACCTGAGAATGTCTAGGAAGGCGAGATAGGGGCGAGTAGGGCCCGGGAGCCGGGGGTCGAAATGAGGAACGAAGGCATGCACGGATAAACGGGAAAGGAGAGATGGAGGCCGAATGAGCGTAGGTAGCAGGCTTAATAGTCATGGTGATGGAATCAAAATGTATCTTTGTGCGGCGGAAGGACTTCGTAATGAAGGTGGCAAAGTGTGAATTTAGAAAGGCTTGCTCGGGAATTTAATGTTTAGCGGATGTCCATGTGCTGAGCATGTGGGAGACAGACGATTTGTCCCTACACATCGCCCGAGTGGCCCCTCGATCACGGAAAAGCACCCACATCAAGGTAACCAAAATTTACGTATTATTGTTTCAAACAAAACGAGTTAATTTACGCGTCACCTTCAATAGAAAATGGAAACGGAGAGCAGAATAATAAGCGTACTCCTTTAGCATAACATGAAAGACGAGAGGATCGACATATTTAGAAGAGCTAACTTTAAACTCATTGCAAGGCACAATCTCTTGTTCCATTACTATTGCTCCATTGCTACAACTTTAATCGAATTATCCTACTTGAGTACCAACTTCCAAATAGTTAAAATAACAAAATAAGAGCCACATATAGCCAGATTAGTTTGATTACCACATCACAATCTTTTGTATTTAAATGAACTATAACTATACTCCTTTAACATAGCACGGAAGAAAGGTGATCGAGATATTTAGCGAGCTAAATTTTAGCGAACGGCAACGAGGGTCTTTTGCTCAATTACTAGATCTTTAATCATTATCACAATAGTACCATATTCGAAATTGTTAAAATACGAGGAAAAAAACCACATTTAGCCGGTGAATTAGTTTCAAGTACCACATCGCGGTAGTTTATACTTAAAATCAATCATATTTAAGATGAGTAAGTTTATCCAATCATTAGCATTGAACTAGTTTCTTTATCAACATACATAAGAAAATTAAATAATTATTTATATAAATTACTAATATGTTATTTTTATATTTTCTTAAACATCAAATAATTACTTATATGGTAATATATTTGTGTATCTTTATTCATTCTCCTTTCTACAACTGATTATGATTATAGAGGCTCTCTATATAAAGATAGAAAATGATTAAAGAATTAAGAATCTAATTTTAAAAATATTCGAATGCTTATAAAAAAGTCACACTAAAATTATGTAGTGTAGTTCTATTGTTATTTTTCCAGAGGAATTAGTTAAACAATTATGGATCTACAATCTGAAATTGCTCAAAGATTGTAGACTTCCTGTATAGCTAGAATCAAGCTTTAGATGGTGTGATTCTTTTAAAAGATAAAATCAAATGGATGAGATTTTCTACATCAATTTACATTGGAGATGAGGTGTATCACGTTTTCATTTTTCTTATGAATTGATTTATGAGCTGTGTACCATAAGAGTAACGAAGAGCTAAATTTTACCTCACGTCGGCGGGTCTTTTTCCATTACTAGATCTTTAATCATTATCACAACGATTACCATATTCGAAATAGTTAAAATAGGAAACAAACACACCACATATATTCGAAATAGTTAAAATAGGAAAACAAACACCACATATAGTGAATTAGTTTAAAATTATACATCACGGTAGTTTATATTTATAATCAATCATATTTAAAATGAGTAAGTTTATCGAATCATTAGCATTGAACTACTTTCTTTATCAACATTTATGAGAAAGTTAAATAATTATTTATATAAATTACTAATATATATTTTTTATTTTATTAAACATCCAATAATTATTTATATGGTAATATATTTGTGTATCTTTATTCATTCTCCATTTCTACAATTTATTATGATTACAACAGGTCAGACGACTGCGCTTCCCTGTGGTGGATTAACGCTCTGCGGCTGCAATCAGGCGAGTTACATCACGAATTCATCTCGGGTGGGGGACTAGCGGCTCCATGGCCTTTAACGTTCCCTTCTGCAATACTCAAACGCCGCATTGAATGACCAAGCTTGCAAATCTTATGCGAGATGTTGTTGCGGCGGTCGGAGTTGCCTCGAACCTCCCTGCCGATAATGAGAATCGCCTTCATACCAAACGCCATTAAGAGCATGCTGTGGTGTATTTCTTGCGGGAAAGTGGTCTCAATGCGGCCCCGTGAGGGATGGCATGTGGCCTCCCCAGATCCGGCCCTTCTCGTCCTCTCACGCTCATTAACTGCACTAACAGCATCACAGGGGAAAGCTTGTCCATCTTTACAAATCAACCTAAATTACATTAATATATATAATAATAACAACATACTATAATTCAGGGATAAAGTGATATTTGATGTAAAAAACAAAACTGTAAAGTATTAAATACATTAGAATAGTGATTTCTGGTAAATGGAGATACTCAACATAATGCTAGGTTGAATCTTTATTTGTTAATAATGTTGGTTGTCAGAATTAAATGATTTCAAATAAAGGAAATATAAATGTTTAGAAATGAGAATAGTGAGCTTCTAATATCAAACTAGTTTAATGAGGTAGTCAACATGCTTACAGTGACTTTCATTTCATCCAACTTAGTTTCTCATTGGAATATGTATTTTCCAACATTAATTTCTAAGCATAAGATGCATAATACATCATGAAAGGAATTATCTTTGAGTTTTCATATGCTCTAGATTTCCGTGTCTATCTCAAACACATGAACCTTCAATGGGTGTCTCAGAAAATTGGATGTCTTTTTTTTTTTTTTTTCTCTCAGAAAATGAATGATACTTTCATTGAAGATGAGGTTTGTGACAAATAGGGTTGGGAATATTTAATTCGGTCATGCTTATCACTTCAATAAAATTAAATATAATTGTATTTTCTCATTGTTTCCGTGTTAGATTAATTTTGGCTATGTGATAAATTCACTCAAGATTTGTTTTGCAATGGGTTTTTTCATGTTTGTATTTCTTGTAATATAGTCTATTTCATGGTTTGATTACTTTGATGACATTATAACTAAACTTACATTTCTTCCTCAAATAATTTATGATGGATTGAAATATAAGTATATACATACCATATTAGTGCATTTATTCAAATTTGATGCGAACTTTGGTAACCATAAGAGATGTTTTACTTTTTGAAAAATTGTTTGGAAGATTGTAGACTTCACACAACCTTAGCTAAATTCAAGCCTAGATGGTGTGGTTATTTTAAGAGATAAAATCCAATGGATAGGAATTTCTACATCAATTTACATTGGATACTGAAATTTGTATCAACTTCTTGCATTTTTCTTATGAATTGATTTATGAATTGTGGACCATAGGGGCCCTTAAAAGTTTCAATGAATCCAAAGTAGCAAGCTTGTAATGGTCTCGATACTGCTTGTAAGCTATAAACTTGATATCTTGTGTAATATTGAGCACTTTATATAAGTAATATTGCATTGAAAATATTATATAGAGAAATTAATTTATTTATGAATTGTGGACCATAGGAGTAACCAAAGGTTTCAAAGGAATCGAAAGTAGCAAGCTTGTAATGGTCTTTGATACGATTTGTAAACTTAAACTTTATATCATGTGTAAGATTGAACACTTGATACTGCTAATATTTCATTGAAAATATTATACAACACTTCTCGAAATATAACTTTTGGCATATATTATGTAATAATTTATACTATAAAAATCTCGTTGAAATTCTAGGTTTTCAATATTTTTCTCTCTGTTAATTTTGTTATCTTTTTTATTCCATGGAAGCTCATTATTATTGAATTAAGCAATAAATTGTCTCTGTTGTGAAAATCTAGTTGTTAGATTAACTCTCTTGAGAACAAGAATGATCACATATGAAAATTTACTTGGGAGATTCACTTCCTTCAAAGGTAGGGAATTTTTCACAACTTTTGTTATTACAATTACCAGTCATATTTTGTACTACTGGATTGTCATAATTTGTGTCAAATCTTAGCTCCATAGGATGATATATGTTATTATAATGGCCACCCTTTAGGCTTTGTATTATAACTCTACAATCGCAGTGATGAAATTTTAGTCATTAACAAGCTCCAGTTTTCGAGAATTTGAAAACATTACTTTTGTGAACAATGTTATTAGATTTTTTATTTATGCTTTGTCTTATAAATTTGTCACCATTATTGAAATTTTGGTCATTAGCATGATTTCTCTTACCCAAATTTCACACTACGGCTTCTCCTAAATTGAAGTCATAATTTCGATATTTTGTTCAACATGCTGATTTGTTACATGGACCATCACGAGACATTGAGGAATTTCCATGGAATGCTTGAGATTTTCTGATTCGATGAAATTTTCACAATTTTTCATTCCATATTTTTCTCTTCTTTGGAAAGTATTTCATCTTCATTCTCTGGAGAAGAGTCTCTGAAAATTGGCAATCCAACTTGACAATAGTGTTCAAGTAATCTCTTCATGAAAAGGAAAATATGTTGGTGAAGCATAACATTAGAACTAACGAGCTAGCAGCTATTCTCTAGTTGGGTGAGTAACTCTTTCAATTCATCACAATTATTGGCAACATTGTCATTATATTCTGATTTAATAGAATTAAAACATCCTCTTAGTCGGGAACCTATGAACTTGTTTCTTACCACCAACTCTTGGTGCAAGACCCTCCTTTGCTGCACATCTTGCTTATAGATTTTTTTCCTCCATTGTTCCTACGCCAAACCAAGTGATAGGCCTAAACATGTTTTTTCTGTCAAAGATCCACACATGAAAAAAGAATCTGAAAGATCATGTGTTGGATCTGAGAGATACAAAATATCACATGATTAGTGTTGGAATATTTTTCCCAAAGACCAAGTGGCGGTTGATATTAAAACCTGCTTGCAGGGCTTTTATTATTTATGTTCCATTTATTTTTTATATAAATATAAAATGAAAGATGCAATAATTTAAGTTTCTATTGTTTATAAAAAAAAATAAATCATATAAACATTATTATTTATAATATTTATTCATTTATTAATTTTATATAAATAATCATTATGAGTAGATTTTTTTTATTTAAAAATATATATATTGATAATAAAAAACTTATCAAATATTTAATGGAGCAAGTTTAGATTTGAAATATTAAATGTATATTATTAATACTCTTAGTTTTAGTTAATTATTATGATTTTTTTTTACTTATTTTTATACAATAGATAAAGAGGCAGAGATTTAGGAGCAATACATATAATATGTAAATATTATATCCCAGAAGATGGATCCTAGTTGGGATTCTAAACGTCAAAATGTTCTACTTGGAAAATCCAAAATCCTCTTCAATAATTGATAACCACGGGAGGTTGAAAATAATATATAAAATTGAAATTCTTAGTAAATGAAAAATATTTCTTAGAAAAGAAGTTTAATGATAAGGGATTTAAAAAATAATGGTTTTAAGTTTCTCAATTTATAGTCAATAATAATATTTATAAGTAATATAAATTAAAATGTTGGTAAATGCCAATAAACATCAAAAAAACTACATTATGATACATCTCGCATTACCAAGATTAAAAAATCATAAAACTCATTAATTATATATATATTTTAAAATAATAATATTAATTATTAATTAAAAAAATTAATGTATGGATTAAACATATACACATTTAATAAACATATAACCATAGAGATTCACACCCATTATACCATTTTTACTTTTAACTTGTAAATAGACTCACATGCTAATACCATGTGTCTACAGAACAATAATTCACGTTAATATGACACATTCATGGGACAATTTTTTAAATTCGATGGAATTTACTTAAAATGAGAGATATGACATAACTACTTTCAAGATAAATCTAAATCTTTAGTTTAGGTTATACTAAAAATATTATAAAATTATACAAACATTAAATCCTTACCATCTATTTGATAATTATTAATTATCAAATCAAATTCCAGAAACATATTCTAAAATAGAGATTTGTAATTTAAAAAAAAATCATTTCAAAGATAATGAATTTTATGTATATTTTAAATTAAGATAATTAATTATGAAGAAATTAATTAGAGATGAAATGCACTCTTCTAAACCCTTGTAATTAAAAAACAAACTATAATTAAAGTTAAAGTTTGAAAACAACATTATCAAGGATAATGAATTTTAAGGATATTTTAATTTAAGATGAGTAATTATGAAGAAATTAATTAGAAATGAAATGCACTTTTATAAAAGAGATTTTTTTGGATAAAATAACCAAGTAAAAGGAAATTAAATCAAAACTGTCTTTTAAGGAATATTCTGAATTAAATCATAAACTCCAAGTCAAGTGAAGGAAGTGAAAGCTAACAAATCTTGAGAAACAATTTTATTGAGCATTGAAAATATACATTTATATACAAAACCAAATACACGGCTTACCCAACAAAAAAGACATTTATATACTAAACTTCATACTAACTTAGCTGTGTTAATAAAATTTATCTAACTTCCTGTCCATAAATGTTTTATTACCTATTTATCTTAAAGTTATTACTATCTATTTATCTAACGAGTTTCATTTACTGAGATTTTCATTTACTTAAATACACAACTCTAGATTTTTAATTTAAATCATGAAAATACTCTATGAAGTTCTGTACGATTGATTCCATTTCATTACTACATATTTATCTCTTTTCTCTTGTGAGATTTTAATTTCCTTAAATACACAATCCTAGATTTTATGTAAATAATGAAAATACACTCTGTAGTTGATCCCATTTCATTGATACCAATATAAAAAATAAAAACTAGTATATTAGCTGGCTCATTCTTTTAATAAGAAGGAAATACTTTAAAATCAAATAAATATGATAATTTTTCTGGCTTATTATTGATTAAAAGCAAAATAAATATTGTAAGTGCACATTTTATCTTAAGAAAGATGCGATTTCAATGCAAAAAATGGAAATATTGTAAAGCCCATTGAATCTTCATTTCATTTATGAGTATATTTTCTATTTTATATCATCTAATAATTGTGTTTTTCATTATAGATGGCTATCAATTCTAGAATAGAATGTTTAAAATATTACATGCCCATTTATGAGTGTTTGTATCTAACATAAATCACCATCCTCCATGACCCTTTTCTATGGCAACATGTGATGAAATTCAACCAAACCAAAATTTACATTTTTTTTTCCAAGTTAGACTACATATATTATATTATACAGAAAAATGTTACATATCTCTTCCTCTAGACTGGAAAGCCAATTCCATAGGAAGTATCAAAGAGATTTTAAGCCGGAAAATGGACAACTTGGTGGAAACCGGTTCACCAATAGCACAAGGGAAATAGATCTTTGCCCGGAATCGGAAACCAACATACAAAGTAGCGAAATTTAAACTTAAGTTTGAAAAGTCTTCCAAAGCATGTTTAGACTAGAAAGCTACAAAAACTCTAGAAAGAAGGCTACTTTGCAATTGAAACTAGTGTGGACGATCATTCTTCTTCTTTGAGTTGCGTTATTCCCCACCGAATCACACCCAAGCATAGAATGAGTCTTCATCCTCCTTTCTTAGCGTGTGGCTAGTGACCTTGGGAAATAGCCTTAGGTGTGTCTAGCCCCTGGTGGAGGTGGTCTCAGGCTGAATGTTTTCCTCATTCTTATCTCCTTCATCGTTGTTTAATCTTCTACCATAGTGGGCAGTTAACTGTGGTGGAGTGGCTACTCTTGGAGCGTGTCATAGGGGAGAGCCTTTATCTTTAGGGGATAAAGTCCGTCTAAAACAGATGGTTGACTTGTGTGGTGGCTCTTTGGGCCAAATTCTTGAGGAGGCGGAGGGGGAACGGGTAGCTGCAAGGATAATTGTCTTTGAGAAAGATTAAAAGGGTCGAGTCTTCTCGGCTCCTCCCATCATACAAAGGTCAGTTCCCTTCCCATGGCATACAATAGAGGTGGTACGGAGGAGGTTGCGGCCTCCATCTCTTCTACACCGCATACCATGATGCATTGGCATGATACGCGAAGGAACGAAGTGTAGGATAGGGAGGGAGCTCGGCGGCACGGGAGACGAGATCTGACCATTTTGAGAATGTCATGGGAAGGATGAGATAGGGCGGGAGTAGGGCCAATAGCCGGGGGTGAGGAGGAACGAGAGGCATGCATAGATGACATAGGGAGAATGAGCACGGGTAGCAAGCTTAATAGCCATGGTGACGGAATCGAGAGCTCTTTACACTCTACGGTGAGGAGGGCCTCATAAGCTGAAGATGACGAAGTGTGAATTTAAGACGGGTTGGCTTGGGCATTTAATGTTGAGCGGTTGATCATGTACGGGCGTGTGGGCTGGATAGTTATCTGCATACATGGCGCCAGTGGCCTCGATCACGACAAAGCACGCATACGGATAACCAAAATTTACGTATTATTTTCATTAAAAAAATAATTAATTTAACACCTACACCTTCAACAACAAATGAAGAGAGCATGAATAATAACTATACACCTTTAACATAACATAAAAGAAAGAGAGAGGATCGAAATATTTATAAGAGTTGATTTTAAACTCATAGCAAGGCACATCTCATTTTGTTCCATTGCTATTGCTCCATTGCTACAACTTTAGTCAATTATCACAATAGTACTAACTTCCAAATAGTTAAAATAAGAGAAAAAATAACCACATATAGCGGCTGAATTAGTTTCAAGTACCACATCACAGTCGTTTGTATTTAACTCAACTATAACTATACTCCTTTAACATAGCACGGAAGAAAGATGATCCAGATATTTAGCAGAGCTGAATTTTACCTAACGGAAGCGAGGGGTCTTTTGCTGCATTACTATTCTTTAATCATTATCACAATAGTACCATATTCGAAAATAGGGAAAGAAAAACCACATATAGCCGATTGAATTAGTTTCAAGTACCACATCTTGATAGTTTATATTTAAAATCAATCATATTTAAGATGGGTAAGTTTAATCAATCATTAGCATTGAGCTAGTTTCTTTATCAACATTTATGAGAGAAATTAAATAATTATTGTATAATTACTAATATATTTTTATATTTTCTTAAGAATCGAATAATTACATATATGGTAATATATTTATTGTATCTTTATTCATCCTCCCTTTCTACGATTAGTTATGATTATAGAGTCTCTCTATATAAAGATAGAAAATAATTAAAAAATTAAGAATCTAATTTTAAAAAGGTCGAATGCTTATTAAAAAATCACACTAAAATTACCGATTAATGAGTTTCTATTGTTATTTTTCCGGAAGAATTAGTTAAACAATTATGGATCATAGATGTTTACAATGTGAAATTATTATTATTATTAATCATAAAAAGAATTAATATATATGGATAAACATACACATTTAAAAACAACACGTAACAATATTCTTAATCATAGAGATTAGCCTCCATTTTATCATTTGAATTTTTTTCTGTAAAGGAGATATATACTAATACACACATGCCCATAAAACCATAATTTATGTTCAATATGACAATTTTTTTTAATTGATCAATTTATTTAAAAGCACTGCAAGATGACATAACACTTTTTGAGATAAATCTCGCTTTTGATAAGTGACTCACTACTAAAAATATTTTGAAAATTCCACGAAGATTAGATCCCTACCATCCTCCTAATCATTAGTAGTAATTAAAATAAAAATCTAAATAATAATTATTTCAAGGAATAATGTATTTTCAGTATCTTTAAGTTAAAAAGATTAATTGTGAAATTAATTAAAAACAAAATGTACTCTTATAAGAAAGTTTTTTGAATTCAAATAACTAAATAGAAGGAAGAAGGTATGAAAATCATGGACACGAAGACTTAAAATTATAATCTTTAAATAAAAGAAGTAGAGAAAGTTGACAAATCTTGAAAAGCAATTTTGTGGGGCTTTGAGAATATAAGATTATATATTGAAGCTCATAATAATTTACGTTTAGTAATTTATTTTTTATATTTTCTTTTCCATAAATACATAATCTAAATTTTTAATCAGGAGTACAAGCGAGGAATGAGATCGGGAGTTTAGTAGAGCTAGAGTTTAGTCAATTGTCACACGAATACCAGTGCATACCTTTAGAAAATAGTTAAAACATGTAGTGGGCAATCATCACATACCCATTTATCGCCATAGTTTGTATTTAAAATCGATCACATTCCACTTCAAAAACCCTTTTCTACAGATGATCAACATCGACAATTATTATTATAATTAATTCAATGAAATTTTGAACATAAATAGAATGATAAATATAATATTTGAACATGTTATAAAGAGGAAGGCTTTAGCGGAAAATAATTTTCCCTCAAGTCTCAGCCAAATTGTTTGCTATATTGCCAACAAAAACGCTTTATACTTTTGTGAAAGAAGAAAAGAACTCACAAATATTGAACATAAGCCCCATCCCATCCAAGATAACTATTTTAGAAAATGCAAAAACAGAAATATAAGGAAACAAAAACCATAATCTGGAGAAGAATAAAGAAAATTAAAAGTTGCAATTAGTTACAACTTGAAAAAACCAAAGCAGTCTTTGCAATTCATCATCAGAAATTTGGTAAAATGAATGTTTTGGCACCACTCTTACCCTAATCCATCTAATCCATCTACATGTTGGCAATGAAATTAAGGTGGCTCTCTAAATAGACATACTCAACATAAATCTAGGTTTGAATCTTTGACAGTTAATAATGTTGGTTGTCCAAATTAAAACGATTTCAAATAAGCCTATGGAAATATAAA
The DNA here is from genome assembly GCA_034641835.2 of Pinus albicaulis. Lineage (NCBI taxonomy): Eukaryota > Viridiplantae > Streptophyta > Pinopsida > Pinales > Pinaceae > Pinus > Pinus albicaulis. The sequence continues at coordinate 295,996 of JAXQQM020070762.1, read as the reverse complement.
TATAACTTAGAAATAAGAATAGTGAGCTTCTAATATCAAACTAGTTTAATGAGGTGGTCAACATGCTTAGTGACTTTCATTTCATCCAAATTAGTTTCTCATTGGAATATTTATTTTCCAACTTTAATTTCTAAGCATAATATGCGTAATACAATGTGAAAGGGATTATCTTTGAGTTTTCATATCCTCTAGTTTTGTGACTATCTCAAACACATGAACCTTCAATGGGTGTCTTAGAAACTTGGATGTCTTTTTCTCTCAGAAGAGTAAGATGATGCTTTCATTCAAGATGAGGTTTGTGACAACTAGGGTTGGGCATATTTAATTCGGTCATGCTTATACTTCAATAAAATTAAATATAATCGTTGTTTCTCATTTTTTTTTAAATTGTTAGATTAATTTTGGCTATGTGATAAGTTCACGTGAAGATTTATTTTACCAATGGAGTTTTTTCATCGGTATTTCTTGTAATATAGTCTATTTCATGTCTTGATTTCTTTGATGACCTTATAACTTCTACTTACATTGCCTCAAATAATTTATGATGTATTGAAATAAGCATATACATACCATATTAGTGCATCTATTCAAATTTGAAGTTTTGCGAGAACTTTGATGCAACAATAAGAGATGTTTCTCTTTTGACAAATCGTTGGAATATTATAGACTTCACACAACCTTAGCCAAAATCAAACCTAGGTAATTGTTGTTTCTTTTAAGAGATAAAATCCAATGGATGGGAATTTCTATATCAATTTACATTGGAGATGAGTGTATCAACTAGCTACATTTTTCTTATGAATTGATTTGTGAATTGTGGACCATAGGAGTAACCAAGAGTTTCAACCGAATCCAAAGTAGCAAGCTTGTAATGGTCTTCGATACCTGCTGTAAACTTAAACTTGATATCTTGTGTAAGATTGAGCACTTTATATATACATATTGTAAAGCCCATTGGATGCTATTTCGATTATGAATATTTTTTCTATTTTATATCATCTAACAATTGTGTTTTTTGTTATTGATGGCTATCAATTTATAAGACCCGGGAATGTTTAAATTATTACGTACCTATTTGTGAACGTTTGTTTCTAACATAAATAACCATACGTTTTAAACAACCCTTTTCTATGAAAGCGTATGTGATGTAATTCGGTGAAACCAAAATTTACGTTTTTTTTCTAAGTTAATCTACATCTATTATATTATACTGTGAGCAAAATATTACATATCTCTTCCTCCAAACTTGGCGAGCCAATTCAGAAGTATCAAGATTTCAAACCAGAAAATGGACTACCCAGTTTGGGGAAACCGGTTCACCGGTAGCACAAAATGAATGTTGCCCAAAAATGGAAACCAACATACACGATAGCGAAATTCAAAATTAAGTTTGAGAGAAGTCTTCCAAAGCATGTTTACACTAGATAAGGCTACAAAGAAACTAGAAAGAGAAGTGCACCCTACAATTGAAACTAGTGTGGACCATAATTCTTCTTGTTGGAGTTGTGTTATTCACTCCTCGATCCGCAAGCATGGAATGAGTCTTCATCCTCCTTTATTAGCATGTGGCTAGTGACCTAAGGATGTGGTGACCACAGCATGTCTGGCTAATTGGAGGTGGTCGTGAGATGATTTTTGTCATCATTCTTATCTCCTTCGTCGATGTTTGGGCTTCTACAATCGTCAAAACTCGAATTGATGTTGGTGGAGTGGCTACTACTTGAGGTGCTCTACACAGGTAGAGCCTTCATATTACGAGGGATAAATTCCGGCTCAGGAAGGATTGTCGACTTGCGTGGTCGCTCTTCGAGTTGAATGCTTGAGGAAGTTTGGAGGAGACGGGTAGCTCCAAGGATGGTGGGAACAAGGAAAGATTAATAAAGTCGAGTCTTCTAGGCTCCTCCCGACCTTAGAAGATTCGAGTTCCCTATCCATGGCATGCGTCGAGGTGGTACGGAGGAGGGAGCGGCAGCGACAGAAGAGAGGAGATGCCACCACCTGAGAATGTCTTGGGAAGGGGCGAGACGGGGGTTGGCGGGGCAGGAACTGGGGATAAAATGAGGAATGGGTGGCATGCACAGATAACATAAGGGAGAGATGAATGGAGGCCGAATGATCATAGGTAGTACGCTTAATAGCCATGGTTATGGAATCCACAGCTCTTAATGCTTTGTAGCAAGAGGACCTCGTAATCAAGGTGCGAAGTGTGAATTTAAGATAGGCTTGCTCAGGCATTTGACATTTAGCGGGCACGTGGGCTGGACGGTTGTCCCACCACATGGTGCCTAGGTGGCCCCTCCGATCACGGAAAAGCACCCACATCAAGATCAACCAAAATTTACGTGTGTGTTTCATTAACAAAATAGTTAATTTAACCTCACCTTCAACAAAAAATGAACAGAGCATGAATAATAACTATACTCCTTTAACATAACATGAAGAAAGAGGATCAACATATTTAGAAAGAGCTAACTTTTAAACTCATAGCAAGGAGAAATCTCTTGTTCCATTACTGTGCTCCATTGCTACAACTTTAATCAATTATCACAACAGTACTAGCTTCCAAATAGTTAAAAAAGAAAAAGAAAAAGGAACCACATATAGCCACTAAATTAGTTTGAAGTACCACATCGAGTCATTTGTATTTAAATGAACTATGACTATACTCTTTTAACATAGCACGAAGAAAGGTGATCCGGATATTTACTTGAGCTGAGATTTTGATGGTAGCGAGGGGTCTTTGCTCAATTACTAGATCTTTAATCATTATCACAACAGTACCATATTTGAAATTGTTAAAATAAGGGAAAAAAACACCACATATGTGATGCGTTAGTTTGAAGTACTACATCACGGTAGTTTATACCTAAAATCACCCATATTTAGATGAGTAAGATTATCCAATCATTAGCATTGAACTAGTTTTTTTATCAACATCTATGAGAAAATTAAATAATTATTTATATAAATTACTAATATATTTTTATATTTTCTTAAACATCGAATAATTACTTATATTGTAATATATTTGTGTATCTTTATTCATTCTCCCTTTCTATGATTGATTATGATTATAGAGGCTCTATAGAAAGATAGAAAAAATTAAGGAATTAAGAATCTAATTTTAAAAAGATTCAAATGCTCATTAAAAAATCACACTAAAATTACCAAGTGTAGTTCTATTGTTATTTTCGGAAAAATTAGTTAAACAATTATGGATCTCTGATCTGAAATTATTATTATTATTAATTATAAAAAGAATTAATGTATTAGTTAAACATATACAAATTTAAAAACAACATGTAACAATATTCTTAACCATAGAGATTAGCCTCCATTTTATCATTTAGATTTTTACTTGGAAATAGGCTTTACTAATAGCGCTTATGACCATAAAACCATAATTCATGTTCATATGACAATTTTTTTAATTGATCGAATTTACTTAAAAGCAAAAATATGACACATAACCCTTTTTGAGATAAATCTAAACTTTTGATAAGTGACTCTACTACAAAAAATATTGTAGAAAATTCCATAAATATTAGATCCCTACCATCCTCCTAATCATTAGTGATAATTAAATAAAAATCTAAAATAATAATTATTTCAAGGAATAATGTATTTTAAGTATCTTTTAAGTTAAAAAGATTAATTGTGAGGAAATTAATTAAAAACAAAATGTACTCTTATAAAAAAGTTGTTTGAATTCAAAATAACTAGATAAAAGGAAAGAAGGTCTGAAAATGATGGACCTGAAGACTTGTGAATTATAATCTTTAAATAAAAAGGGGAGAGAAAGTTGACAAATCTTGAGAAAGTAATTTTGTGGAGCTTTGAGAGTGTAAAGTTATATATTGAAGCTCATAATAATTTCTCTTTTGTTAATTTTATTTTGATATTATTTTCTTTTCCATAAATACATAACCCTAAATCTTTAATCACAGGAGTAAAAATAAGGAATGATAAGATCAGGAATTTAGCAAAGCTAGATTTTAGTGAATTGTCACACGAGTACCAGTGCATACACTTCAAAAATAGTTAAAAAAATATAGCAAATTGATCACCGCGTACCCATTTATCATCGTAGTTTGTATTTAAAATTGATCATATTCCACTTCAAAAACACTTTGCTACAGATGATCAGCATCGACAATTATTATTATAATTGATTGAACGTAATTTTGAACATAAATAGTAATGATAAATATAATATTTGAACATGTAATAGAAAAAAAGGGCTTTAGCAGAAATTAATTTTACCTAAAGTGTCAGCCGAATTGTTTGCTATATTGCCATATCCTGAATCAATAGTTACAACAATGCCAACCAGAACACTACATATTATTGTTAAAGCAGAAAAGAACTCACAAATATTGAACAGAAGCCCCATCCCGTCCAAAATAACTATTAAAACTAGTGAAAATTCATAGGTGAAAATGAAAAAAACAGAAATATACGGAAACAAAAACCATAATCTGAAGAAAGGAAAATTAAAAGTTACAATTGGTTACAACGAAAAAATCAAAGCACAGTCGTTGCAAGTCATCATCAAGAAATTTGGTAGAACGAATGTTTTGGCAATGAAATTAGGTAAGCTCTGTTTAAAAATATTTTGAACGTTTAGCGCAACTGGAGTTCGACCGACTTCGGAAATATTTTGTAAAAATTCATCAATGCAATTACCATCGTTAGTTTGTGCTTTTATCACGTTAAAAGTTGTGAGCTGGAATTGCTTTTTTAATGAGGTTAAATGAAAATTTATCCTATTTTTTTTTTCCTTTTATGAGGTTAAAAGAAAATTTATCCTAATTTTGTTTTTTAAGGAGTTCGGGTTAAAAAGAAAATTTATCGTAATTTTCTGTTTTTTTTAAATGAGGTTATTTTTTTTTTTATTAATCATAACATTCTGCATCTTTTTCTTTTTTAATGAGGTTAACTTTTTTTTTTTTTTTATCGCATTTTCATTTGCATCTGATTCGAATTTCGCTGAGATTCTCTGCGTTCTAGTTCGCTGCAAAGATAATCGCCGCCATTTAATTATTCCAATTTAACCAGTTCATTGTTGAATTGGATACTTAGACTTTTCAACTTTGTTTGTTTTTTTGGGTTGATTTGTAAGTGCTAGATAATTGATATTTAAATAAAAATAAAAAATCCTTATATTTAATATTATTAAATATTAAAATTATTATTTTATCTCATCGCTCAAATTAAACTAATTTCTATATATTATTATTAATATTACTAATTTTTTTTTATATTATTATTTATATTATTGTTATTATTAAATATTTAAACAATGAAATTATATAGTTGTTAAATGAATATATTGTTTGTATATAAATTAGAAATTGCATCATATGTTGCAATGAGAATGCCTTAAGGTAAGATCTTAGGAAATAGTAGCATACAAGATTGAAGTCAAAATTTAGTACAATTTTTTTATTTATGAGTGTTTTTGTGAGAAATATTTTGTTCATTTCTATATACATGGATTATTTTAAATTTGAATAGATAATCTCAATATAGATTTTGTGAAAACTTCTAATGATGGAATAATGAAATTTCTATTAATTGTTTGCAAGAAGAAAATCAAAAGCTTGCTCATCTTTATAAGTCAACCTAAATTACATTATTATGAATAATAATAACAACAACATCTAAATCATCTATAATATAATTAGATGGATACGATGATATTTAGTGTAAAGTAGACTTCAACAAAGTATCAAATACAACTTAAGATGATTTGATTTCCTGCAGTAAATGGAGATACTCAGCAACCTAGGTTTGAATGCTTTGACCGTTAATATTGTTGGTTGTCAAATTAAAACGTTTTCAAATAAGTCCATGGAAATATAAATATAGTTTAGAAATGAGAATAGTGAGCTTCTAATATCAAACTATTTTAATGAGGTGGCCAACATGCTTACCATGACTTTCATTTCATCGACTTAGTTTCTCGATGGAATATGTATTTTCCAACATTAATTTACGAGCATAAGATGTGTAATCCAATGTGAAAGGAATTATCTTTGAGTTTTCATATCCTCTAGGTTTTTGTGACTATCTCAAACACATCAACCTTCAATGGGTGTCTTAGAAACTTGGATGTCTTTTTTGTTCTCTCAGAAAATGAATGATGCTTTCATTGAAGATGAGGTTTGTGACAACCAGGGTTGGGCGCATTTAATTCAGTCATACTTATCGCTTCAATAAAATTAAATATATTTGTTGTTTCTATTTTTTTTCTGTGTAGATTAATTTTGGCTATGTGATAAATTCACATCAAGCTTTCTTTTACCAATGGGTTTTTTCATGGTGGTATTTCTTCTAATATAGTCTATTTCATGGCTTGATTACTTTGATGAACTTATAACTATGCTTACATTTCCTCGAATAATATATAATGTATTGAAATAAGTATATACATACCATATGAGCACATTTATTCAAATTAAAGTCTTGCTTGAACTTTGATGCAACTATAGAATGTTCTCTTTTGAAAAATCAACGTTTGGAAGATTGTAATTTCACACAACCTTAGCTAGAATCAGAAAGCCTAGATGGTGTGGTTCTTTTAAGAGAAAATCAAATGGATGGGATTTTCTACATCAATTTACATTCGAGATGAGGTGTATCAACTTTACTTCATTTTTCTTGTGAATTGATTTATATGAATGGACCATAAGGAGTTTCAGGAATCCAAAGTAGAAAGCTTGTAATGGTCTCTAATACATAATAAACTTAAACCTTATATCTTGTGTAATATTGAGCACTTGATATAACTAATATTACATTGGAAATATTATATAACGCTTGTGAGCAAACCATAACTTTGGCATATATTATGTAATAATTTATGCTACAAGAATAAAAGGTGGGAATTAGGTTTTGAATATTCTCTTTGTGTTAATTGTGTTAACTTTTGTATTCATTGAAGCTCATTATTATTGAATTATTGAAATAAGTGTATCTGACATAGTGAAAATCCTAGTTATTACGATTAACTCACTTGAGAACAAGGACAATCACCACATGTAAATTTACTTGGGAGATTCACTTCATTTCAAAGTAGGGGATTTTTATAACTCTCGTTATTACATTTTACCGATCATATTTTGTACTAGGACAATGTCACTATGTGTAATCTCGGCTCCATAGGATGATATATGTTATTATATTTTTATTTAGGCTTTGTGCTATAACTCTTGTCATGAGTGTTGAAATTTTGGTCATTAACATGGCTCATACACACTTTCGGTGTGAACAATGTTATTAGATTTTTTTTATTTATGCTTTGTACTATAAATTTGTCACCATAATTGAAATTTTGGTCATTAGCATGATTTCTCTTACTCAAATTTCACTCTAAATTCAAGTCATAATTTCCCGGCATTTTGTTCAACATACTTATTTGTTACTTGGACCATCTCAAATGAGAGATTTCCATGTGGAATGCTTGAGATTTTCACGATCTTTGTGAAATTTTCACAATTTTCCCATAGCATATTTTTCTCTTCTTTGGAAAGTATTTCATCTTTGACTCTCGTGGAAAAGAGTCTCGTGAAAATTGGCAATCCAACTTGAGTAATGGTGTTCAAGTAATCTCCTCATAAAAGGAGAATATGTTGGTGAAGCATAACATTAGAACTAACTAGAGCTTCAATCGTATTCTCTAGTTGGGTGAGTCACTCTTCCAATTCATCACAATTATTGGCAACATTGTCATTATCTTCAAGATTTAATAGAATTAAAACTTCCTCTTAGTGAGGAACCTATGAAGTTGTTTCTGCAACTCTTGGTCAAGACCCTCCCTCGCTACATGTTTCTTATAGATTTTTCCTCCATTGTTTCTTGTGAAACCAAGTGATAGGCCTAAAGATGCTTTGCCTGTCAAAAGATCCACACATGAAAAGAATGTTTGAAAGATGATGTGTTGGATTACTGGAACCATCAACAATTATCACATGAACAATTAACACATGATTGAGTGTTGGAATATTTTTACCCAATGACCAAGTCCTAGTTGATATTAAAACACATTGGAGCTTTTAGTATTTATGTTTATTATTTTTTATATAAATAAAAAGATGAAGGATCAAATTTTAAAAGTTTCTAGTGTTTATAAAAATTAAATAATATTGTTTGTAATATTTATGTTTATTAATTTTTATATAAATAATAATTATGAGTAGATTTTTATTTAAAAATATATATATTCTATAATAGTATAAATATTTAATGGAGCGGGTTTTAGATTTGAAATATTAAATATATATATTATTAATACTCCTAAGTTTGTTAAATTATTATGATTTATTTTTGTAATATTTTTTATACAATAGATAAGAATACAAAATTTAGGAGCAATGCATATAATATGTAAAAATATTATAATCTAGAAGATGGATCCTAGTTGGGATTTAAACATCCACAAATGCTCTATCGTACTGGAAAATCCAAAATACCATAGGAGTTTGAAAATAATACATAAAATTGAAGTTCTTAGTAAATGAAAAATGTTTCTTAGAAAAAGAAGTTTAATGATAAGGGATTTAAAAAATAATGAATACCATAGGAGTTTGAAAATAATACATAAAATTGAAGTTCTTAGTAAATGAAAAATGTTTCTTAGAAAAAGAAGTTTAATGATAAGGGATTTAAAAAATAATGATTTTTAAGTTTCTCTAATTTATAGTCAATAATAATAACACACATTAATATAAATAAAATGTTGGTAAATGCCAATAAAAATCAGAAATTTACATCATGATACATCTCACATTACCAAGATTAAAAAATCATAAAAAAATATTGAAAATTATAATTCTTTTTGAATAATAATAATAATTATTAATTAAAAAATTAATGTATGAGTTAAACATATACACATTTAATAAACCATATAACCATAGAGATTAGCCTCTATTATAACATTTATATTTTTAGGGTTATAAATAGACTCTTACTAATACCATGTACAAAACAATAATTCACGTTGATATGACATATTCATGGGACATTTTTTAAAATTAGTCAATCTGCTTAAAAAGTAGAGATATGACCTTATATAACTTCTTTCAGATAAATCTAAATCTTTGATTTTTGATTTATACTAAAAATATTATAGATGCATCCTTCAGGAATAGTTTGTTCTTGGAAGTCTGTATCTCTTGGTGTATTTGTTTCTGATCTTGAAAGATATTGCCAAAGGTGGACTGGTTCCAGATCTTAATTTTACCTTTCGGAGTATTTGGAGTTTTTGTTGGAATTTGAACATGCGGGAGCCTTACGGCGGAATATTGCTTTTCCATAATGGGACTGATGGGAATTGATTAGGCATTGGTGATTTGCTTGGAGAGGCTTCCAAATCTGAAGGAATGACACATAGTTTGGCTTGACCGCTGCCATTGGAGAGATATTGGCCAATGGTCGGGCAGAGTGAAGGGGAGGATAGAGAGCGGGAGAGATCCACCCTGACCTTTATCGTTTGTGTCTAGGAGAGAAGAAACACGTGTCCAACTTGGAGGCAATCACAGTCACCTGCTCTTCAGCCCATCCATGTGAACGAGCCATTGCGAAATTGCATGTCAATTAACCTATTGGTTTTATGTATTAAATCTTTGAACGGCTGGCTTTGGCTCCGGTTTGGATGCGCCCATTTTTCTCAACTTTGTTATCATATTAAAATCACCTCCAATGATCCATAGGGGGTGAATCCTATCTGGTTGAGCCCTTCTATAGTATTTAGGAGAGCGAGATTTGCTCATTGCGTCTGTGGAAAGTAGGCGTTTGTGAGATGCCCATGGATGTTGGTGCCTAGGATGTAGTAGCTTGAATAAGGTGGTGGGAGGCATGGAAGTCTTAGAGGGAGATAGTACGAGGGTTCCGGGCTATGGCAGTCCCAGAACAATACATCACCATCTCTGACCGACATCAGGAGCCAAAACTTTGGAAAGAATGTTTCCAATCGCGGAGTGCTATTGCACTTAGTTTCTTGCATGAAGAATATCTGAGGCTTCTCTGCTTAACCATGTTCTTTATCATCTGTGTTTCCCAAGGGACAATTGAGTCCTCTAGTATTCCATGATGTGAGCTTCATGAGTCAACGCTGTTTTGGGAGGGGCTTATAGTACTTTGTCAATTTAGCATATCTACCGAAATCAGCAAGGATTTTTTCCCCTTTGTGATTGTTCTTTCAGTTTGTTTTCCGGCCTCTCTTCTTGGAGTCTTTAAGTTGTGTTGCATCCCATCTGTGCTTGGTTGGATTCAGCTCTTTCTGTTGGAAAGCTTGTGCTATGATGACTTCCGGTGTTTCAAGCTGATGTACTTGAATCTTGTCAAATTCTTTTCTTCGCAGCTGGCCTAGAGATCTAATAAGTCAAGCCCTCCTAGATCTATGCTCTACGGCTCTTCGTCCATGAGGCCCGGAACTTGACCTCTTGCACATACGGATGGTCTGAAGGCTATCACGTCCATACCAATAGATTTCCCCTGCAGTAAAGTGAAGGGATCTTCCACTTGACTAGCGCATACTCTTGGGCGAGTATAGATATGGTGTTACGAGGAGAGTTTGGATAGATTGGTATTGACTTCGAGGGTATTAGTGGTATACGCGAGGGTCATGTTAATGATGATATTTAGGACTTCAGCTGTTACTTGAAGAGGGAACGGTTTTGACATTTAAGTGGGTTTTTCCCCGAGATGAAACCTTGTAGGACCTTACAACGTGATACCTTGGTGAATTCATCGGGTGAAGACGTATGCAGGCTGTCCTTATTCTTCGTGGAGGCATTGAGCGGACAGTCTGCGAAAGGTGTCCATGAAGGTGGCACTGTAACGGCAATGGAAGGGTACATGCTCGAAGTCTAGGGGTTGTATCCACTCATAATCATCGTGAAATATGCTTGCGAGTCGGGAGAGCTTGATCCGGATGCATATAGACAAAGATGTGGGCGTACGATGTATATCATCGGCCAGCATTTTCTCCGCTATTTTCACAAACTCCCCTATTCCTTTAAAGTATCTGAAGGATTCCTCATCCCGGTATTCCGGCGGTAAGCGAATACATACGAATCAGTGGGAGCCAGTAGGTCTTCATGGTACGGATTGAACCTCTCCACCCATTCTCTCGGATATAGTCCCGCGGAGTTGAGGAAGTAAGGTCCTCCATCGAGAACCACTTGTTACGGTCTTCAATCTGTGACCCACGATGAAAGCCCTTTGCTCCAAGGCGAAGGGTGATGTCTCCTTTGGGCTTCCATTTTGCCATTATCTAGCCTTGCAACACCTTTTACGATTGCTTGAATCTGGGTAATTTTCGATGAGCGCGTGATCTTTCATAAAGTTTGTATCGTCCATTATCCTGTGGCTTGGAAGCTCTATTCCTGGTCGCCGACTTCACCCTATGGGTTTTCGTTTTGACTGTTGTTCCGGCACATTATGCTTGATCCCCAATCATTTGTGTCTTTTGGCGTTTCTTGCATCCTATTGTCTGTGCATCAATAGTACGGTGATTCGGAAGTCGCGGTCAGGAAGTTTCTGCGATGAGTTTGGTTGGGTCTTGAGGAGGAAGACTCAGCGCCCCCACAGTAGGACGGTCATGGTTGAAAGCCCCCCTCTTAGGTCCACGCAAAGGCGAGTAGAAAGTATATGGTATGCGAGAGGGTGGCAGAGCGGTCGGCTCGAACTAGGGGTGAACGACAAACCCTAGCCGAGAGAGAACATCGGGAATCCCAATAATAGCAATAATATTAATAATAATATATAAAAAGATTAGTAATGTTAATAATAATATATAGAGATTAGTTTAATTTATTGAAGCGATGAGATGAAATAATAATTTAAATATTTAATAATATTAAATATAACGATATTTTATTTCTAATTAAATATGAATTATCTAGCGCTTACAAATCAATCGAAGAAAAACAAAGTTGAAAAGTCAAATATCCAATTCAACGATGAAATAGTTAAGTGGAATAATAAAATAGTGTGGGGATTATATTGCAAGCTAACTAGAACGGAGAGAATCTCGTGAAATTCGAATCACATGTGAATGAAAATGTGGTAAACAAAAGTTAAACCTAAGTAAAAGAAAGATGCGGTATTTACGATTAAAAATAAATAAATAACCTCATTAAAAAACGAAAAATTATGATAAATTTCTTAACCTCATTAAAAAAGCACCGGCTTACAACTTTTAACGTGATAAAAAAGCCTGAGCTAACGTGGTAATTGCATTGGTTGGATTCTTACAAAATATTTACGAAGTCGGTCGGACTCAAGGTCACCAGCGCTAACCATTCAAAATGTTTTTAAGTTCATCCGATGGATGTATGTCTATTTAAAGAGAGCTACCTTAATGTCATCGCCAACATGTAGATGGTTAGGGGTAACAATGGTACCAAAGCATGAATGGAAAAGACTACTTTGGCTTTCGGGATGCAACTAATTGCAATTTTAATTTTCCTTTCTTCATACACGCAAATTGTGGTTTTTGTTTCCTTATATTTTGTTTTTTTGCATTTTTTATCTATGAATTTTCACGAGGTTTTACTTAGGTTATCTTTTTGTCACATACACTCTAAGACAAGCTCACACAGTGAAATACCATGATAAAAAAAAAATTATTAAACTGGTACAAGCAAGGGTTTAACGACTTTGTGTGAATTAGTTACATATATCAACAAAAGTCGAAATCCCAACTATATAATGGTGTTGGCGAATGCTTAGCATCCTGGGATTCACAAAATTCAAAGATTAAACTTCAATGTAGAAGTCGTAAATCCCATTTATATAATTCATGGTATAATGGTTAAGAAATGGTTCAAGTTGTAAGGCTAACAATATAATAAATGTTTCCGGATAAGGGTTTTGGTGCGGAGTTTGATGTTTATCCGGATGAAATATCAAAGCCCGGAATAGATGCTCCACCTTAAATTCTCCACCATACAGGCGGTAAGTCTTGCCACTGTTAATAAACTCACACCCAAACACGGCGGAGCTCACCTCGACTACCACGCGAGAGGAGTTGTAGGGTATTACTACTAGAGGACAAGCGTATTCAAAGCGTAGGGTTTCTGTTGGAGGCAAAGACTTCCTTGGAACAAACACTAGCTCAACGGAAAGCTTGTTCATTTTTGCCTTGCTCTTCATCTCGGAGTGTCGAGCACAGTCCTACGGGTAACCCACGGCGGGGAAGTGTTATGGCGCTCATTCAGCGTGGATTCTTTAGCAACTAGTTTCAATGATAGTCTTACAAACCCTTTAAAAGATGTCTTTCGATTGTTTAAGGAAGCCGACGGCTGGTGGAAAATCCCATCTTGCTGTGTCACGGCCTTCTCGGACTTCGATCAAAGGTCCTAGTTTCAAAGCTTCATCGCGGGCTACGAATTGTCGTTCTCTTGATTTTGTTTAAATATCTTTGCTTAAACGCCAAATCCTAACTTGACTCTTATCTTGAAAGCCCTTTTATCTTACCTATTCTTTTTTTTGCTTTTGGTTGTTCGTCTCTCCAGGTTTATCCGGCCAGGCGAACAAGCTCCTTTCTATAGGTATCATTCGGGATCCGAAACTACAGTTTTCTAGCATTTCATAATCTATCCTACCCATCCTATTCTAACATACTAATCTCTACATCCGAACCTGCTTTATTTTCTTTTACGGGTTTGTTTACAAAACCCCGAATTTACGCTTTTCGGTCTCCATTACGACTCGAGTGCCATTAATTGTCTTTTCTTTTCCAAAAATGTGTGCGGGTGGTTCGAATTCGGTAGCTAGTTAGACCACGAATACCAGAGGCTTGTACAACCTGCTTGTTTTACGAAATTAAGCACATTATCAATTTAATTATCTCTTATTATCGATCAATGTAATAAAGAGCTGAACATTATGTAGTTCTGTTGATACGATAGCACTCTTTTGCCATTGCACAGACCAAGCACATAAACGTTAGTTTTCAGTTAGTTTTTATAACTTTTACTCTACTTCTAAATGTGTAATTTCGGTCGATACCATTAAGTAGCGCTTACAAGGGTTTTAAGTTTGCATTATCTGAATTCTGTTTGTTTTGGTTGCTATGGAAGTATTTGGTAATATATTTTCTTTTTCCCGGAGACTCTAAGCAGTTTCGTCATTCCAATATATATTTCCAGTTTTTGTTATAAGAAAAGTTTGTCGTTGATTTCCAGTAGAGGTTATTACAGTACGCCATTTCATGGCACAAAGGCAAATTCTTAATCTATGAACATAATACATATTTTCATGTCTCAAATTAAGTGTGTAATTTCTCTGCTCTTTACGCCGTCAGTCATCAAGTACCGCGGCTTTACCTGCAGTTTGTATCTGTAGTTTCTTTTCATAAACTATGGGATTCTTCTTCATATTTATCGAAGGATTTTGTTTAATATGCACCTCTTTGGATTGAATACGGTTATGAGATAATGTTTATCTATGATACCCTTAGGTTATAAGCCGCCGATCCCACTTAAAGGCGCATATATGAATGTAGCCCCACGAGCGAGGATCAGGGATGGTTATCCCACCAACCCCACTCCTCAAGCTCACTTTGGGACTTTTTCTCCTATTTACATTTATGTCATAATCTTCTCTTCATTACTATGATATTCTATAATTTCCTATTTTGAATTCACGTGTTTACGGTAATCTCAAATAGAATACGAGTTTTATTTTTATTTCCACAGTTCTTTGTAAAGTACTACTTTTATTCTAGCTTCCATGCATTGTTTTATTTTCCTCAGAAACTTCAAAGAAAAGCCTTTTTACTATGACAGAAAATACATTTATTTGCTCTATTCATGTAAAGACGAAATTAGGGTCAAACCTTCTCGGTAAACGAGAAAATAGTGTAGCTATTCCACTTAAAAAGAAACCACCATATTAACTTACGAACATTTTTAACAAACATTATATATTCTCCTCTGGCTTCTTCCACTATTTAGTGGTCTTTTTCATCACGAAGCAGCATCTGTTAACCTTGTTTCCACACAATCCTTTGTTTACACATTTATTCTTATTCTGAGAACATTCTTGGTTAGGATGCATTTTAACGATCTGTTCCCTTCACATTTTAACAATAAAAAGAAAAATAAGGATAGCTAAACTACGGTTTTCTTTCTGAATTCCAAGTTTGATATACTTATCTATGCGAAACTCAGATTATGAGCGGAGTCCTCCCAACCTTCAAGAGAGGCAATGACATCCTCACCTTGCCCCGAGCTCCAGAACTTGGACAATGCCACGGGAAAATTAGTGGATAGTTTCCTTCTTCTGTGACCTCACGGATTAATCCAGTCAACAGACGAAATTCTTGCCCATAAGGGTTGCGAAGTAATTTCAAGTTTGGTCTACCACCCGGCTCTAGAAGACACTTCACCCTTTGCTAGCAATTTCACGGAACCCTACCCTTCTTTTGGAATTCCTTTTATTCCGGAGGTAGCTCTTGTCTCCCAACTCTTTCCCGACAGTTCCAATTACTAGAAACTTCATCGATAGTGTTAGAAAGGGTTTCCTCTTTCTTTCTTTTCTTTTAATAACTCGATAAATAATAAAATGAAATATTTAAAATTATGAGCAATTGCCAATAGTTCTCTTCGTCCAAAATAGCAAAAGAAAATAAACAAAATAAAACTAGAGATACCTAATTAAACTAAGAGTCTTTTAACCAATTGTAACTAATTGTCTCTTAATGAGGGTGTCACAGCTTCCCCCCCTTGGAAGTAACACGGAGTCCTCGGTGTTTTAGACCCTCTCTAGAAAGAGTTTGGGGTAAGCTTCTGTATAAACTTTCTTCCTCCCGGGTAGCTTTATTACGGTCCAAAGTGCTTCCTTGCACTTTCACACAGTGACTACTCTTTGCGAATTCAATTTCCTCAATCAAGTATGCGTAGAGCTCTACCGGGAACTCTCAGGTCGGTTCTACATTTGAATATTCACCAATGAATTACATGTTTCTCATCTTGTATGTATCGTTTTAGTAAAGATACATGAAACACATTATGTACTCGAATGTGTTTGGGTAATGCCAATCTATAGGCTACTGGTCCGATTCTTTCCAATATTTGGAAAGAGCCGCGATCTTAGAGACGGCTGCCTAAGAGGTCCACCTCATGGTGCTTCTCTTAGGATTAATTGTACGTATCGTGATCTCCCACCTCAAATTCAATTGGATCTTTGGGTACACGTAAACTTTTTGTCTATCTTGCACAACTTTCAAATTCTGCCTTACATGCTTTATATCTGCCTCCATCTTAGCCATCATTTCGAGTCCCAACAACGGTTTTGTTTCGGAATACTCAATTTATAGGTGTGCGACATTGCACACATATAAAGGCTTAAAGGACTCATTTTCGAGACTCTGATACCCATTGTGTATGCAAATTCTACCGAGGTGCAAGTAATCTTCCCACTTGGTGGGTTGTTGCATTACATACATTCGTAGCATGTCTTCTAAGTCTGATTTACACGCTCTGTCTGCCAATCTGTTTGAGGATGATAAGCGAGTGCTAAAGTGTATACAGGTCCCCAATCCAGAAAATAAATTTTTCCAAAAAGGAAGATGTAAATTTAATGTCTCGATCTAAGATCACGGTTTAGGGATGCCATGCAACCTAAAAATCTCCTTCATAAATATATCCGCAATTTGTACCATCTTAAAGGTAGATTACACGGAGTATAAAATGAGCGGACTTACTTATCTGTCTACCACTACCATAATAGAATCATTCTACTTCCTTGTCGTGGTAACCACCTTAATGAAGTCAGTAGGATAACTTCCCATACATTCGGGAATGGGTATAAGAACAAATAACCCGAGCGGGATCTTGATGTTGGCTTTCTTTATTGACACTCTAGACACTTGCTTATGTATTCAACAATGTCTTTACGCATTCACGGCCAATAATAAACTTTCCTTGCAATTTGTAAGAATCTTCGATATCCGGGATGACCCCGGCGTAATTCTTGCGGTGAAATTCAAGGATCAATTCTTTAAGATTAGTGCGGTTAGGCACATAAATCTTTCCGCGAAAGGTCAAAGCCTGTTCCTCACTCTCCTCCAAGCTACGTCACTTTGTCTTCTTGTTTTCATTCCTCATCTGTTGCCATAGGAACTTATATTACGGCGTTTTGAGCTTCTTCCTTCTAATTGATTCAACGATTCTTTCCAGGCGGTTAAAATAGAACAAACGAGACTATGTAATTTCTGACTTAAAACATCGGCAACTTTATTTTCTTTCCTTTGCGTGTTGAATTTCCATGTAGACTCGCTCAAAATGCATTCCATCTCGCACAATGCAGGTTTAAATCTGCTTGTTTGAAATAGCTGGTCAGGCTGCTGTAGATATGTTTTCGGCACAAATATTTTACCCACGAGTAGATAGTGCCTCCATACTCGGAGGGCGTGGACTCTTGCGTCAGCTCCAAATCGTAAGCGAATACCCTTGTTGC
This sequence comes from Pinus albicaulis, assembly GCA_034641835.2. NCBI lineage: Eukaryota > Viridiplantae > Streptophyta > Pinopsida > Pinales > Pinaceae > Pinus > Pinus albicaulis. Next base: position 278,521 of record JAXQQM020070762.1, on the reverse strand, counting down.
TCATGCTCCCTTAAACTTCTACATTTCCTTGACTCATAGGCTATCACTTTTCCCTCTTGAGTTAGAAGCTGCTCCAACTCCTCTTTACTAACGTCAATCACAGACTTCATAGTCTTTCTCAGGTCGGCTTCACCTTCGAGTGGAGCTATAGTTAAGAGTTGTTTTTAATTTTGAAGCGTCTGGCATTCTTTTGTCCATCTAAAGCTTCCCCTTCTTACGTAACGATGTAATGGGAAATGCAATTTTTGGAGAACCCTTGAATCTTCTATAATACTAGGCTAAGCCCATAAAGATCTAATGTCTGCCACGTTCCGGGGTGTACCCAATCCATGATGGCTTTGATATTTTCGGATGTTGCTATCCCTTGACTGTTATAGTCTCCAAATCTTGAATTTCTATTTTAAAAATGCAGCATTTCTTGGTGTAGGCGATGTTTTCTTAGTGTTTCTTACTATGCACAAATTTCCTTATGCTCTTCTTCATTTTTAGAGTACACCGGGATATCATCGATAAAAATGAGCATGAAATTATCTAGGAATCGATGGAAATACGCCATTCATTCTTACTCTCAAAGTCTTGGTGCATTGGTTAAGCCAAAAGGCGGCACAACAAATTCATAATGACCATATCGGGTGTGGAGAACATTTTGCATATATCCTCATCTTTAAGCCAGGGCAATTATATTTGGATCTTAAATCAATCTTGGAGAATACCTTAGCCCCTCTTACCTGGTCAAAAAAATCGTCAATTCTTGGTAGGGGTACTTGTTCAATAACGGTCGGCTTATTAAATTTTGTAGTCCATACACATGCGCGGCGTCCTCTCTTTATTTTTAGCAAGAAAGGACACACGTACGCCCCCAGATAACACACTTGGGAAAATATAGCCTTGTCTAGCAACTCTTATGTGTAACTTTTGTTGTGTGGTGAATTGTTTTAAGTTAGACAATTGAACTTCAATCCTAAGGGGGTGGATTTGGAGGATGACTATGGTGTGAATGTATTTGCATATTTTATTGAGGAAATAAATAAAATGATTGTACATTTCACCAAAAAGAGAATTAGAGATCACTTGCCAAATCCATGAGGATGGATAAGGCAACAAATCCCCAAAATCTTTACGAAATCCTTGAAAGAAATTTGTTAGATTTGAGAAGGAATCTAAATTTCCCTGATGAAAGTGAATTGAGGAAGAGGTGAAAAGCTGGAAAAGGCAGGAAAAGCTTAAAAGCGGCTACAAAAAGAATCCCAAGATGGGGAAGCCTAGGCTAAACGGAAAGAAAGCATCTTATTTATTACGGACGCAGAATTAGAAACATGCTTTGGGGGAATTTTGAGCAAATAAGCTGCTCCTAGGTTGATCGAGAGGTGGATTAAGTCTTTGGAGAGTGATCTGCCTGCTCGGGGGTGAGTCTGGAGACAAAGAGGACTCTAAGGTTGGGAGGTTGGTCATTTTGCAGATTTTTTGTGTTATGTTACGAAACTATTGTTACCTATGTATTCTGATATGAATTGGCTACATATAGATTTTAGCAATTGTAGTGGTACTACATTTAACGAATCTATCATTGTTATTCCCCTTGATTTGTTTAGTTGTAGACCAGAAATCCTACAGTAGCTTAGAATCTCTAAACCGAGGATGGTTTAAATCTGAAGTTGCTTAAACCCTATAGGTGGTAAATTATAGTTAAATTTAATGGTAGTTACCAATTATGATATTTTGTGCTTATGAATCAACTAAAGAAACAATATAGCGATTACTAGAGGTTACTACAGTGTGTACATAATAATTGCTGGAAATAAATATAATGGATTGGGATACTTGAACTTATAAAAAAAAAAGGGTGCAAATTTCCTACACTCTATATGTGGTTAATTGTGGAATTTTATGCTCAGAACAAGTGAAAGACTATAGTAATTGATCTAGAGACTTCATAAAAGTAAATCCAAGATGTAGAAATTTCCATGTCAATATTTTCTAACTCTTAAAGAAATTATATCCTATAGGAAGGCAATGTATACTATATAACTTAACGGATAGAGTGCATTATGTTCTAGAAAACCTTCCCAATTCTAGGAGTTAAACATCATATTCAAAAATAAAAGTATACTAGTTATCGACACTAATTACGATTGGATATATACATATATGAAACTATGCATGTGACCTTATGTGCTTATAAGTAGGGCGAGGAAAGCGAGTAATCGTATTCTATAGGAAATGTTAAATCTTTCAGTCGTAGATGTTGCATCTAAACCTATCTTAGTGTTGAATAAACTTCCCTTCACAAATACTCGGTTATAACTAAGGTCCTTTTTAAAGGAAAAAAAAGACCCCTACCGGTGAAAGTAAAAATGCACCAATTAAATGTTAACATGTCTCATGCTAAATGTTAAATGAAATCTTATCTTAAATGTTGACAGAATCGCAGATGGCAGACGGACACAAAGTTTACACAACATCTGAGAAAACAAATTATGTTAGATGGTGAAGAAACATGGTTAACTACCAAAGAAGCTCCATGTTATGTAAAGACTATAACACCCATAAGTATGTACACGACATGATAAAAAGCGAATATTTACCCCTAAAGGTCGAACCTAATATTACGATCGAGAATTAACTCAGACACATAACCAATAGAGCGCTAGGTCGAGAGAACATTATTGTAGACATATATGTATTCATCCCGGTGTTAATATCACGGTACATGGGCCATCGTTCTAACCTAGTAGTATATTTACCTACGGCATGAGCTGTGTAGAAGAGAAATTATGCGCGCGGCGTCTAGTGGTTGTGGTAACAAATTCAAAATAATAAAGAACACAGAAGTGGAAGACTTCATGTATATAAATAAACCTAATTACATTTAAACGTGGGGTTAAACATAACACAAACCGATAATTAACAAATTATAAGAGAAATAACAACAAAACCGGCCAGTAATGAGAGCTCGAACATAGCCATTGACTCTCATTTCATATATGTCTATGTGGTCAAAAGGTCATGGATAAAGAAGAATACCAAATAGGAAAATTTTACAAGCCAACGCCATGGGGCCGCGGCATCTTGGAGTTAGGTAGGTAAAGTCCCAGTGCAGGAAGCAACTCAACTGCAGGTGGGTGAGGCGAGGTGTGTGGTCGATTAATGCAGACTACACGCAACCCCTATATCGGAGAACGGTATTCTGTTATCCAGAAATGAATTGATGTAGGGTTCAAAAGTTAGCCGATATCAGCACCGGTGCCCTAACTCCCGGATGACCCATTGATAATACGAAACTTGATAAATAAAGAAACGTATCGCCCCAATTTATTTGAGGTCAAACGGAGGGAGTGAGAATAGATTTTACTCCCTCTGCGGACGTTCGAATAGGGGCCACTTCTGAATATAAAAGATGCGAGAGAGTAGTTTTTACGGCAGCATATGAACTAGACCGAGAGCGAGTGGTCCGGAGGCACGGCGAGAGATACACGGCTATCGCTCTGTCTCGGGTAGCCCCGATATGCTCGGCCACTGCCCGCACTATCCATCGCGAGTCGACCCTGAAACACAAATGATAAAACAACAAGCATAGTGGAATAAATGGGAAGTTCTCACACGAAACGAAAAACCCTAATCGACTGCTCGAAGCTGCGGCAAACCACGATAGTGAGGGAGCCGAATACACCGTATCGGGGAGTTACGTATAAGTAATAATCATCGAACCGGGGAGGTGTGGAGTCATGTACGGGAGGTAAGCGGGTACCTTATGCCGGCGAGCGCTCATAATGGAATCGAAGCGTTTTCCGGCCTGGAGCCGCTTGAATGGTCTCTTCAAATCCATATGTCGAGTCTGCAGGACAGGAACTGAGCGTACTCGCCTCTACGGCTAAAAATTCTCGGCTCCAATCGCAGCTCTACACATGACAAAACCGTGGCACGACCATCATAAGTTACACACAAACCCTTGAACTGAGTTTTGCTTGCAGGTCGCTCGTACACAAAAAGATAAACTATACATCAACGTATGTTACAAGTGAACCCACGACGCATTGATCAGATATGGTATCATCCTTTGTCGGGGGCACAGGGCGAAGTGACGCGTCGTCGAGCATCCTACCACGACCTAGATCATTAACCTCCGCCAAAAGCGTGACCAATCTGTTACACGATCAGATGAAATCCAGGCGAGTTAGCCACGGTGCAACAATAATAAAAATTAATCGGGCAACCCACGTCTCCATACGGCGTGCAACGGGGCGTAATATAGTTTCGATCAAATTTTTATAGGTTAAAATAAAACACGCCAGAGGCCATTTTCTACGCCCTTTCACTTACGTCGATATTTAGAAGAGTGAACGGTGTGCCGTCATAGGATAGATATATACATATATATATGAACGTGTATCTATTTCTAGTTCAAATAGAGTTTTGCAAAGAATATAGAAACACCGATCGGGATAACGTAACATATAAATATGCGTGCAAATTCAAATAAAACACGAAATAGCAGGATAGGTTATCGTATGCAAAACAGCGATCAGATTTTATAAAGGATATCACAAGGTTAACGCACACACACGATATATATATATATATAGGTCTAAAGGCGATAGGTATATCGAGATTCCTCTTTTTTTATTAGTGGTAAATCATATGTAAAAAAATGTGGCACCGGAAGTATTACACACATAGGTGTGTATTAATAATATTCACTCTAGCTATCTATATATATATATATGAGGATACGTAGGCATAGGTATGAATTATGGTGGATTAAATAGGGGTATGGTAAAGGTAAGCGTTAATATAGGATTGTAAAAGTGTTATAATTCCACCTAAGCCATGGATATATTATGAGAAAGAAATAAAAGAACATCATATTATTGTCAAAGGATATGTATATATATATATTTGGGTATATATATATATATATATATATATATATATATATATATATATATATATATATATATATATATATATATATATATGTGTGTGTGTGTGTGTGAAGTGCTCAATAGATGGAGTGCTCAATATTGTATGCATGTGGAAAGTATTACTGATTATAACAAAAGAACATTAAGATAGAAATATGAAACTCTAATTACCATAGTTAGGGAAATGAGAGAAAAACAAACCCGAGGAAATTTGTGTTAAGAAAAAAAAAAAAAAATTTCTTAGCTGGAGATGTGACAAAATGGTAACGGAGCATAGTTACAACAAATTGAAGTGTTGTTTGGTGCTCTTTAGCAATACATATTTTGTTTTCGAAGTTTATAAACTTGGCTAATCTGTGTTGTAAGTGTATACGAGTTGAAATGGAAGAAGGTGAAGGGATTTATGTGGATGCAACGGAATGATTTTGCCTCCAGTCAATGCCCCGGTGCGGCTATGTTGCACCGGATGCAACGAGTTGGCTGAATTAAAAGCCAAAATGACTGTTAATGTGTGATGGAAACAGGAAAATCATCGAGCTAACTTCCCGGAACAGCCGGAAGGTGAAGGTTACGGAAAAGAAAGATGGATGAATCTGAGGATGAGGATGCGGCCCGAGAAATCAACGAGAAGCGAAAGAAGTTGCGGGGAGAATTTAGAAAGATCAAACCTCCCTCCTATGATGGGGAGAAGGAGGAGGATGCTAAAGCTTGGTTGCTGAACATGATCAAGTATTTCCAAGTCTATGAATATAGAGTAATCACAGAAGGCTAGATTAGTTGTGTACCGGCTTCACAAGGAAAAGCTACCTCTGGTGGGAAGAGACGAAAATGGTGCATGCCATTGGCCAACGAGTTACAGGAAGACTTTGAGACTAAGTTCAAAGTCGTTATTTAAATGAACGTTATTATGACGATAAAGCTAAAGAATTTCATGAATTGAGATTAGGACAACTCACTATTGATGAGTTTGTCACTAAGTTTACCAATTCTTGAGGTATGTTTTTCATACATCGGGGAAGAAAGGCAAAAGTGCAAAGGTTTTTAAATTGTACGCCTCTAGTTTACAAGGAGAAAAATTGAATTTGACAACCCAAAGACCATGGATGAAGCTGTTAGAAAAGCAGATTATGCTGTCCCAGGGAGTTTAAAGGTAAGCGGAACAAGGGAAGAAGTTTGGTTGAACAAGGGTGATTCAAAGGAAAGAGACCAAAACCATCATATTTAAAAGAATTTTAGTGAGAATCATCAAAGGAAAAAAGTTCAGCAACCAAAGAAAGTCAAGCTTTGCTCAGTCCCAAGTGGCTTCAAAACCGATGAAGAACATACTAGAAAAGAAGAGGTGAATTGAAATGAAAGAACCTTGAAATGTTGGGCCTGGCCAGAAGACTACCATGATGAGGAACGCTGTCGAAATATACACATGATCGGCGAAGACGAGGCAACAACACGTCGTCGGCCCTGGCAGAAACATACCAACCATGACATGCTGATAATAAATGAGAACCCATCAACAACATGGTGAAATCAAGTATCTTCTGACCTACCTTCTTCATTTTGGATTGATCCAGGTATGTACAGGTATGATCTGAAATTGTAGAAAATGTAAAATTAAACTGAGAAAAATTTCAGATGCAGTTGAGTCTGTTGACCCACTTGCGGAACTAAGAAAAGTCACACATAAGTTGCCCAAAACAGCAATACAATTAAATGGGTTCCCAACGAAGTAAATCTGAACATATTGCCGTTAGGATCCTATGATCTGGCTGATAGAGATGGATTGGCTAGAAAAAGCTACGATGAGCCTAAGGATAAACCTTGCATTGTGTGTGGATGAGGAAGGAAACCTTTTACACTAAAAGGAAACCAAAACCCATTGTAGTAAGACAAATATACGTACCCACAATTGAAAAAACTGACTAGAAAAAGGTCTCAATCTATACGAGTGCATGTAGAAGAAATAAATGAAAGCGAGGAAAATTCTTGGATGCTATACCGATCATCGAGAGAATTTAAAGTCTTTCCCAAAATCCCTCATCTTCCCCTCAAGAAATCGATTTTTCTATAGATCTTGTCGCGGGAGCTACTATTTCCCAGGGCTCCTTATCGGATGAGCCCTTGAAGCTGATGGGCCAAGAGATCTGGTACAAGAACTATTGGATAAGGGTTACATCGGACAAGTCATCTCCTTGGGGAGACTGGTTTATTTGTGAAAAAGAAGGATGGAACTTTTTAGGATGTATTGACTATCGTCAGGCGAATAAATTGACCATTAAGAATAGATATCCACTTCCTAGAATTGATGATCTTTTTGATCAAGTGAAGACTTCGAGTCTTCTCCAAGATAGACCTCGGAAACCTGGAGTATCATCAACTCGAGAATTAAAGAAGAAGACATCAGCAAAGCAGCATTTCGAACCGGAGTATGGGCAGTACGAATTTGTAGTCTTACCTTTTGGTTTGACAAAGTACCCCACATACATTTATGTGTACGATGAACGAGTGTGTTGAATAAGTATTTGGACAAATTTGTTCTTGTGTTCATAGATGATATTTTAGTCTATTCTAAAAACGAAGAGGAACACAAGGAACATGCGAGAATAGTGTTGCGGACTTTAAAGAAAACCGGCTATATGCCAAGTTCGGTAAATGTAGATTTTATAAGGATAAAATTCAATATTTGTTCCATATTATTTCTGAAAAAGGGCTTCTTGTTGACCACGAAAAAGATAAACCATTGAGAATGGCAGTTCCCACTTGATGTCTGTGATAAGATCATTTATATGGGAATGACGAGGCTATTATCGCAGTTGTGGAGAGATTTTCTGCTATAGCAAATCCCACCAACCTCATTACAAAGGAAAGGTGTTAAGATTTTGTGTGGTGAAAATGCCAAAGCAATTTCGAACAATTGAAACCGAAACTTATTTTCAGCTCCTATATTAAAAATTGCTGATGCGATAAAGAGTTTGTGGTGTGTACGGATACGTAGAGAAGGGCTAGGAGGAGTCTACGCAAGAAAATTCAGATTATTGCCTATGAGTCTAGAAATTAAACTCATGAACAGAATTATAGTACATATGATTTGGAGTTTACGCATTTGTTATTCATGCTTTAAAAATGTGGAGGCACTATCTCTTTGGGAAGAAGTTCCTTGATCATGTCGGCCTTAAATATTTCTTTTCCCAAAGCTGAGGCACAGGCACTTAGAACGGGCTAGATGAGCATCTTTTTCTAAATCAATTTGATATGGACATAAACATATCAGGGAAAAGAAAATAAAGTTGCGAATGCCTTATGTAGGAATGCTTGTCAACATTTAAACGGCATTGGGAGTAGTGCACGAGATGGAGATAGAAGAATTGGTAGGAAAAGCGACAACTCAGACCCAACTGAAGCACTTTTGGTGAAATTACAAACAAGGATAAAAGATTTCACTAAAACCAGAACACTCTGTTGCAAAAAGCAGGATTTGTATCTTCAAGTATAGAGTCAATGAAAATGCTAGGTAGATATCACAAACATCCCTATGCGGGACATCGAGTGCAGAAGATGTTACCTTGACTTTGAAAAAGAAAGGTTTGTTACGGCCGGAATGAAGAGAGATGTAGCTGAGTATACGAGTAAATGTATGGAGTGTCAACTAGTCAAGGTTGAGCATCAACACCCAATGGGGACTTTTAAATCCTGCGCAATTGCGAATGGAAATGGGATACGAGTTTCCATGGATTTCATAACGGGACTACCCAAAACTAAATACCAACATGATTCGGTAATGGTAGTAGTAAACCTTTAACCAAAGTTGCTCACTTTGCCAGTCAAATCTACTTTGAACGACTCAAATGGCAAATGTTTTCTGAAAGGGAGATAATGAGCTTCATGGGGTGCCCAAAGTAATTGTCTCGGATCGAGATGCAAAGTTCACGGACATTTTGGAAAGGGTTGTTTGGAGGGATGGGTACTAAGGCCGAATTTTAGTGCGCCTATCACCCACAAACGGATGGGCGAACATAAAGGACAAATCAAATCTTGGAAGATATCTTTTAACGAATGTATGTGATGGATAGACCATCAAAGTGGGAAGAATATCTTGCATCTATTTCGAGTTAAACACAATAATAGCTACCAATCCTCTATTAAGATGAGTCCCTTTGAGGCACTCTATGGGAGGAAGTCTCTCAGCCCTCTATAGTGAGTCAACTTGAGAGGATCAGCGGGTGTTGGGACCGGATACTACAAGAAATGGAAAGAATTGTTAAACAATTACGAGAAAAATATAAAACTGACCTAGAACGGACAGAAGAACTATCTTGATAATAAAAGGGTGCACCGGGAATTTAAAGTGGGGGATCATGTGTACTGGCATCAAACCCAAAAAGAGCACACTTTATCTTGGAGAGTTGTGCAAAACTTGCACCTAGATATTGTATTACTTTTGAGGTTTTAGAAAGTGGGACATTGGCTTACAAGCTGGCCTTACCACCCCATATTAGAGTGCACTGTGTATTTCTATGTTTCATTATTAAAAAGATATGTACATAGTGCTTCTCACATAGTTGATTGGAATGTTGTACGAATTGGAACCCGGAAAGGGGAATTTCTGCGGAAAGTACTTCAAATATTGGAGCGGGAAGAAATTGAATTGACAGAGCTTGATGGCAGGTAAAAGTGCGGTGGAAGCACTGCTGGCGAGGAAACCACACAGGAAAGGGAAAGAGCTGAAATGATGGAGCAATATCCATTTTTGTTTTAAATGAACTCTAGTAGTTGAATAAGAACAGGAGCGGTGTTTATTTTCGAGGGAGAATATGTAACACCCCCAATTTGTGTGTTGAATTTAAGTTAGACAATTGAACTTTAATCCTAAGGGGTGGACCCCAAGGGATGACTATGGTGTGAATGTATTTGCATATTTTATTGAGGGAAATAAATAAAATGATTGTGCATTTTGACCAAAAATTAGGTCTTGCCAAATCCATGGGGATGGATAAGGCAACAAATCTAAAAAATCTTCCAAATCTTGAAGAAATTTATTTAGATTTGAAGGAATCTAGAATTTCCCCGATGAAGGAGTAGTTGGGAAGAGGTGAAAAAAGGAAATTTGGAAGAAACTGAGGAAAAGCTTAAAGTAGCTTTAAATAATCCCAAGATGGGAAGCCTAGGCTAAACGGGAAAGAAAGCATCACGCTGTCTGGATGTAGAATTAGAAACATGCTTTGGGGAATTTTGAGCTTAATAGGCTAACTCCTAGGCTGATCGAGAGGTGGATCGGTGGGAGGTGATCTGCTCGGGGGTGAGTCCTGGGAGACAAGAGGACTCTAAGGTTGGAGGATTTGGTGTTTACTGCCGAGATTTTTTGTGGTATGTTGCGAAACTATTGTTACTATGTCTTATTACGAGTATGAATTGGCTACATATAGATTTTACTTGATGAAAAACAAATTGGTACTACATTTAAAGCAGATCTATCATTAGGTATTCCCCTTCAGTTGTTTAGTTGTAGACGAGAAAATCCCTATAGTAGGAAACTTCGAATCTCTAAGCCGGGGATGGTTTAATTTGATTCTTAAACCCTAGGTGGTAAATTATAGTTACATTGTGTTAAAATTTTTAAATTATGATATTTTGTGTATGAATCTGCTAAAAAAATAATATAAACGTACTAGAGTTACACGGTGTACATAATAATTCTTTGAAATAAATATAATGAATTGGGATACTTGAACATAAAAAAAAGGGTGCAAATTTCCTACACTCTATATGTGGTTAATTGTGGGGGTATGCTCGAGAACAAGTGAAAGACTATAGTAATTGATCTAGAGACTTCATAAAAGTAAATCCAAGATGTAGAAATTTCCATGTCAATATTTTCTAACTCTTAAAGAAATTATATCCTGCAGAGGCAATGTATACTATATAGCAACAGATAGAGTGCATTATGTTCTGAAAACCTTCCCCAATTCCTGAGTTAAACATCATATTCAAAAACTAAAGTATCCTTCAATTATACGACATAATTACGATTGGATATATACATATGAAACTATGCATGTGACATTATGTGCTTATAAGTAGGGCAGGAAGCGAGTAATCGTATTCTATAGGAAATGTTAAAAATCTTTCCAGTACGTAGATGTTGCATCTAAACCTATCTTGAGTATTGGAATAAACTTCCCTTCACAAATACTCTAGGTTATAGCTAAGGTCCTTTTTAAAGGAAAAAAAAAAAAAGACATACGGTGAAAGTAAAAATGCACCAAATTAAATGTTAACATGTCTCATACTTCAATGTTAGACGAATCTTATGCTTCAATGTTAGACGGAATCATGGTCTTGACGGACACGAGAAGTTTACACAACATCTCGGAAGAAAAGAAATTATGTTAGATGGTGAGAAGAGAAACATCGTTTATTCCTAAAAGAAGCTCCACGTTATGTAAAGACTATAACACCCATAAGTATGTACACGGCATGATAAAAAGCGAATGTTACCCCTAAAGGTCGAACCTAATATTACGATTAAATTAACTCGAGAGCACATAACCAATAGCGCTAGAGTCAAGAGAACATTCTTATGAGCATATATGTATTCATCCGGATACGTATATCACGGTAGTAGTCCATCGTTCTAACCCTAGTAGTATATTTACCTACGGCATGAGCTGTCAACAAGAGAGAAGAGAAATTATGCGCGCACTTTTGGCCCGGTCTAGTGGTTGTGAGTAACAAATTCAAAATAATAAAGAACACGGGGCGTGGAAGACTTCATGTATATAAACCAAACCACGATGCATTTAAACGGTAGTTAAACATACTGAAACCGATAATTAACAAATTATAAGAGAAATAGCACTGCTCCTAAAACCCGGCAGTAATGAGAGCTCGAACATAGTCATTCGACTCTCATTTCACTATATCTTAATCTATGTGATTAAAAAAAGGTCATGGATAAAGAATACCAAATAGGAAAAAGAAAATTTCACAAGCCAACGCCATGAGGGCCGCGGCATCTACGGAGCTAGGTAGGTAAGTTCAATTCGAAGCAACTCAACCACCGTGTGGATCGAGGCGAAATTCGGTTGTGGTCGATTAATGCAGACTACACGCAACCCCTATATCGGAGAAACGGAGTATTCTCGTATCCGAAATGAATTGATGTAGGGTTCAAAAAAGGGGACAACGGAAGTATATCAGCACCGGTGCCCTAACCATTGACCCATTGATAATACAGAAACTTGATAAATAAGAAACGTATCGCCCCAATTTCGGCGGGAGGTCAAACGGAGGGAGTGAGAATAGATTTTACTCCTGCGAGACGTCCGAACGGGAGCCACTTCTGAATATAAAAGATGCGAGAGAGTAGTTCTTTGGCGGCATATGAACTAGACCGAGAGCGAGAGAGTGATCCGAGCACGGCGAGAGATACCGGCTATCGCTCTGTCTCGGGCTCTTGGAAATATGCTTTCTGACCTCTTCACTATCCATCAACGAAGTCGACCACTGAAACACAAATGATAAAACAACAAGCACGGTGGAAGAAATGGGAAGTTCTCACACGAAACGAAAAACCCTAATCGGCTTGCTCAAAATTTGAAGCAAGCCACGATAGTGAGGGCAGAGATACACCGTATCGAGTTACGTACTAAGTAATAATCATTTGAGCCAGGGGAGGTGTGGAGTCATGTACGGGAGGTGGCAATTTACCTTGTAATGTCATAATGGAATCGAGATGTTTTCGACCTGGGCTTGCTTGAATGGTCTCTTCAAATCCATATGTCGAGTCTGCAAGGACAAGGGACGGCGTACTACTGCCTCGACTAAAAATTCTCGCTCCCGATGCATAGCTCTACCCAGCAACAAAACCCAAACGGCCTGACCATCATAAGTTACACACAAACCCTTGAAGCGAGTTTTGTACCGGGCGGCGTACACGAAAAGATAAACTATACATCCACGCATTGTATTTACAAGTGAACCCATGGCCAACGTTGATCAGATATGGTATCACATCCTTTGTCAGGGGCAGGGGCGAACGCGCGTCGTCAAACATCCGCCCACGACCTAGATCTAGGTAACCTACGCCAAGCGTGACCAATGCGATTTTGATAAGATAAATCCGGCTGAGTTAGCCACGTTGCAACAATAATAAAATTAATCGGGCAACCACGTCTCCATGCGGCGTTACCCCAGCGAGCATTGTATAGTTTCGGTCAAAATTTTTATAGGTTAAGTGCGGCATTTCTGTAGAGACGGAATTTCCTAATGCCCTTTCACTTACGTCAATGCGGGAAGAGCGAACAAGCGTCTTGTCATAGGATAGATATATACATGAACGTGTATCTAATTTCTACGTTCAAATAGAGTTTTACAAAATATAGAAACCGTCGGGATAGCGTAACATATAAATATGCGTGCAAGTCAAATAAAACACGAAATAGCGAGGATAGGTTATCGTATGCAACGAGCGATAAGATTTTATAAGGATATCCTGAGTTAATGCACACACACGATATATATATATAGGTCTAAAGGCGATAGGTATATCGATTCCTCGGTTTTTATTAGTGGTAAATCATATGTAAATGTGGCAATAGGAAGTATTACACACATAGGTGTGTATTAATAATATTCACTAGCTATATATATATATATATATATATATATATATATATATATATATATATATATATATATATATATATATGAGGATACGTAGACATAGGTATGAATTATGGTGGATTAAACAAGGCATGAGGTAAAGGTAAAAAGCGTTAATATAGGATTGTAAAAGTGTTATAATTCCACCTAAGCCATGGATATATTATGAGAAAGAAATAAAAAGGAACATCCCTTATTATTGTCAAAGGATATATATATATATATTTGGGTATATATATATATATATATATATGTGAAGTTCTCAATAGATGGAGTGCTCAATATTGTATGCATGTGGAAAGTATTACGGTATATTATAACAAAGAACATTAAGATAGAAATATGAAACTCTAATTACCATAGTTAGGGAAACGGAGAGAAACAAACCCGAAATTTGTGTTAAGAAAAAAAAAATAATTTCTTAAAAGCTGGAGATGTGACGATGCTTGTATTTTTTAATTCTATTAACTCAGGAACACTCATCCTATATGGGGCTCTTGACAGTGATGCACACGGCAACAACTCGATGGAGAAATCAATATCCCTTTTGGGTGGTAGTCCGGAATTTCCTCTGGAAATACATCCAAAAATTCTTGCACCACGGGAATATCTTCCCACGACGGCCAAACCTTCTCCTTAGAATCACAGTAGTATCCTACTTGAATAGCATACAAGCTGGCACCCTTTTCTAATACACTTACCCACGAGATCTTGTTATTGGTCGTATTTGTACGGGCTTTTAATTCAACTTGTACCCGCCTGCAACGTACCATCTTGCTTTCTAAATGAGATGGTCTTTTCCTTACGGTCTACCTCTTTGTCCAATGTCTCTGACCAATCCATACCCGGTAATACATCGTCGACCCCAATGGTAGGATATTTAGATCTACCTCTATCTGGTTTGTTCCGCACTTCAGCCACAAAGTTGGAGATTTTTGCTGTTATCTTACGTTTTGCCCTGTGGCTAAGCTTGTACCAGCCATGAATTCCTAAATTTATGTTCTTTTAATTTACTTAACTCTACTAACTTAGGTACGTGTAACTCGGACTTGCTCCCGAGATCAACGAGTGGAAAACGGAGTTTAGTTATTAATGTACCTTCAAGTTCAATCATAGTAGGCTGAAAATCAACTCAATCCCTCAATTGCTGCATTGATGCGATGCACGCTACGCGCACGTCTCCTGCGTAGATGCCTCTGAGATTTATCGTTCCTTTGATGCATCTAGGGCAGAGTTCTTATAATAGTGAGCTTCCCCGCTGACCCCAACAACGTAGGGGAGGTTTAGTATTCTTTCCTAACTTAGGTTTACTCGATGCTTAAGTGGGCTTCTCCTCGGCTGGCACTTGATTCTTTGGTGGTTTTCCAAAGCTGGCGATTGTGTTTAAATCTTGCATTCCTAAAGCTGATATTTTCAACTGTTCTTAAAAGTAGAGTTACTTTTAAATTTTTGCCCTTTCTTTGAGTATGACCTTTTCCAACATCACTCTTAATTCTATTTTTCTGATAACACAAGTGTGCTTTTCAAATAGCTTCATCCATGGTACGAGGGTTAACAAATTCTATCCGCTCCTCTCATATGGCATCGCCCACTTAAAATCTCGCCTTGGCCTTCTCTTCTCGAAGATAAGGGTACATATCACAACGGCGAAGTGAACTTTGTCACATATTCATCCATCGTCATTTGTCCCAACCGAAGGTCATGGAATTCCTTTGCTTTGTCGTCATAAAATCTTTACATCGAGATATTTATCTTTAAAATATTTACTGGAGCAGTTCCACGACTTATGTCGCGTTCATCGTCGTGCGCACATTCTTCACCTCCTCCCACCACGGGGTGGCTTTTTCTCGTAATTGATATATGGCAGCTTGGCCTTTAAGTTGCTAGCTGTACTCATAAACCTAGAAATATTTGTTTATATTTATTAACCAAGCTTTAGCACTTCTTAACCTCTTTGTCAAATGTCGATGGCTTAATCTTGTGAAATTCTCCTTGGAGCTCCTTTCCTTTTAAGGTCCTGCTTGTGGGACAAGTTGCCGATTCCGCCTCTTGATAGTTTCACATTTTTTTACTCCTTTGAGACGCTCTTTTCAGTTTGTCCTCAACATTGTTGAGTCTTGCTGATCTTCTAGATGCGGTGATAATCTTTCTCGGCACTAGGGTGCCTTGTCCCTGGTTCTATCTATACGATAAACTCTTCAGATCTTCTCTTGATCTACTGTATTAACTTCTCATCGTCCCTTCAAACTCTTATCATTTTCTTCTTGAAGTTGTTGTACCATATTTAACAAGAAGGTAGTTTACATTTCTTGCTACTCCTCAAGTAATCAACTAGTCTTTGGTGCTGCTACAAGATGGTCTTACCCTTCCGGAGTTCAAAACTGGGGGTTGAGTCCTCTCATGCTACGATTGGTTGCCATCACTCTTGCTCCCTTTGTGCACCAATCACAAACACCTTTGTTAGTAGACCCTTAAGATCCCGATTAGCAACAGCCTACGATACCACTTGTCACATACACTCTAAGACAAACTCACATTAAAAAATATATGATAAAACAATTTATTAACTGGTACAAGCAAGGTTTAACGATTCGGCAGATAATTTTATATAAACAAAGTCGAAATCCCAACTATATAATGGTGTTGGTGGATATAGCATCCACCAGAGGTTCACACAATTCAAAGGATTAAACATCAATGTGAAAGTCGTAAATCCAATTTATATAATTCACATGGTATAATGGTTAGAAAATGGTTCAAGTTGTAAGAGCTCGCCATAATATAATAAATGTTTCGGATAAGGGTTTTGGTGCGGAGTTTGATGATTATCCGGATGTGAAATCTCAAAACTGGAATAGATGCTCCCACCTTAAATTCTCCACCATACAAGGCGGTAAGTCTTGCCACTTTTATTAACCCACTCACACTTAAACACGGCGGGCTCACCTCGACTACCACGCGAGTTGTAGAGAGATGAATTACTCCCGCAGGGACGGCGTATTCAAAGCGCGGGGTTTCTCGGTAAGGGCGAAACGCGGAGCAAAACACCGGCTCAACGGAAAGCACGATTTCATTCTGCCTTGCTCTTCCATCTCGGAGTGCCAAGCTTTGATGTGCGGGTAACCCCTGGCGATGTGTTATAGCCTGGCTCTCATTGAGCGTGATTCTTTAGCAATGGTTTAGTGATAGTCTTACAGAAGCCCTAAGAATGTCTTTCGATTGTTTTCGAAGCGCGACGGGTGGTGGAAAATCCCATCTTGCCATGATGCGGCCTTCTCGGACTTCGATCAAAGGTCCCGAGTTGCAAAACTTCATCGCCGGAACCTACGGAGTATGGATTTACTAATTTTGTTTAAATATCTTTGCTTAAACGCCAAGTTTGACTCGACTCTTATCTGAAGCCTTTTATCTTACCTATTCTTTCTTTTGCTTTTGGTTGTTCTTCTCTCCGAGTTTTATCGACCGGGCGAACAAGCTCCTTTCTATAGGTATCATTGAAGTCAAAACACGAGTTTTCTAGCATTTCATAATCTATCCTACCCATCCTATTCTAACATGCTAATCTCTACATCCGAACCGTTTTGCTTTTATTTCTTTTACGGGTTTGTTTACAAAACCTAA
This sequence comes from Pinus albicaulis, assembly GCA_034641835.2. Taxonomy (NCBI): domain Eukaryota; kingdom Viridiplantae; phylum Streptophyta; class Pinopsida; order Pinales; family Pinaceae; genus Pinus; species Pinus albicaulis. The sequence continues at coordinate 261,323 of JAXQQM020070762.1, read as the reverse complement.
ATTTCCACTTTTCGGTCTTCATTACGGCTTCCGAGCGCCATTAATTGTCTTTTATTTTCAAAAAACCATGCGGGTGGTTAGTCTGATAGCTTGTTAGACCATAGAACCACGAGAGCTCTTCGGCTCTAGCTTGTTGAATACCTTTCATGTATTCATTATCATTAATGATCAATGTAATAAAAGCTGAACATTATGTAGTTACGGTGATACGATAGCACTTTCTTTTCTTCCTACGGATCCAAACTTGCCTAGCGAGTTGGTTGATTGGTTTTTATAACTTTTACTCTACTTCTAAATGTGTAATTTCAGTCGGGTACCATTAAGTAAGCTGCTTACAAGGTTTTAAGCATTCTCTGAATTCTGTTTGTTTTGGTTCTTTATGGAAGTATTTGGTAAATATTTTCGTTTTTCAGGAGACTCTAAGGAGTTTCGTCATTCCAATATATATTTCCGGTTTGTTATAAGAAAAGTTTATGTGTTGATTTCGGTAGAGGTTATTACGGTACTCGTTTCATGGCACAAAGGCAGGTATTAATCTATGAACATAATACATATTTGCATGTCTCGAATTAGGTGTGTAATTTCTGCTCTTTACGCGTCGATCATCAAAGTACGAGTGGCTTTACCTACGAGTTTGTATCTGTAGTTTCTTTTCTATAAGTATAGGATTCTTCTTCAGATTTATCGAAGGATTTTGTTTAATATGCACACTCTTTTGGATTGAATCTTAGTTATGAGATAATATTTATCTATGATACCCTTAGGTTATAAGGCGTGTGTCCGCCACTTAAAGGCTTGCGTATAGATAATAGCCTACGAGCGAGGATCCAGGGGATGGTTATCCCACCAACCCCCTCCCTCAAGCTCACTTTGGGCCTTTTTCTCCTATTTACATTTTATGTCATGTCTGCTCTTCATTACTATGATATTCTATAATTTCTATTTTGAATTCAACGTGTTTACGGTAATCTCAAATAGAATACGAGTTTTTATTGTTATTTCCATAGTTCTTTGTAAAGTACTACTTTTATTCTAGCTTCCATGCATTGTTTTATTTTCTCGAAACTTCAAAGAAAAACCTTTTTACTATGACGAGAGAAAATACATTTCTTTGCTTCTATTCATGTAAAGACGGGAGGTAAGTTAAACCTTCTCGATGCATGAGAGAAAACGAGTGTAAATTTTGTTCCCACTTAAAAAAAAAAAGAAACCGCCATATTAACTTACAGAACATTTTTAACAAACATTATTGTCTTCTCCTACGAGAAGCTTGTACACCCCAGTGGTCTTTTTCATCACGGAGCAGCCGGCATCTGCATTTTGTTAACCTTGTTTCCACAATCCCTATTTTACACATTTTCTTGTTACGGAGACATTCTTGGTTGAGTCATTTACAAAACGATCTATTCCCTTCACATTTTAACAATAAAAGAAAAATAACGGATAGCTAAACTACGGGATTTTCTTTCTGAATTCAAGTTTGTCTCTTATACGTAACGAGGAAACTCCGTTATGAGCGAGTCCTCCCAACCTTCAAGAAGACGATGACTCCCTCACCTTGCCCACGAGCTCCGGAAGGAGACTTGGACGGTGCCACTGAGAAAATCGAGTGGATAGTTTCCTTCATACCGCTGACCTTTGGATTAATCCGAGTCCTTGAGACGAAATTCATGCCCATAAGGGTTGCGAAGTAATTTCAAGTTTGGTCTACCACCCCTGACTCCTAGGCGATACTTCACCCTTTGCTAGTAATTTCCACAGAGCCCTACCCTTCTTGGAATTCTTTTATTCCCGGAAGGGGTAAGTAACTGTCTCCCAAGCTGTTTCCCAACCACTTCCCGATTACTAGAAACTTCACCAATAGTCTAGAAAGGGTTTCCTATTTCTTTCTTTTCTTTTAATAACTCAATAAATAATAAAATGAAATATTTAAAATTATGAGCAATTTCCAATAAGTTCTCTTTGTCCCAGAAATAGCAAAAGAAATAGAAAATGAAACTAAAGAGACTAATTAAACTAACGAGTCTTTTAACCAATTGTAACTAATTTTCTCTTAATGAGGGTGTCACGGCTTTGATGGGATGGGGCTTGTTCGATATTTGTGAGTTCTTTTCTACGTTCACAATATTATAAATGTTCTTGTTGGCACTATTGTAACTATTGATTCGGGATATGGCAATATAGCAAACAATTCGGTTGAGACTTAGTGAAAATTAATTTTTGCTAAACCCCTCCTCTCTATTACATGTTCAAATATTATATTTATCATTACTATTTACGTTCAAAATTACGTTTAATTAACTATAATAATTGTCAATGTTGATCATCTATAGCAAAGAGTTTTTGAAGTGTAATGTGATCGATTTTAAATACAAAATACGGTTATAAATAGGTACAAGGTGATCAAGTCGCTACATGTTTTAACTATTTTAACTATTTTGAAGTGTATGCAACGGTACTCATGTGACAATTGATTAAAAATCTAGCTATACTAAACTCTGGATCCTATCATTCCTAGCTTGTACTCTTTGTGATTAAAGATTTAGGATTATGTATTTATGGAAAATAAAATATCAAAACTAAAATAAAATAAAGAGAAATTATTATGAACTTCAATATATAACATTACAATCTCAAAGCTCCATAAAATTGCTTTTCTAGATTTGTCAACTTTCTCTCACCTCTTTTATTTAAATATTATAATTCACAAAGCTCCACAAAATTGCTTTTCAAGATTTTTCAACTATCTATCACCTCTTTTATTTAAAGATTATAATTCACAAGTCTTCCTTGTCCATGATTTTCGAGACCTTTTTCATTCTATTTAGTTATTTGAATTCAAAAACTTTTTTATAAGAGTACATTTTGTTTTTAATTAATTTTCCTCACAATTAATCTTTTTAACTTAAAAGATACTTAAAATAAATTATTCCTTGAAATAATTATTATTTTATTTTTTTATTTTATTGTCAATAACGATTAGAAGGATGGTAGGATCTAATCTTCATGGAATTTTCTACAATATTTTTAGTAGTAGAGTCACTTATCAAAAGTTTACATTTATCTCAAAAGTGGTTATGTCATCTTTGTGCTTTTAAATAAATTGATCAATTAAAAATAATTTTCATATGAACATGAATTATGGTTTTATGGGCATGTGGTATTAGTAAGAGCCTATTTTACAAATAAAAAATCTAAATGATAAAATGTAGGCTAATCCCTATGATTAAGAATATTGTTTATGTTGCTTTTAAATGTCTATATGTTTAACTCATACATTAATTCTTTTTATAATTAATAATAATAATAGTTTCGGTGTAAACATGTCAAGTGATCCATAATTGTTTAACTAATTCTTCGAGAAAAATAACAATAGAACTACCTTTGGAGTAATTTTAGTGTCATCTTGTAATAAGCATTCGAGTCTTTTTGAAATTAGATTCTCTTAATTTTTTAATTGTTTTCTATATTTATATAGAGAGCCTCTATAATCATAATCAATATTAGAAAGGGAGAATGAATAAAGATACACAAATATATTACCATATAAATAATTATTCGATGTTTAGAAAATATAAAAATATATTAGTAATTTATATAAATAATTATTTAATTTTCTCATAAATGTTGATAAAGAAACTAGTTCAATGCTCATGATTGGATAAACTTAATCATCTTAAATATGATTGATTTTAAATATAAACTACGGTGGTGTTGTACTTGAAACTAATTCACAGAATATATGTGGTGTTTTTTCCCCTTGTTTTAATGATTTCGAATATGGTACTACGGTTAGGTAAAATTCTGCTCTGCTAAATATGTGGATCACCTTTATTCCATGCTGTGTTAAAGGTATAGTTATATTTGATTTAAATACAAACAACTATGATGTGGTACTTGAAACTAATTCGGTGTCTATATGTAGTTCTTTTTTTCTTATTTTAAACTGTTGGAAAATTTGGTTCTTTTGTGATAATTGACTAAAGTTGTAGAAATGGAACAATAGCAATGGAACAAGAGATTGCGCCTTGATATGAGTTTAAAGTCGGCCTCTTCTAAATATGTTGATCCTCTTTCTTTCATGTTATGTTAAAGGCGTATAGTTATTATTCATGCTCTGTTCATTTTTTGTGGAAGGTGAGGTTAAATTAATTGTTTTGTTAATGAAACAATAATACATAAATTTTGGTTACCGTATGCGGGTGTAACCCATTGTGATGGGAGGGCCACACAGACACCATATGGTGGGAGGCATCCGGCCACGCACCCCTTGGTCCCCCTGCTCAACGTTAAATGCCAGGAAGCCTGTCTTAAATTCACACTTCACCACCTTCGTTACAAGGTCACTCTGTACATGAGAGAATTAGGATCTCTCGGTGTTTGTCACCATGGCTATTAAGCACGATACCCAAGCTCATTCAACCTCCATTCGGATTCTCCTTTCTATTATACGATTTCATGCTTCTTGTTCCTCCTTTTGACCCCTAGTTCATGGCCCTTCTCATCCCCTGTCTCGGCCTTCTCAAGACATTCTCGAGTGGTGGCATCTCCTCTCCTATGCTGCAAGTGCTCCCTCCTTGTCCTACACTCTTTTCCTTCGTGTGTCATGCGGCGTCACCGTATGTGGTGTAGAAGAGATGGAGGCCATGACCTCCCCTCCATACCACCTCTATCACATGCCATGGCGGGGAATTGAATATTTTGGTGGTCGGGACGGGTCGAAGACCCAAACTTTGTTAATATTTCGGCCCAATTATCCTTGCGGCTATCTTGTCTCCCCTCAAGCCCCCTCAAGCATTCGGCCCAAAGAGCAACCACGCGGAGTTGACCATCCTACCGGGGGAACGGACTTTATCCCTCATAAGATGAAGGCTCTCCCCTTTGTGCGGAGGCACCTCCCGATAGTAGCCACTCCACGAGCGGTAATTCGAGTTCAACGTCGTAGAAGCTCAAACAACGACGGAGGAGATAAGAATGAGACAACAATCAACTCAAGACCACCTCCAATTATCTAGACACGTTGGGGTATACATCTCCGGTCACTTACCACACGCTAAGAAAGGAGGATGAAGACTCGTCCCAAAGTGCAGATCGAGGAGAATAGCCCAACTCAGCTAGCAGAAGGATGGTCCACAATAGTTTCAATTGCGGGGTGCACTTCTCTCTTTCTAGTTTTTTTGTAGTGTTCTCTAGTCTAAACATGATTTGGAAGACTTCTCTCTCAAACTTAAGTTTAAATTTCGCTCTGTGTATGTTTGTTTCCCATTGTGGGCGGCGTCTATTTTGCTGCGGGTATGGTGGTAATTTTGGGGGCGATCCATTTTACGGTTTAAAATCTTGATACTTTCCTCACGGAATTCGTTTTCAGTGCAAGGAGGAAAGATATATGTAATTTTTAGTCTGTATAATATAATAGATGTATTCTAACTTAGAAAAAAACGTAAATTTTGGTTTGGTTGAATTTCATCACATGTTGCCATAGAAAAGGGTTGTTGCGGCAAATGGTGATTTATGTTAGATACAAACCCTCATAAATGGAGTACGTATGATTTTAAACATTCTTGGGTCTTAGAAATTGATAGCCATCAACAATGAAAAACACAATTTTTATATGATATAAAATAGAAAATATACTCATAATCGAAATAGCATCCAATGGAGCTTCTGAATTAGAAAGACTTAAGATAAACAAGCGATTCTACAATATTTATTTTTGTCTTTTAATAAATAATAAGGCTTGCCAACATTATCATATTTATTTAGGATTTTAAAGTATTTCCTTGTTATTAAAAGAATGAGCCGGCTAATAAACTAGTTTTTATTTTTTGTATTGTTATCGATGAAATGGGATACATTCTTGAGTGTATTTTCATGATTTACACAAAAACTAGGGTTTTGTATTTAAAGAAATGAAAATATCACAAAAGAAAGAGATAAATATGTAGTAATGAAATAGGATCAAGCTTTGCATAGAACTTCATAGAGTATTTTCATGATTTAAATTAAAATTTAGAGTTGCGTATTTAAGTAAATGAAAAGCTCACAAATGAAGCTTGTAAGAGAAATAGATAGTAATAAATTTGTAAGATAAATAGGTAAGTAAAAAATTTATGGACGGGAAGTTAGTTGTCACGTCTCCCGGACCCGGCTTCTTACCCATACAACACAAACTCGGATATACTGCTGCTTTATGCACGAGATATCATTCTAAAAAAAATTCTTATTGAATCAATTTCAAATTTATACTTTATTTATAGGCATACATGGGAATATAAGAAGTTCCATGAGAATTTTGGGCTTGACCTCCACTCTTCGCGAGTCCATCTAGTTGATCTATATATATATTATTTTGTATTTCTCGGAGTTAGTTTTTCGGAGGTTTTGACCGACTCTAAGCCCCGATCAATAGGCCCTACCTCAGCTTTCCGGTTGCAAGCCTTATAAATTTTTAGCATTATAAAGTTTGAGCATTAAGGTATAGATGTATGTGCATCCACGTATACATCTATGTTTGCTCTCGGTCCAACCTTCATTACTCCAACTACTTTCCTAGGCGGTTTATATGGAGGGTAAATAGGCCTACGTTGTTCTCTGTATTTTTAAACAATAAGCACAATCTTCCCTCACACACACTTTCATCACACAATAGATTTTCAATAGGATTCTCCCCTTATTTTATTGTTACAAATATTCAACATGTTTGAAACTCGGTGCGAATTAACTCTTCCATCGGAAAACTAGGATATAGATCCTCTTGCTTCCATCAAATGGAGGTAGAAATCTTGAAATTTCTAGTTTAGAGTCCCTAGTTTTAGATCCTCGTACATAATTAGGAGTCAACCACCTTTCATATACACTTACATTTAATAGAATACTTTAGAATTCTTAACTCTACATTTTTTTCCATTGTAATATTTGGTGATATACGAACCCCATCTTTAACATCACGGGTTTAGTTTGTTTACTATATGGCATTGTGGTTACGACGTTATTAAAAGGTTACGTTATACATCATATCAATAATTTTTTTCATTCCAAAACTAAATAAGTACCATTTGAATTTCTGTTCGATTAAACATTCAGATTGATTTATCATCTCTACCCTTTATTCTTGAATTTTCGAGCTACTACCCTTAGGCGGTAATTGCATGAAGTACTTGAACAACCATTCCATACGAAATTTAAATAAGAATTTCTAACGAACCATGCATATAACCTTAATATAATTAACACGAGATATAATTAATACAGTCATAAAATAATCTCCAAATTTTGCATGCATACCTCTATGGCCAGTCCTCCCAACTTAGAGTTCGTTTATCTCAGAACTCACCCGTGAGATCCTCAAGAACGGACTAACTTCAATGCGATGCAGAGCGGCTATTTAAAACTGTGCTTTCCCCAGCTTGTTCCAATTACGCGTCCCGGAGATTTGATGCTTTTATTCTGATTTGCCTAGGCTTCCCTATTTAGGGACTTTAAAAGCTGCTCGAGCTTTCTAGCTTTGACTTTTTACCTCTTCCCAACTACTTTCCTCAACATTGGGAATTTAGATTTTCCTCAAAATCTAAATTAGAAATAATTTCTTTCAAGGATTTTGAAAAGATTTTACAGGAAAGTCTTTACCTTTCCATAACCTCATGGATTAGGCATGTGATCTCAATTTCATTTGGTCATAGTGCATTACACAATATTTTATTTATTTTTCATAAATGAATAATTAACCACATCCACACAAGTAATTATCCATTGGGGTCCACTCCCTTTGGATTTATGTTCCAATGTCAAATCTGAAAAGCATAGAACTTGGGGTGTTTAGAGTAGTATATATTTTAATAATACTAAAAGCGAAGTTAGTATGAATTTTAGTATATAAATGTATTTTTCAAGGCAAGTTAGTATTTGGCTTTGTATATAAATGTATTTTTCAATGCTCAATAAAATTGCTTTTCAAGATTTGTTAGCTTTCTCTCTCTTCCTTGACTTGACTTGAGGATTTTAATTCACAAATATTCCCTTAAAGATGATGTTTTTAATTCAAAAATCTCTTTTATAAAAGTGCATTTCATTTCTAATTAATTTCTTCATAATTACTCATATTAAATTAAAATATCCTTAAAATTCATTATCCTTGGTAATGTTGTTTTTAAACTTTAACCTTTTAATTATAGTTTGTTTTTTTTTAATTAGAAGGGTTTAGAAGAGTGCATTTCATATCTAATTAATTTCTTGATAATTAATTATCTTAATTTAAAATATACATAAAATTCATTATCTTTGAAATGATTTTTTTTTTTAATTACAAATCTTAATTTTAGAATATGTTTTTAAGATTTAATTTGATTATTAATAATTATCAAATAGATGGTAAGGATTTAATATTTGTAGAATTTTCGATAATATTCTTAGTATAAGTCACAAATCAAAGATTTAGATTTATCTTTAAATTAGTTATGTCACATCTCTAGTTTTAAGTAAATTGACTAATTTAAAAAATTGTCCCATGAATGTGTCATAACAACATGAATTATTGCTTAAGTAGACACATGGTATTATGAGAGTCTATTTACAAGTTAAAAATATAAATGGTATAATGAGGGCTAATCTCTATGGTTATATGCTTTATTAAATGTGTATATGTTTAACTCATATATTAATTTTTAAATTAATAATTATTATTAAAATATTATAATTTCCTCAATAAGTTTTTATGATTTTTTAATCTTGGTAATGTGAGATTTATCATGATGTAATTTTTGATGTTTATTGGCATTGCAACATTTTAATTTATATTACTATGGTAGTTATTATTATTGATTATAAATAAACCATTATTTTTTAAATCCCTTATCATTAAAATTCTTTTTCTAAGAAACATTTTTCTATTACTAAGCATTTCAATTTTATATATTATTTTCAACCTCCCTGGTTATCAATTATTGAAGAGGATTTTGGATTTTTCGATTAATGGAAGAGCATTTTTGGATGTTTAGAATCCCAAATACGGATCCATCTTCTAGATTATAATATTTTTACATATTATATGTATTGCTCCTAAATTTTTGTATTCTTATCTATTGTATTAAAATAAGTACAAAATAAATCATAATAATTTTAACTAAACTTAAGAGTATTAATAATATATATTTAATATTTCAAATCTACAACTTGCTCCATTAAATATTTGATATGTTTTTTACTATTGAATATATATATTTTTAAATAAAAAAATCTACTCCTAATAATTATTTATATAAAAATTAATAAACATAAATATTACAAATAATAATGTTTGTGGATTTTTTTTATAAACACTAGAAACTTTAAAATGGGATCCTTCATTTTCTATTTATATAAAATAATAAACATAAATACTAAAATCTCCAGTGTGTTTTAATATAAACTAGCACTTGGTAATTGGAGGTAAATATTCCAACACTCAATGATGTGATAATTGTTGATGGTTTCACAGCCAATTAAACACATGATCTTTGGGGATTCTTTTCATGTGTCGATCTTTGGACACACAAATTTTAAAGGCATATCACTTGGTTTGGAAAGGAACAATGGAGGAAAAAATCTTTAAAACATGTAGCAAGGAGGGTCTTGCACCAAGAGTTGGTGGTAAGAAACAAGTTCATAGGTTCTACGACTAAGAGGAAGTTTTAATTCTATCAAACCTTGAAGATAATGACAATGTTTCCAATAATTGTGATGAATTGAAAGAGTGACTCACCAGCAGGTAGGGTTGAAGCTCTAGTTAGTTCTAGTATTTATGCTTCACCGACATATTCTCCTTTTATGAAGAGATTACTTGAACACAGTATTCAAGTTGGATTGCCAATTTTGAAATTCTTCTCTAGGGAAGTGAAGATGAAATACTTTCCAAAGAAGAAAAATATGGCATGGAAAAATTGTGAAAATTTCACGGAATCGAAAAATATCAGCATTCCATGGAAATCTCTCGTGTTGAGATGGTCAATTAACAAATTAGCATGTTGAACAAAATCTTTAAAATTATGACTTGAATTTAGGACAAGCCACAGTGTGAAATTTAGTATAGAAATCACTAATGACCAAAATTTCAATAATGGTGACAAAGTTATAGTACAAGCATAAATAAAAAAGGAAATCTAATAACATTGTTCATTGCATCACTATTAAGTGCCCAAGGTCGATGTTAATGACAAAAATTTCAACACAAATGACAGTATAATACAAAGCCTAAATAAAAAATAAAAAATATATATCATCCCTCTGAGCTAAAAGATTACATAGAGTGACATTGTCCTAGTACAAAATATGGTAATTAAATGTAATAACTAGAGTTATGAAAATCCCTACTTTGAAAGTGAAGTGAATCTCCCAAGTAAATTTACATGTGGTGACTATCTTTGTTCTCGAGTGAGTTAATTGGAATAACTAGATTTCCGGTTGGGGAGACACTTATTGCATTAATTCAACAATAATAGGCTTCATGGAATACACAAGACAACACAATAACACAAAGAAAATATTGAAAACTACGGAATTTCCGGCTTTTATTCTTGTAGCATAAATTACTACATAATATGGCGAAAGTTGTGGTTTTTTTTGACAAGTGTTATATAATATTTTCAATGAAAAATTAGTTATATCAAGTGCTCAATCTTACACAAGATATAAATTTTAAGTACACAACGGTATGAGAGACCATTACAAGCTTGCTACTTTCGATTCCTTTGAAACTCTTGGTTACTCCTATGGTCCACAGTTCATGAATAAATTCATTTATATATAATATTTTCAATGCAATATTAGTTATATAAAGTGCTCAATATTACATGAAGATATCAACTTTAAAGTTTATAGAAGGTATCGAGACCATTGGAAGCTTGGTACTTTGGATTTGGTTGAAACTCTTGGTTACTCCTATGGTCCACAATTCATAAATTGATTCATAAGAGAAATGTAGCAATGATACACCTCATCTCCAATGTAAAATTGATGTAAATTCCCATCATTTGATTTTATCTCTTAAAATAACCACACCATCTAGGCTTGATTCTAGCTAAGGTTGTGTAAGTCTAATCTTCTAGTGATTTTTCAAAACAAAAACATCTCTTAAGGTTGCATCAAAGGATTACTGTGAAGACTTCAACTTTGAATAAATGCAATAATATGGTATGTATATGATTATTTCAATACATCATAGGTCATTACAGAGCCAATTTAGGAGTGATTATAAGGTCATCAAAGTAATCAAGCCATGAAATGGACTACATTACAAGAAATACCACCATGAAAAACCCATTGGTAAAAGAAAGCATGACGTGAATTTATCACATGGCCAAAATTAGTCTAACACGAGGAAAAAATGAGAAACAACAATTATATTTAATTTTATTGAAGCTATAAGCATGTCCGAATTAAATATGCCCAACCCTAGTTGTCACAAACTTCATCTTCAAAGAAAGCATCATTCATTTTAAAGAGAAAAAAAAGACATCCAAGTTTGAGACACCCATTGAAGGGTCATGTGTTTGAGATAGTCATGGAAAACTAGAGAGGATATGAAAACTTAAATATAATTCCTTTCTTGTTGTATTGTTACCATCTTATGCTTAGAAGTTAATATTGGAAAATACATATTCCAATGAGAATTAAGTTGGATGAAATGAAAGTCACGGTAATCATGTTGACCACCTCATTAAACTAGTTTGATATTAGAAGCTCACTATTCACATTTCTAAATTATATTTATATTTCCATAGGCTTATTTAGGAAATCATTTTAATTTGGACAATAACATTATTAGCTGTCAAAAGATTCAAACCAGAGATTTATGTTGATATCTCCATTTACGGGGAAATCAAATCATTTTAAGTTGTATTTAATACTTTGTTGAAGTCTATTTCTACATCAAATATCACTTTATCCATCTAATTATATTATGGATGATTTAGATGTTGTTGTTATTATTATACATATTAATGTAATTTAAGTTTGACTTGTAAATATGGGGCAAACTTTTGATTTTCTTCTTGCAAAAAATTAAAGAAATTTCATTATTCAATCATTATAAGTTTTCACAAAATCTATGTTGAATTATCCATTCAAATTTAAAATAATCCATGTATATTGAAATGAACAAAAATTTCTCACAAGCCTCATAAATAAATAAAAATGCATAAAATTTTGAGTTTAGTCTTGTATGCTACTATTTCTTAGAGGATCTACTGAAGGCATTCCCATTGCAACATATGATGCAATTTCTAGTTTATAAACAAACAATATATTCATTTAACAACTATACAATTTCATTGTTTAAAAATTTAATAATGACACTAATATTAATAATAATATATAAAGAGAAAATATTATTAATATTAATAATAATATATAGAGATTAGTTTAATTTGGGCGATGAGATGAAATAATAATTTTAATATTTAATAATTCATCGATGAGGAATGGGAAATTTATCTTTAATGGTGAGATTATTGAGCTCTATGTCAGGACACATGTGCCATGATCCATCCTTCTTGTGTACCAATACTACAGGAGTAGAGAAATAACTTTTACTAGCTTGAATTATACACACCTCTAACATTTACGCAATCATACGTTCAATTTCACTCTTTTGGACATAAGGATATCTATAAGGCGGATGTTTTGGAGGAACACTTCTAGAATCAAATGAATAGCATGATGATGATCATGAATAGGTGGGAGTCCTTCGGGGTTCAAACACCTTGGAATGATGGTCCAAGACTTGTTGGAGATGCGAAATAGATGAATTTTGATGTTGAACTTCTAGTGAGCATAATTGTGCAATTACGCCTCGTTGTTCTTTATTTAGAAGCTTTGTCATCACATTAGAGCTTATTATCTTTCCTTCCATTTACTGTGCCGTAGTTACACTTCCTTTCCCTCTGAAAAAAATTTCAAGAAAATTTCTTGAAAATTAAAAGCTACCATCCCCAAAGATTGTAACCATTTTACTCTTAGTACAACATCAGCACCTCCATAGGAATGGAAAGCATTGGATTATTCAATATATATTCCCCCATGGTTAGCTTGATATTATGGAATTTTGTAGAAATTTATAGTTCCTCCATTTGCAACCATCACTTGAAGTCTGGTGTTGGGTATAGGAAACAGGTAGATTCCTTGGCTACCTTTAATGAATAAAATTATGGCTGCTACCTGAATCAATCAACACTATTACCTTTCTTCTTGATATGTCCTTCTATCACGAGAGTTTGAGGGAGTGGTAATTCTACCTTGTCATTCGCGATATGGTCGGACTTCATTTCTTCCTCTTCCCAGGGCTGGTTCCTGGTGTATATCCTCTTCTTGTTCATTTTCTTCTTCCTCTTCACAATCTATGTAAAATAATTTCTTCTCAACACACTTATGACATTTAGTGTATTTTGCTATCACAACTGTAGCAAAGCCATTTTGCTATTTTTTCTTCCAATTTTTATGGTGTCAACCTTGTAGGTTGTGGAAATCTAGGCGTAGCAACACTTCCTTCTTTATAGAAGTGACCGGTAGGCTTCCTTGTCACCATAATTTTACATTCAATTTTTCTTGCCTTTGAATGCCTTCTCCAATGAATCGGGTTCCAAAACACGAAATTCATGTTGGATGTTATCCTTTAAATTACCTATGAAGAGATCAATCTTGTGTTCCTGCGGAATATCGATTCTTAGTTATATTCAATTTTTGGAAGTCCTCAATTTGCTCCCCCACTAAACCGTTCTGTTTGAGATTTATCAATTGGCTAAACAAGGTGTTGCTCTTTGTATCCTCATAATGTGTTATCATTTTTCTCTGTAAAAATTAACCAAGTGACAATTTTTTTATGGGAGGCAAAAGCCATCAATACCATACAAATGTATTTTGTTCTAAATGTAAAGTTGCAATGTGTACCTTTTGTGTGTTTTGCACATTATGGAGATCAAAATATTGCTCCATTTGAGTATCCATGTTACAGGATCCTTTCCATCAAGCATCATATCCATTTTTTGAATATGGTGGTTCTTCCCACCAACATTAGAGTTTATGAAGTCATGATTAACATTTATTTTGTTCTCTTTTTGAGTTTCCTCTACTATCTTTTCACCATTAGGAAACATTTCTTGCATCAACTTTGTCAAACCTTCCATGTCTGCTTTTAGATCATTCTTCATGTTTTCCATGTTTTATTTCATTTTTTCATCGATCTTAGCTTCCATGTGATCCATCTTAGATTCCGTGCCTTTGTTCAAACCATCCATCTTCGCTTCCATAATACTTTCTTCAAAACTTCCATTTCATTTTTGTTGCTCTTTGCAAGAGCGAAATTTGGTGCACTTTCTCTTGTAATTTTGATAGATCATGTTGCATTTATTCATCTTCATGAGTCAGTAGAGCCTTATAAAGTCTTAATGGGTGTTGAATTATTTTACGAGGCATTTTTTAGACTTAATCTTGATATCTATTCCACAATATGCCCTTGGAATCAATTCAAATTGATTCTTCAAACAAGACCTATACGATTTGGAAAAAAAATACACAGCTTTTGCTTTTGAGGATCTCGATGTGAAATTGGATTATCTCTATGATTGAGGTGCTTGATATCTGAAATTTGGCACTCGGTAGCCTTATGAATTATATTGAATGCTATAGATTACGTTTGATTTGGATCCTCCAAGGAAAATTTATGTCCAATCTCCCACAATGACCTAGTTATGGGTGGTTCGGTAGAACGAACTGCCGACTGTCACGTGTCTTGTTTCATCTTTTAGCTCTGAAATTGATAGCAAAGGAACTAAATTCCATGTACTTGCGACCACTTTTATGGAACTCAATCTAATGCTCAGAGAGAGTTATGAATATTTTCCCACGATCACCTCTTTGAGATGAAATTTAGGAGCTTGAAAAAGTACTAACTTCCATGATCAAATCTCCTAAAATATTTTGAACCAAGCTCTGAAATTTTGCAATGAGTTTCCTTAGTATTCATCTTTGCACCTAAAAATTCTAGATTCTAAACCTTCATATAAAAATGTTATAACACAAATTCCATGATGACTTGTTTAGATTAAATTAAGGAGCCTACAAAAAAGACCTAACTTCCACAAATCATATCTCTGAAAATATTGCAAACCAAGCTGCGAAAATTTGCGATGATGTTCCTCGGGATTTTTGCTTCACATAAAAAATTTTAGCTACGGAAACTTTGTGAAAAGATTTTATAGCGAATTCACGATGACCGTTTGGGCAGTGAAACCCTAGAATCGAAAAGCTCTAATACCAAATAATTTGGCCATTAACTCCAAAAATAGAATAAAGAGATATCAATGCCTTAGAAATAAGCCACTTTGAGAGAAAACTATAGCCATTACATAGAATGAAAATTTCTTGGATGATACAAATTACAAAACTTCCTTTCTATATATAAGAGTCCATGGGAGCCTGATATAATCTAGCCAACCTAACAATAATAATTTAAGGGCACAATAATAACGTCTATGGGGGTTACACGGGTACAATAATAACTATAAGGGTGTTACACTAACAGCAATAAGGGACTATACTTGTATATAGGGACGTAACAAAGCCAAGGTCTTCTAGGATCGGTGGGCCCGTACCTGCGGCAGATCGAGTGTGCAATATAAGGAGATCCACGGGGGTAATTCCATGAGTCTGAAATTATCACATCCTCTAATTTCCCTCTTTTGCTTTAATTATGGATATGTCTACAAGTTCCCGGGATAGTAGGAATTCGAGTTTAATGTTTGCAAGTCCTAATGTGTTCATTGTTTCGGCGGTAATAATGTTAATGGATGCTCCCCGGTTCCTGATGCTTTAGTTCTACCCCACATTAATTTGTCTTGTTATAATCGGGTTCCTAGGGCCTTCATATTTTTATAGGCATGATTTTTCCTAACATGATATTAGATATTTTGCCCACTACATGAATGGTTAGTGGATCCTTAGGTTTCCTCTTTCAGGTTTCTTTGAGCATTATTCTTTCATATTTTTTTGTGTATATAGGTACATCCTTATAGCTTGTACCAAGGGTATTTTAACAAAGAGATTCTGTAGTTCCCATAGGAAGTGAAATTCTGCTTGAGAGGTTTTGGCTTACTCATGGTCAATCTTTCACGGTATGGAGGAGAAGTTAAATGACCTTAATTAGGAATAGCTTAGGGAGGTGTTTGATTTATTAAGTTTTGATATGAATTCTCCTCATTGTTCTTTGTTACAGTTGTTTCTTCTTATTAAATTGTTACGTAATAATCGGTGAAGTAGGTGTATACGTGAGACCGTAGGTTTATTTGATTAATTTATGATAGAAATGTTGTAGGATGGAAGTTTGAGTGTTCATTTTATTTGGACCACAGTTATTGTTCGGATTCGGGTTAAAATTTGGATAGGAAGGCAGGGTCTAATGCTGGAGTTCCCTAGACACATTGGAAGGCAGAAGTTGTTGTTGAGGCATAGGTTGAGCTTGTCTAGTAGGAGGAGGTCCACATCGGGTCCTAAGGTCGAAGAAGGATTGAGTAGCTTGAGGGCCATTGTTGCCCGAGTGGGATGCGATATTGAGACCACATGGCTGAAAATGGTGCGGATTGGGGACATATTAAAATTGTTAAATTATTGGGATAGGTCTTGAAACATACTTGGATACATATTTGGTGGTTAGAGTTTCCATGGCCTATTACGCCCCATGAATGATAGCTGGTCTACCATGTTTTCTTCACTTTCCCCTTGGAAAACTAGTTTCAGCCCGGGCAAAGGGAAGGACACGAATTTGGTCACATGAGTACGTTCATAGATTGCATAGGCTTCCACCATGTTGAGCGGGCCTTCCTTGAAAGGGTGCTTCTTTTTGCCTTTATTGTGCGAGAATATGGAAATGTTTTTTTCCAATTCCATCTACTTGTTTTCTTATAGAGTGTCCATATGGGGCAGGAGTGTTATTAAAATATCGGTCCTTAGATATTCCAATATATTTCCAATCTCTCTAATTTGGTGACCCCTCCAGCAGGTATTTTATGATTGAACCCCTTGCCCACTTCTTGCAACTCCCTGAGACACTTGATACAATAATCATAGATAGTTTCAAAGTTTTCTTTCGAGATATCCCCTTTTCCTACTATATTCGGGGCTTGCGAGGAATCTTACCTAAGTGCTCGAAGAAGAATTATATTTAGAATGTCCTTATCAGGCGGCTATGTCAGGACCTCGATAGTATGTATTTAAATCATTCTACACGAGTCCTCCATATTTTCATCCTCTTTCTCTTCATCAATTTAAATATTTCTTCCTTAATGTCACGGGACTTACAATAATATTTTACTTCTCAGGAAAGCTTCTTTCATCCTTCCTTGAGGTAATCGTACTCCCTCTTAGACCCATAAACCATCACGGGGTTGTCCCCTTTGGTCAATCCTACGGAATATCTTCAATTTGGGCATGAGCAATATAGTCATATATGCGACAAAAATATCAAACTCAAAAAGGAATGTATCGGGGTCTTGAAGAGAGCCCATGAAAGCTAGGCAAGGTTGTTAAAGGGATGGGTCTCATTGATGCACCACCTTGATGTTTCCAATGGGAAAATCAATAGAGGAACTTACGGGTGCCATAAATACCCATCCCAATTATCACTTGGAATTTATTTGGTTTCACGAATTTGGTATGTGGAGTGATTCAACCATAGAAGGTTGAAATTTGCCTTACTGGTCCCTTGGTGACTCAAAATATTTCAAAATTCATTTGCAAATCGAGAATCGTTTGGTTCGACAACGAATTTTATAGTGTTGCCCTTGGTCTCTTGGGGATGAAAACCCTTTTTTAGGTTTACATTTCGGTTCTTCTGATCACATGCTTGCCACTTCTTCCCCTTATGCTGCTGATAAGGATTCCTCACTCAACGATACATTGTTGGTTAAATATTCTATCATAGAAAAAATACCCTCGGTAAAGTGGATGACACTAGTTTCTCTCTGTTGCCCTTTGGACTTCATGCGGATTCCTTAAACCTTATAGCGGCATAGGGCTTGATGCCTCGGATCTAGATTTTTCATTAATTTCTGAATGTATGTCTTCCTTCGCAGATCCTTCCCTTTCTTTGGAGTTCTTCCTCTATCCTTCTTATTCAAATCCTTCTTCTATGCAAATTGTAAGAGGATTCATCAAAAGGAATCAGCAATCGCTCGGGACTCGAATAGGACGGAGATAACTTCCTCCTTTTTAGGACGAGCGAAGAGATTCAAATAGAAAAATAAAAGAAAAGAAAAAATCGATGTTGAGACCTGAAGTAGAAGTAGTCACATACCTCCCGGGACAGAGAATTTGGCCCCTAAAATAAAACAACAATAAATAAAAGCGAAAAGCCGGAAACTACACCCGGGACTTAGGGCAAGGTTACAAATACCTTCCCCAAGATGAGGGATTAATTTTTAATGAGAGAAAGAAAAATAGAACAAAGCAGAAAAGAAAAGCGACATATATGCTTAGGACTTGGAGTAGGGTAATAAATGCCCTCCCCAATACGAGAGATCAATTTTACGAAAAACAAATAAAAAATAGGAAAGAAAACTACAAAGCACTTATGCTCGAAGACTTCAAGTTGGGCAAAAAATTCCCTCCTCTAGACGAGAGATTGACACGAGATACGATTTGCAGATCCTATTCTTGCATGCGTTAGCCCCTTCCCCAATAATGGTGCCAAAATGTTAATGTCCGGATATGAATAGAATTCAACCCTTTTCTCCACTTAAATTATCAACTCGAGGGTTTTAGTTATTTCTAGACTAACGACAAAGTATATGCGGATACAAGCGCATGATGTTGTAGATCACGGGTTTTAATCCATAACACACGGATCAATGTAACAACAATAAAATCGACTACGAGGAAATAGAAGAGAATCCCACAACAATTAAACATAAATTGTAAGCGTAAGCAAAGAAATCACACTAAAACACATACACCAAGGGAAATAGGAAACGCGGCACACGATTAGAAGGAGTGGGCCCAACTCTCTGTGGGGTTGTGGCAAACTCACGAATTAAAGTTGAAACAACAAAGCATTTGTGCATTTAATTAATAATAGAAGAGACTCATTACAAGATTTGTAATTCACATCCCATAGGCATGTTTATACAATTTTCCTGAAACCCCAGTTCTTCTCGGTAAATCATAATTACAAAAACACATCTTGTTACAACAACAACCTAGTTGCTTGACAAGAAATCGTAAAAAGGCCTGGTAAGCACTAATACCAACAATTTTGTTACCTTTTAACAACAAATAAGAGCTGATGATGATGGGTTGTTCCTTGACTCGTGACGCAACGCTTTTGCTTTAGCCAAATTTGAAGAAATATCGGAATTAATATGTAAAAAGGTAAAACCTCCATGACAAATACTTCATTAATCAAATATCCCATGAAAGATAGGCAAAAGGGTTTTACCTCATGTGTTTAAGAATAAAAATGCTACAAAAGAGATAGAAAGATAGGGTAAAATGAGAAGGAAAGTATAAAAATATGGTACCCAACAATCATTACCTCCTCGTTTCTAAGTTTTGATAATCTGAATGCTAATGGTTAAGAAGAAAGAGATACTCAAATGGTTGTTTGTTTCTAGTTATCTGTTGGAATACTAGGAGATCACTCTTATTTGCAAGAGGGATTTATCCGAAGAAAAATTGGTGACTCCATCGAACGAGTTCTCCTTTTTTTCCTTTTGTAACTATTTTATGACTTTAGACCCTTTTACGAATTGAAATTTCTACGTTGAAACATTTTCTTTTTTTTTCTTTTTCTTAATTTTCTTAATATACGTGGTTTTTTGTTCAAAAATGAATTGTAGATGTGCACAATTTTCTTTAGAAACAATGTGCATAATACCTTGAACTCTCTTATCTACACTCAACTACATAGAATTTTTTGAAAAAGTTAAGTTTTCTCCTGATTTAGGTCAATTTTTTGGTTTTTATGATCTGTTAGCTTGTTTACAATCCTATTAAGTCTATGTTAAAAGTTAATTGGGTGTTTTTAATTTGATTTCCTTTGGTCATTACTTCAGGTTTGGCTTAGTTTCTTGACATTTTTTGCATCTTTTTTCATTTTGTTTTAATTTTGTACGGGTGTTAATCATCTTTTAGTGTTTTTACTTTTGACCTTTGGAATTCTCACCAAATTTTCTTTACTTACTCTTGATTGGTTCTTTATATTACATTGGTGAAGGAAAATAGTCTTGTTGTTCTTTCGCTGATTTGGAATCATCTTAAATGAGAATTCTCTTGCATATATTACATTTGCATAGTTCTCAAGTGAATTGTGTATATATTCACCGGTTATAGTTTACATTCTCGAAAAGTCTTGATTTAGATTAGTTTTTTTGGTTGTATTTTTTTAGGAAAATCACTTATCTTTATAGTTTTGGGTTTTTAGTTTTGTTGGTTTTTTGATCTATCAAAAAGGGATTTTCACTTCTTTTTATTTTTTTGTAAGTTCGGTATGTCCATACCATTTCTATTTATATTTTAAGACAGGTTACAAAATATAAAGTCTTTCTTGGCCTCAACCTGCCCAGGAGGGAAACCAGGTTTATTGGCCTTCTAAAAACATGGTTTGCATCCCAAAATTGGAATTGTCTCTTATGTCTATGACTAGCTTGTACAACCTGAGTTTCTACTTTAATATTTACAAACATAACAGTACTTTAAAATTCAAAATTTACAAAAGACTATGAGATCAGACATCATTTAAACCTCAGATGATGAGACAGGGGTAGGGTCTTTGACATTAGACCCCTGGCATTTCTACTTGGTTCAATTGCTGAAGAATCTTCTGAAGAGTTTTCTCCATATGCCCCACTTTTTCATCTAATCTGCTGACCCTATCTGCAGTTTGGTATTGAGTAATCTTTAGGTGCTGCTGATTGTCCTGAATCTCCAAGAGAAGAGTCTGGGTGCGTATGTCCGGTTGCATTGCTTATGTCTTTACTTGGACTGGGTGGTTATTCTGGATTGCTTTTGCTAGCAGGCATTTTACAATCCAATATGTATGGATTGTCTGGTTAAACAAAGTTAGCCTGCCTCTTGTATGCCCTGGATCAGTTATAAAATCCAGTATTTCTGCCTCAGTCTCAGTTTCCTCTGGTTCCTGGTGGATTTCCTGTTCCCAACCTCGAATTTCATTTCTGGATGCCGAGGGGTTGCTCATGACATATTTAACTGCCAATTCTTCCAGGTGTTCTAGATACGTTTTCCGCCCCCTTTTCTTTGGTACTTGATCTGGCAGATCAGGTTGCTTCCCCTTATTCGCTGCCCTATAGTGGCGCTTTCCCATTGCTGGAGATGAGGTTTTAACTAACACTGGCATGCAGGAAGAAACAAAATGAGAAAAGGTTTTAAAACACATCATGCACCCCATGGTGCCTTCAACCCTTCGTCGAGACGGAAGCTCGACCAACTTATTGCCTTTGATATCAGTGGTATAACTGTGAGGGTTACCATGCGGGAAAAAAGAAAAGTGGATTATGTTTGCATCACTCAGATAAGAAGGAAACCTGTTATAACTGAGGTGGTCGCCAATTAAGGAGTTGCAGACAAGACTATAACTAGGGATCTTAAGCCAACTTTTCCTATCAAGATTTTGACAGCCTATTCGAACGTGGCTACCACACGGATTACACAGGTAACTGGGTATTTTGCTCTCATGCCTTCGAACAGGGTTAGTTTTAGGTACTTGGGAGTTGCCATGGTCGCAGAGGGAAGGGGTGACCAGATCCCATTCTGCTTCCTAGCACTTAACAAACGACAGAAGGAACAGAAACAAACTGAAAGTTAAACTATCCCCATCACTATGGAGAGCATCAACCGCAAGAAAAAACAGAACTTGCAAATAACAAGGATCGCGGAAGCAGGGAGGGACCTGACTCAGTTCAGGTTCGAGATAATTTCCGAGCAACAAAAACGACAGAATTCCTAACCTATCTTCTTCACTGCAAACCATATCTGCCGCATTTAAAATCAGGAGCTTTAAGGTTATTATCAGAACATACCCGAAGAAATTCTCGCAAATTCCAGGTTGCAGAGCTGTATTTTGCCTTCGACGCCTCCAAACTTTCGCATGCCAGGGATAATGCATGCTAGAATGAAGAGGCGGGTTAAATAAACTTACCAAGTTTCCTCTTGCCTTTCCGGTTGTCTGACAGCCACCCTGGCCATCATGCGCCATCAAACCTTCGCCGACGGTCGCACCATCCACCTCGCTGTTCTGACAGGTCATTTAAATGATCTTAAGTGATGTTTACGGAAGCGCTTGCCACGTTTCATCCTTCCGTTATCATGATGGCAGGTGTTCACCCCGATCGGGGGGATGGAGGTCGTTTTCCACTATAAACTGGAGTGATTGAAGCTCTACTGTCCATATGAGATCGTTTGGGCGTCCCTCCATATCTCTCTCCACATTATCACATCCCCAATTTGCTAAATAGTCTGCTGCTGAATTTCCTTTCCTTCTTATGTGGTGAGGGATCAGGTATTGTATGCGTTTCACCAATTGACTCAATTCCTCTATAAGAGCGGTTGTTCTCCAACTTTGCGAAATTTTTTCCCATTGCGTTCCCTGCTGAAGTTTTTGGAGAATCCCTGTGACCATAGCTGAGTCCCCATCAACAATAATCCGTTGATATTGTTCGCGAATTGCTATCTGTAGGCCTTGTTTCACTGCCATTAGTTCTGCTTCGTTATTGGTTGCATGGCCTAGATCTAGAGCATAGAATCTGCAGACAGTCCCTCGTGAGTTTCTGAATATCCCTCCTGATCCTGATTGGCCAGGATTTCCTCTGGACGCCCCATCATAGTTTAGTTTCAAAAATCCAGGTTGAGGGGGTCTCCATTGTTCTTCTATTGATTGTCTAGGCGGTCTAAATTTCCAAAGCCCTTGGCTTAGCATCTGAGGTTTAAGGTTCAGTTGTTCCAACATGATTGCTTCAATTCCTACTACTTTCCAATCTTCATCCATCCATTTTTCCGTTAAAATGGTTTCCCGGATATTTTCTTTGGAACGCTGCCATATTGTTGCCATAGGTTGTTCCAAATTTTGGAATACCCTCAGATTTCTTTCCTTCCATATATTCCACAATAAGAATCCTAATGCGAGGATCCACGCTCTATTTAGGACTTGACAGTTAAATTTACCTTTTCCCCATCTTTCTATGATATCTGTCACTGTTTCATTGTTATTTATCATCTGCCTAAATAGCTGAGATAGAGTCTCCCACATGGGCTGAACTTTTGTACAGTGGCCAAGCAAATGATCTATAGTTTCTTCGTCTCTTCGACAAAAGGGGCAGCATGATGGTCCAAACAAACCTCTTTTTCTAAGGTTTTCCCAGGTTAATATTCTCCGGTGGCCTACTAGCCAAATAAAATAAGTGATCTTTGGCCAATGCTTCATTTCCCAAATCCTCTTCCAAATTGGTCTTCCATTCCCAGCCCCTTGTTGAGTATGGAGACAATATCCCTCCTTGATTGTGAAAAGACCTCTTGTTTGATGACCCCATCTCAGAATGTCTGGGCCTGTTGTGATTCTGAGTTTACGAGTTTTTAGCTCCCTTGCAAAGTTATTCCACTGTTCCGTTTCAGGCGCTGCCTGCCACCCTTGTTTGTCTTTCCACTTCCTCCACATACCATC
Organism: Pinus albicaulis; assembly: GCA_034641835.2. Lineage (NCBI taxonomy): Eukaryota > Viridiplantae > Streptophyta > Pinopsida > Pinales > Pinaceae > Pinus > Pinus albicaulis. Next base: position 237,631 of record JAXQQM020070762.1, on the reverse strand, counting down.
ACTATTAGTGCACCAATATTGCTTGACTAGCCTGTTATTCGGGGTATTGGTAAATAAGAATATTTCTCCTAATTCAAGTCTACTAAATAGTTTGTCCCTTTGCTTCCACGAGTCCTCCCAAAAGAGTGTTGTTTTTCCTTCCCTAACTTCCCAGAAGCTATGATTCCGAATTAAAAATCTGTTCATCGCTGCTAGATTCCATATTGATGACCCTTTTGGGGTTCGATCGACTTTCATACGGCCTGCAACTGTCTCTGGCATCTCGTACTTGATTAGCCATATTCTCTTCCAGAAATCCTGTCCTCCTACGAGCCAGCGCCACCAGAGCTTTGCTCCCAGTACATTGTTTAGGCTGAAGGGATCTCTCAGTCCCAAACCTCCTTCTTCCTTTGGTGTAATTAACTTATCCCAAGATAGTAGAGCCCACTTCCTATTTGATTGAATCCCCTGCCATAAAAACCTTTTGAATATGTTTACCAGCTGTTCACATAGTCCTTTAGGGCAAGCTCTTCCCGAGAGCTGGTAAATCGGTAAGGCTTGCAGTACTGATTTAAGTAGTATAAGACGACCTGGCACATTCAGTGTTCTAAACGCCCAATTTTGTATTCTTTTCTCCACTCTGACTACAATATCCTTCCAGTCTGCTATCCGCGTAGGCCCTGGGTTTAAGAACATTCCGAGATATTTTAGTGGAAAAGATCCTTGCTGGAAGCCCAAAGCTCTAGTTAGGTGATTCTGCATCAGAACAGGGCAGTTGAAGAAATAGACATTAGACTTATCCTTATTAATTTCTGTTCCCGAGGCTTGCATAAACATTTCCAGAATTTTAAGGATGCTCTTACACTCTTTCAGAGAGGCCATGAAAAATAATAAAATATCATCTACGAATTGCTGGTGTGTCAGAGATAGTTGAGGGCCCCACAATTTCAAACCTTTTAGCTTGCCTTCTGCTACATGGGCTTTAATTAATCGACCCAGACCCTCTGCTGCTATAATGAAGAGGAATGGTGATAGGGGGTCTCCTTGTCTAAGCCCCCGCGAACTGTTGAACGGCGTTGAAGGGCTTCCATTCAATAGTATGGAGAAAGTCGGGGAAGATATAAAAGAGTGAACCCATTGGATCCAGCGTTCCTCAAATCCGAACGTTCTCAGCACCTCCGCCAAATAATGCCAGCTTATACGGTCATACGCTTTGGAGAGATCTAATTTTATTAATAAACCTCTCTTTTTTTCCTTCTTGAGTGTATGTATTGCTTCCTGTGCAACCACTATTCCATCCAGAATTTGTCGACCTTTAACAAATCTTGTTTGTTTTGGGGAAATTATCTTCGTCAGTAATGGTTTTAAACGATTGACCATGATAGTAGAAAGGATTTTATAAATGACATTGCAGAGGGCTATAGGCCGGAAACCTGCCGGGGTATCAGCATGCTGTTGTTTGGGGATAAGAGTAAAAAACGTAGCATTTAGTGCTGGTGACATCTTTTTCTTTATTCGGGATGCTTCAACTACTTCTAAAATATCTTGTCCAAGGAAAGACCAAGCTGCTTTGAAAAATTCGCTGGTAAAACCATCAGGGCCCGGGGCCTTATTTATGGGTAATTGCAGGACCACCTCTTCTACTTCTTTTAGCGTTACTGCTCGTAATAAAGCCAGATTTTGTTCTCTAGTGATCAATTGGGGAATATGGTTGGTGATTTTCTGAATGGCTTCTCAACGATTTGGGTTGGGTTCAGTTAAAAGATTCTGAAAATGACTCGTCATTTCTTTTTCAACATCTTCATGTTTGACTAGCCTGTCTCCATTTGCTGCTTTAATAGAGAATATTTTGTTTAATTGTCGCCTCTGTATCATTGCTCGATGAAAGAATTTAGTATTTCGGTCCCCTTCTTTCAGCCATTGAACTCTAGCTTTCTGTTTCCACAAGATCTCCTCCTGTTTTCTTCGTTCCTCCTGTTGGCTAAGAGTTTGACCTTCTTCTATCACTAGCTCTTCTGTGCGCCCCTGTATGATTATTCTCTGTTGAATTTCCTTCATTTTCTCTTTCAGCCTTATTTGATCCTGATGAATATTTCCGAATTCATCCCGATTCCAGCGTTTTATTTCTAGTTTTAATTGCTTCAGCCTCAGTTGAAAGGAATGCATTTTATTATGACCACGAATTGGGTTTGCATGCCACCATTTTTTAACTTTTTATATAAAGCCAGGATCCCTAAGCCAAAATAATTCAAATCTGAAAGGCTGGTTTTTTCTGCTTGCTTTCACATCTATCTCCACCCTGATTGGCCAATGGTCAGATCCCAAAGTGGGAAGTATGGCCGCCTCATAATGAATATCTAGGCTGACCAGAGCCTCAGTCACTAAAAAACGATCAAGTCTGGATGCAATCTGGTGCCTTTCTCCTCTACGATTATTCCACGTATATCTTCCATTAACTGTTGGAACATCTACCAATCTCAGATCTTGTATTACCTCTTGGAATAAAGCCATTTCTGGTTCCTCCCTTCTTGTTCCCCCTTTTTTTTCAGATAGGTTTAAAATCATGTTAAAATCACCTCCTAGATGCCAGTATTTTTCATTATGTAGAGTACTTACCTTTCTTATATCTTGCAGGAATGCCGCTCTCTCTCCTGGAATTGAAGGCCCGTAAACTGCCGAAATAAGGATTCTGTCCTCTGCTCCTAGTTGGCGAAATGTCGCTGTTAGGATTCTGGGGGCTCCCATCCATCCTTCCGCTATAATCTCCGCTTCATTCCAAATTATAGCCAGTCCTCCCGTTGTGCCCACTGAATCTATCGCCATTACCGCATAGGGCATCTTAAAGGATTGTACAATTGATTGAAGCTTTTGCCCTGTAACTTTGGTTTCTTGTACAAGCATAATCTGGGGTTTTTCCATCTGTAGTTTTTCTTTCAAATGACGCAGTTTACCTTTACTATTGAGACCCCTTATATTCCAGGAGAGAACCTTCATTAAAAATGTTTTGGTAGGTTTTGAAATACCGTTGTTAACGGTATAATCTTTCCAGTGTTGATCAGCATTTCTCCTACTAACTGTATTGAGTCTTTAATGGTCGGTCTTCCTCTCTTCTTGGCTGGTTTAGATTGGGTCAATACTTTCTTACCTCCAGCTTGTTCCCGCTCTTGCGTCTCTTGTTGGGCTTGAGCTGTTAAGTAGTGTTCAAACGTGTCCTTGTATAGTTGTTTTTGATCTGGTGGAATAAAACGATCATCTAGGTTCCTCCATTCAAACAGCAGCCTTTTTAATACTTTCTCCTCTGCACTTAGGTCATCTTTAGCATGTTCCACTTCCATCGGGGTAAGTTCCGGTTGAGGATTATCTTCCATTTCCTTCCCTCCTTTCCTCTTGAAAGATTGCTATTTGGATCCTTCCTCCTGATGCCCTTCCACTGGTATCTCCACAATTATATCTGGTCCTGACGGTTCTTCTCCCTCTTGCAATACTTCATAGCGGTTACCGGTTGTTGTGGGGTCTGAAGGTTGCTTTTTTGTTGTTGGCCTCGACCCTATTTGCCTTGTACGTCTTTTTCTTGTCGGCACCTGCACAAAACCCTCCTCTTCCTGTTGGGCCGGTTTTTCTGGTCCAGTGGTGCTTGCTTTCTTTTGTTCAGCCGCATTCAAAGGGCAAGATTTATATAAGTGCCCGTACTCATGACATCGACGGGATCGGAAGGGTATGTGTTCGTAATCCAATAGTTGCATCCAAACTTTACCCTCACACTCAAGTTCTATCATTTCTGGTAGAGGCTCTGAAATGTTCATATACACGCATATTCTTGCAAAGGAAGTGTAGCGACTTCTAGCTGTTGCATCTGCTATTTTAACAAAAGAGCCCAAAGAATTACCTATTCCTTCCAGGATTTCTGGGTCCCAAAAAACCATGGGAAGCCCAAACAGCCGCACCCAAACCGGAGCAGCAAGAAATTGCTCTTGGTCAGGGTTATAACATTCCTCCCATTGTCTGAGAAAAAGTCCTGCATTACTATAAAAATAAGGTCCACCTTCAAAAATGCGTTCTTTATCCTGTAAATTAGAAAAAATAACTGTAAAAAAACCCTTAGCTCCTAGTTTCAGGTCAATATGCCCTTTGGGCTGCCATTTGGATTGAATCCATTTCATTAGTTCCTTTTCCGAAGGCCATACACCTATGAACTTACAGATTAAGGCATGGTTTTTCATATACCCTCGATACTCCTTCACTTTCTCCGCTGGAATAATAAGTCTTGGCTTTTTCACTGCTCTTGGCAAGCATTGGCCTTTCTGTTTTGCCTGCCATTCGGCTCCCAAGACAGGTGCCGACTTGTGCTGTGCTGAACCTGATTGTGATATCCTCTGTACACTATCATCGTCGGTGGTTACGTTATGGTAGGAGGGCTGCGACCCTCCTCCCGAGGGCGCATATATGTACCTCTATCAACGCTGGCGCCTGGTGAATTCCCGCCGCAATATCTCTGCAACCTGCAATGTTTCCTTCAAACCCTCGAAACCCTCATTCAACCCTCGAAACCCTCGAAAAACATTCTTCCATCATAATGACCTTTAACTCATTCCATTTTAAACGTAAAATAAAAAAGCGGGATTTTCACTTCTATGAATCTCATAATATATTCATTTATGCCTATTGTAAATATTTATTTCATCGATTGAAAGATAGTGTCTCATTAAAAGATAGCACGATTTGAATTTACATGTTTTTATGCTTGTTTTAAAACATAAAGATAAAAATTGTTTTGAATTGATTAGGATTACTTTCTTTTAAAATTGGTTACTTGTATGGTCCAAAATTCATAAATAAATTCATTTCTATATAATGTTCAATGCAATATTAGTTATATAAAGTGCTCAATCTTACACAAGATATCAAGTTTAAGTTTTACAACATGTATCATAGACCATTACAAACTTGCTACTTTGGATTACATTGAAACTCTTGGTTATTCCTATGGTCCCACAATTCATAAATCAATTCGGAAGAAAAATGGAGTAGTGATACACCTCATATCCAATGTAAATGCGGCGGTGATACACCTCATTAATTTTTGTGTGAAGTCTATAATCTTCCGAGCGATTTGTCCAAAGAAGAAACATCTCTTATGGTTGCATCAAAGTTACGCAAGACTTCAAATTTGAATAAACGCACTATTATGAGAGCATGTATATATGTATTTCAATACATAATAAATTATTTGAGGCAATGTAAGCGTAATTATAAGGTCATCAAGTAATCGAAGCCATGAAATGAGCTATATTACAAGAAATACTACCATGAAAAAACCCATTGGCAAAAAACCTTGATGTGAATTTATCACATAGCCAAAATATATCTAACACGGAAAAAAAATGAGAAACAACAATTATATTTAATTTTATTGAAGCAATAAGCATGATCGAATTAAATATGCCCGACCTAGTTTTCACAAACGTCATCTTCAATGAAAGCATCATTCTTTTAGGGAGAAAAAAAGACATCCAACTTTCTAGACACTGTTGAAGGTTCATGTGTTTGACATAGTCTGGCTAGAGGATACTTGTTTCAAATATAATTCCTTTCACATTGTATTACGCACTCTTATGCTCAAAAATTAATATTGGAAAATACATGTTCCAATGAGAAACTAAGTTAGATGAAATGAAACTATCGAAGATTCAAACCTAGGGTTGTGTTGAGTATTTCCATTTTACCACAATCAAATCATCTTAAGTTGTATTTAATACTTTGAAGTCTATTTTTACATGAAAATATCACTTTATCCATCTGATTATATTATGAATGATTTAGATGTTGTTATTATTATTATTATACATAATGGTGTAATTTGGGTTGACTTGTAAAGATGGGGCAAACTTTGATTTTCTTCTTGCAAACAATTAATAGAAATTTCGTTATTCAATCATTAGAAGTTTTCAAAAAATATATTGAAATTATACTCCATTCAAATTTAAAATAATCCATGTATATTGAAATGAACAAAAAATTTCTCACACAAACACTTATAAATAGAAAAAATTGTATGGGTATTTTGACTTGAATTCTTGTATGCTACTATTTCCTAAGATCCTACCTTAAGGCATTCCCATTGCAACATAGAATGCAATTTCTAGTTTATATACAAACAATACATTCATTTAATAACTATACAACTTTGTTTAAATATTTAATAATGGCAATAATATTAATAATAATATATAAAAAAGATTAGTAATATTAATAATAATATATAGAGATTAGTTTAATTTGAGCGATGAGATGAAATAATAATTTTAATATTTAATAATATTAAATATAACCATTTTATTTTTATTTAAATAAAATATATTATTTAAATATCAATTATCTAACACTTACGAATCAGCCCAGAAAAAAAAGAAGCAAAGTTAGAAAGTCAATGTCAATTCAACGATGGTAGTTAAATTGGAATAATTAAATGGCGAGGGATTATCTGGTAGTGAACTAGAACGCAGAATCTCAGCGAAATTCAAATCAGATGCAAAATGAAAATGGGATAAAAAAAATTTAACTGTTAAAAAAATGCAGAATGTTACGATAAAAAAAAAAAATTTCATTAAAAAACAAAGAATTATGATAAATTTTCTTTCTAGCTCTTTAAAAAAACACAAAAAACTGACAATAAATTTTCTTTTATCCTTAAAAAAAACACAAAATTAGGATAAATTTTCTTTTAACCTCCTTAAAAAACACAAAATTAGGATAAATTTTCTTTTAACCTCATAAAAATGCACAAAATGAGGATGAATTTTATTTTAACCTTATTAAAAAAGCACCAGCTCACAACTTTTAACGTGATAAAAAAACACAAACTAACGGTGGTAATTGCTTTGGATAGATTCTTACAAAATATTTGAGGCAGTTGAACTCATGGTTTGCGCTAACGGTTCAAAATATTTTTAAATTATCGTTGGATGTATGTCTATTAAACAGAGCCACCTTAATTTCATTGCCAAGATGTAGATGGATTAGGGTAACAGTGGTGTCAAAACATTCGTTCCTCAAATTTCGTTGCCAAGATGGAGATGGATTAGGGTAACAGTGGTGCCCAAAGCATTTTGTTTCCTTATATTTCTGTTTCATTTTACCTATGAATTGTCACTGGTTTTAATGAAATTTATCTTTGATGGGATGGGCTTCTGTTTGATATTTGTGAGTTCTTTTCTGCTTTCTGTATATAAAGTGTACTGTTGTAACTATTGATTCAGGATATATTGATGTAGCAATATAGCGAACAATTCGACTCAAGTAATTAATTTCCACTATGGCCTCCTCTCTATTACATGCTCAAATATTCTATTTATCATTACTATTTATGTCGAAAGTCCTTTTAATTAATTATTATGTCCAGAAATAATTGTCGATGTCGATCATCTGTAGCAAAGGGTTTTTGAAGTGGAATGTGATCATTTTAAATTGACATAATGAGAAATGGGTAAACTGTGATCAATTTGCTACATGTTTTAACTTTTTTTAAGTGCACGCACGCTGATCCTCGTGTGACAATTGATTAAAATCTAGCTCTGCTAAACTCCCGATCTTATCATACCTCGTTTGTACTCCTGTGATTAAAGATTTAGTAATGGATCTTATCATACCTCGTTTGTACTCCTGTGATTAAAGATTTAGTAATGGATCAAAGGAACCAACTCGGTAAAAATCATCTCTGCTAAAGATGTCGTTACTCTTTCTTTCATGTTATGTTAAAAGGTTATAGTTATCATTTCTTTTTCATACTCTCTTCAAGTTTAGGTTAAATTATCTGTTCAAGTTTAGAATGTTGAGGGTTGTTGTTGAGGATGATGATTTATTTTAGATACAAACTATAATAAATAGGTATTTTACATTTTAATTATTTGTGAGTTTTACAAATTGATAGCTACCTATAAAAGAAAAATAAAAAAAAAATAATAGTGAGATGATTTAAAAACATACAGTATTTCCATGCTTTAAGCAAGAAATGAAAAACTTAGAAATGAACCTAACCAGAACTTCAACATTTTCGCGTCCTTTAAGAAAGCTATATTTATTTCGCATCCTTTAATAAAACAATGAGCGAGTCAATTTGAAACGGCATTTTAAAGTATTTCGTTGATTTAGATTAAAATCTAAGATTGTGTATGGGAGAAATGAAGCTGTGAGATCATGAGGCAGTGGTAAGTTCATGATAGTACTAGGTTTGGCATGTGTGATGTAATTATTAAAAAAAATAAGTAGGTCAGCCAGTAACCTAGTTTGTTATTGCATTTACGAGTAATGAAATCCGGTGTACTTTTCATTTATAGAGTATTTACATGACTTCGATTAAAATTTAGGGTTATGTATTTAAGGAAAAGAAAATATCACAAATAAAATTAACTAAAGAGAAGTTATTATGAGCTTCAATATATAACTTTACATTCTTAAGGCTCCACAAAATGTCTTTTCAAGATTTGTCAACTTTCTCTCACTTTTTCTATTTAAAGATTATAATTTATAAGTCTTCAGTGTCCATGATTTTCATACCTTCTTCCCTCTATTTGGTTATTTTAATTCAAAAAACTTTTTTATAAAAGTACATTTTGTTTTTAATTAATTTCCTCACAATTATTCTTTTTAACTTAAAAGATACTTAAAATACATTATTCCTTGAAATAATTGTTATTTTAGATTTTTATTTAATTATCACTAATGATTAGGAGGATGGTAGGGATCTAATCTTCACGGAATTTTCTATAATATTTTTAGTAGTAGAGTCACTTATCAAAACTTTAGATTTATCTCAAAAGTGGTTGTGTCATTTTTGTGATTTTAAATAAATTGATGAATTAAAAAAAAAATTGTCATATGAACATGAATTATGGTTTTATGGGCATGTGGTATTAGTAAGAGCCCATTTACAAGTAAAAAATCTAAATGATAAAATGGAGGCTAATCTCTATGATTAAGAATATTGTTACATGTTGTTTTTAAATGTGTATATGTTTAACTCATACATTATTATTTTTATAATTATTAATAATAATAATTTCAGATTGTAAAATTGTGTGATCCATAATTGTTTAACTAATTCTTCCGGAAAAATAACAATATCATTAGGAGATGAACTACACTGGGTAGTTCAAACATGTTGGCCCTCCTAATGATATTGTGATTTTTGGGGAAGAATTAGTTAAATAAAAATTATTATTAAAAATAAATAATAATTTTATTATCTAATTTTTATTTATTTTTTTAATTTTAGGAATGTGAAATGTATCATGTAGGTGTTTTGATGTTTATTAACATTTACCAACCATTTAATTTATATGAATATGTTAATTATTATTATTAATTAGAAATTATAAATTTTTGAAAACCATTATCTTTTGAATCTCTTATCATTAAACTTCTTTTTTAGAAGTGTTTTTCTTTTACTAAAAATTCTAATTTTATTTGTGTCATTATATTTTGCTCTTGTATTATAGTATTTTTACATATTATATGTTTTACTCCTACATTATAATATTCTTAAATATTATATAAAAAATTATAAAATATATCACAATATTTTATATATAATATACAAATAATTAAACTTAAGGGTATTTATAATATCTTTTAATAATTTCAAATTTAAATCTTACCCATTAAATATTAGATGTGTTTCTTATTATTAAATATATGTTTAAAATGATAAATTACATTACTTATTAATGATTATTTCTGGAGCATCTTTCTTCCATGCTATGTTAAAGGAGTATAGTTATAGTTTATTTAAATACAAATGACTGTGATATGGTACTTGAAAATAATTCAATGGCTATATGTGGTTCTTTTATTTCTTATTTTAACTATTTGGAAGATGGTATTGTTGTGATAATTGATTAAAGTTGTAGCAATGGAGCAATAGCAATGGAACAAGAGATTTCCCCTTGCTATGAGCTTCTAAATATGTCGATCCTCTTTCTTTCATGTTATGTTAAAGGAGTATAGTTATTATTCATGCTTTGTTCATTTTCTGTTGAATGTGAAGATAAATTAATTGTTTTCTTAATAAACAATAATACGTAAATGCAATTCTGAATGCGGGTGCTTTACCATGTTGGTTATTTTCAAATTATATGGTAAAACCCCATCATTACATTACCGCACATGGTATTATAACGTTATAAATACCGAGCAAACCCGTCTTTTAATTCACACTTCGACACCTTCTGTTACGAGGTCCTCCCTACGCAAAGCATTAAGAGCTCTCATTCCCAATCACCATGGCTATTAATTTGCTACACCAATACTCATACGACCTCCATTCATCTCTCCCCTTAATGTCTGTGCATGCCTCTCATTCCTCCTTTAGACCCTTGGTTCTTAGCCCTGATCATCACTGTCTCGGCCTTCCCCGACATTCTCGGGTGGTGTCTCCCTGCTCTTGTCTGCTGAGTGCTCCCTCACATCTGTATTTTATCATGATGTCTAAAAGTGGATTTCGAAGAGAATTGAGCATGAAGCACAGAACTGTTCTGAAGATTCATGGTCTAAGATGAATTAAAAGACATAATGAATTAACCAAAATCTTAATTTGGTTTATTGAAGATTAAACCAACATTATTTTTTCCATGATTTATGAACTCCTATTGTATAAAAGGAAAATATATTTCTTTTGTAAAGGAGACTTTTTGAAGAGAGGAGTGTTGAGAGTGAGATATCTAAGAGGAGATTTTTCCTAACTTCAAGAGGAAGTAGGCACTCTTAAGAAGATAGAAGACATAATTGGTGGAGAGTTTGTCATTGCAAGTTTATTGAAGGAGAAAATCATCTCACTGCATAAAGCGACATCCAATTACATTGATGATTGATAGGAATCCAACTTGACATTCTAAAACTCTTTCTTGCAACGAGTTGTCAAAGGTCCATAGAAACCGGTTCATAGTTCGTTTTTAATGTGCGAATCATCATGCCATTTTCTTATGTGTTGAAAAGAGTTGTACCGATTAGCCTGTTAGGGATGGTCCTTATATGCAACATTAGTAGTGCAGGCGATGATTCATTGTAGCATATTTCTTTGGCTTGAAGAATACAACGGACGCACAATTACGAGGCGGACACGGAGAAATCAGGTTACCATTCATTTATGAAGTATTTTAAACTTAGTTAAAATTTGGGGTTATGTATTTAAGGAAAATAATGAAAACCCTAAAAAATATAAAAAATAAAAACTAGTATGTTATTTGACTCAATCTTTTAATAACAAGGAATGTGTTTTCCCCCTATTTTAACTATTTCGAATATGAGTATTTGTGTTGATAATGATTAAATATCTAGTAATGGGTAATATAATAATAAATAGGGTAAAATTCAGCTACTGCTAAATATCTCGATCACCTTTTTCCATGCTATGTTAAGGTATAGTTATAAAATTTGATTTAAATATAAATGACTATGATGTGGTAGAGTAGTTAAGTGATTTATATGTGGTTCTTTTTTTCTCTTATTTTAACTATTTGAATATTTGGTGTTGTTGCTTCAGTAATTGATTAAGTTGTAGCAATGGAGCAATAACAACGGAACAAGAGATTGCGCCTTCTTATGACTTTAAAGTCATCTCTTCTAAATATGTCGATCCTCTTTCTTTCATGTTATGTTAAAGGCGTATAGTTATTATTCATGCCTGTTCATTTTAAATGAAGGTGAGGTTAAATTAATTGTTTTGTTAATGAAAAAATAATACGTAAATTTTGGTTACCCGAATGTAGGTGCTTTCTCGTGATCGGAGGGCCACACAGGTGCCATGTGATAGGACAACTTCCCGGCCATGTGCCCATAGATGGTTGCCCACTCCAACATTCAATATGGCTTTGTCTTAAATTCACACTTCACCACCTTCATTACAAAGTCCTCTTTGTTACGGAAGAGAATTTAGAGCTCTCGGTTACATCACCATGGCTATTAAGCACATTTACTCATTCTCTCATTCAACCTCCATTAGCTCTCCTTCTATTATCTGTGCATGCCTTCCATTCCTCCTTTCGACACCTAGTTCTTAGCCCTTCCTAAACCTGCCCTCGACCTTCCCACGCTGACATTACGGTGGTGGCATCTCTCTCTATCTTTGCGGGTGCTCCCTCCACAATGCGATATTCTTCTCCTTTGGGTGTCATGCCAAAGGCATCACCGTATACGGTGTAAGAAAGAGTTGGAGGTCGGCCTCCATAGGGGCCACCTCTCTATCGCATGCCATGGAAGGGGCTGAATCATTTGTGGGCTTGGAAGAGCGAAACCCAAACTCAACCTGGTAATCTTTAAATGAAATTATCCTTGCAACTACTTGTCTCCCCTCCGGCCTCCTCGACGACAACCCAAAGAGAGACTACGTAAGTCGACCATCCTACTGAGCCGACCTTTATCCCTCGCAAGATGAAGGCTCTCCCCTTGTGCGAGTGCCTCCGGTGGCATCCACTCCACCCGATAGAAATTTGAGTTCGACGATGGTAGAAGCTCAGAAATAGTGATGCGGGGAGATAAGAATGAGCACGATGATTGGCCTCACGACCACTCAATTAGCCGGACACAGGGGTCACCACATCACTCAAGTCACTAGCCACGCGTTAAGAAAGGAGGATGGTCGGTCTATCTTGCAAGGTCGAGAGGAAAAACCAAACTCCTGTGAAGAGTGATGGTCCACACTAGTTTGAATTGCAGGGTGCACTTCTCTCCTTCTAGTTTTTTTGTAGCGTTATCCTAGTCCCAAACATCGTTGGAGGGCTTGGCTCTAAAACTTGAGTTTAAATTTTGCTCTTTGACCTGCCAGTGGTTTCCCATTGCGAGAAGCCTCTATTTTTGTGCTATGGTGGGCCGGTTTCCCCAATTTGGGGTAGTCCCAAATTTTACGGTTCAAACTCTTGATACTTCCCTTTGGAATTGGCTTGCCAGGGTACGGGAAGAATGTGATATTTTTCTACGTAATATAATGAATAGTCTAACACAAAAAAAAATATAAATTTTGGTTTGGTTGAATTTTTGTCACATGTTGTCTGAAAAGGGTCATTGCAGGATGGTGATTTATGTTAGATACAAATGCTCATAAATGGGTATGTATATATTTTAAACATTATAGGTCTTAGAAATTGATAACTTGACCAATAATGAAAAACACAATTTTCAGATGATATAAAATAGAAAATATACTCATAATCGAAATACCATCAATGGTCTCTACAATATTTTCATGTTTTGCATTGAAATCAAGGTTGTTTATATCAGGAAATGAAAAGCTTAAGAAGTCTTGAGATAAAGGCGGTGCAATATTTATTTTTGTGTCTTTTAATAAATAATAAGCTGTAACATTATCATATTTATTTGATTTTAAGTATTTCCTTGTTATTAAAAGAATGAGCCAACTAATATACTAGTTTTATTTTTTATATTGTTATTAATGAAATGGGATCAACTACGGAAGTGTATTTTTCTGATTTACATAAAATATAGGGTTGTGTACTTAAGGATATGAAAATCTCACAAAAGAAAGGAGATAAATATGTAGTAATGAAATAGGATCAACTACACTTGCATTACTTCATAAAGTATTTTCATGATTTCAATTAAAATCTAGAGTTGCGTATTTAAGTAAATGAAAAGCTCACAAATGAAACTATAAGATAGATATATGGTAATAACTTTACATAAGATAAATACGTGGTAAAATTTAGTATGAATTTTATTATATAAATGTACATTTTCAATGTTCAATAAAATTGTTTTTCAAGATTTGTTAGCTTTCTCTCGGTTCTTTGACTTGACTTGAGGATTTTAATACACAAATATTCCCTTTAACTCAAAAATATATTTTATAAAATTTAGATTTCATTTTCTAATTAATTTCTATAATTACTCATCTTAAATTAAATATCCTTAAAATTCATTATCCTTGATAAATATTTATTACCATTTATTTTAATTATAGATTTTTTTTTTAATTAAGAGGGTTTAGAAGAGTGCATTTCATCTCCAATTAATTTCTTCATAATTAATTATCTTAATTTATAATATACATAAAATTAGATTTATCTTTGATTTTTTTTTATTAATTACAAATCTTTATTTTAGAATATGTTTATGGAATTTAATTTGATTATTAATAATTATCAAATAGATGGTAAGGATTTAATATTTGTAAATTTTCTATAATATTCTTAGTATAAATCACAAATCAAATATTTAGATTTATCTTGAAATGAATTTATATTATCTCTATTTTTAAGTAAATTGACTAATTTAAAAAAATATCCATGAACATGTCATATCAGCTTTGAATTATTGTTTTGTAGACATACATGGTATTAACAAGAATCTATTTAAAGTTAAAAATATAAATGGTGTAATGGTTAAAAAAATTATAATTTCCTCAATGAGTTTTTATAATTTTTTAAATGCTATTAATGAGATGTATCATGATGTAAATTTTTTATGTTTATTGACATTTACGAACATTTTAATTTATATTACTCTTGTAGTTATTATTATTGACTATAAATTGAAAACTCAAAATATTCTTTAAATCCTTGTCATTAGACTTCTTTTTCTAAGAAACTTTTTTTCATTACTAAGAATTTTAATTTTATATATTATTTTTCAACCTCTTGTGGTTATCAATTATTGAAAGAGATTTTGGATTTTCTGGTGTCAGAGAACATTTGTGGATGTTTAGTACCAACTAGAATCCATCTATATTATAATAATTTCCCTTGTATTTCTCCTAAATCTTTGTATTCTTATCTATTGTATAAAAATAAATAAAAAATAAATCATAATAATTTTAACTTCATTTCAGAGTATTAATAATATATATTTAATATTTCAAATCTAAAACTTGCTCCATTAAATATTTGATAAGTTTTTATTGAATATATATATATTTTTAAGTAAATACTCATAATGATTATTTTATATAAAAATTAATAAACATAATTATTGCAAATAATAATGTTTGTGGATTTTTTTAAACACCTAGAAAATTTCAAAATTCTATCCTCAATTTTTAATCTATATAAAAAATAATAAACATAAATACTAGAAGCTCCCATGTGTTTATTATCATACTTTTGGTCACTAGGAAAAAATATTCCAACACTCAATCATGTGATAATTTTTTATGGTTCCTATAATCAAACACATGATCTTTCAGGATTCTTTTCATGTGTGGATGTTTGAACAGGACAAAGCATGTTTAGGCCTATCACTTAGTTTTACAAGGAAAAATGGAGGAAAAAATATATAAGCAACATGTAGAAAAAGAGGGTCTTGCACCAGAAGTTAGGTAGTAAGAAAAAATTCATGAGTTCTACGACTAAGAGGAAGTTTTAATTCTATTAAATATTGAAGATAATGACAATGTTTCCAATAATTGTGATGGTAAGAAAAAGGTGACTCACCGAACTAAGGAATAAGGTTGAAGCTGCGGTTGATTATAATGTTAAGCTTCACAAACATATTCACCTTTTATGAAGAAATTAATTGAACATCATTACTCAGAAGTTGGATTGCCAATTTTTCAAGAGACTCTTCTCCAGAGAATGGAGATGAAATACTTTCCGGAAGAAGAAAAATATGTGGGAAAATTGTGAAAATTTCAAGGAATCGGAAAATATCAAGCATTCCATGGAAATCTCTCGATGGTCCGAGTAACAAATCGACATGTTCAACAAAATGCGAAAGTATGACTTGAATTTAGGACGAACGAGTGTGAAATTTTAGTAGAAAAAATCATTCTAATGAACAAATTTCAATAATGGTGACAAAGTTATAGTACAAAAGCATAAATAAAAAAATCTAATAACATTGTTAACGAGCGTCACGGTTGAGTAACGAGGGCCATGTTAATGACCAAAAATTTCAACTTGCTTGGTGACGGAAGTTATAGTATAAAGCCTAAATAAAAAAAATATAATAACATATGTCATCCTATGGAGGTGAGGTTACTGAGTGTGTAGTAAATGGTAAAATATGGTAAATGTAATAATTAATACATAATATACGCCATAAGTTATGGTCTCTTGACAAGTCTTATATAGTATTTTCAATGCAATATTAGTTATATCAAATACTCAATATTACACAAGATATCAAGTTTAAGTTTACGGTATCGAAACATTACGGAGCTTGCTACTTTCGATTTCTTTGAAACTCAGATTTACTCCTATGGTCCACAATTGATAAATAAATTCATTTCTATGTAAGCATTTTCAATGCAATATTAGTTATAAAGTGCTCAATCTTACAAGATATAAAGTTTAGGTTTACGAGTATTGGAGACCATTACAAGCTTGCTACTTTGGATTTCGTTGAAACTGTGGTTACTCTGTGGTCCACAATTCATAAATCAATTGATAAGAAAAACACAAAGTGATACTCATCTCCAACGTAAATTGATGTAGAAATTCCCATCCATTGGAATTTATCTCTTAAAAGAACCACACCATCTAAGCTTGATTCTAGTTAAGGTTGTATGAAGTCTATAATCTTCCGACGATTTGTCAAAGAAAACATCTCTTATGGTTGCATCAAAGTTCTACAAGACTTAAAATTTGAATAACTCCACACTAATATGGTATGTATATACTTATTTTTATACATAATAAATTATTAAGAAATATTAGTATGGGGAAATAAACTATATTTAAAAGAAATACTACCACGAAAAAACCCATTGGTAAAAGAAACCTTGACATGAATTTATCACATAGCTGAAATTAATTTAACATGGAAAAAAATGAAAAACAACAATTATATTTAATTTTATTGAAGCAATAAGCATGACCGAATTAAATATGCCCAACTCTAGTTGTCACAAACCTCATCTTCAATGAAAGCATGATTCATTTCCTGAGACAAAAAAAAATACATCCAAGTTTGTGAGACACCCATTGAAGGTTTATGTGTTTGAGATAGTCACATAAACCTAGAATATGAAAACTAAAAGATTGTTCCTTTCACATTGTATTGGGCATCTTGTGCTGCAGAAATTAGTGTTGGAAAATACATATTCCAATGAGAAACTAAGTTCGATGAAATGAAAAGTATTGTAAGCATGTTGACCACCTCATTAAACTAGTTTGATATTAGAAGCTCACTATTCTCATTTCTAAATTATATTTATATTTCCATAGGCTTATTTGAAATCATTTTAATTTGGACAACCGACATTATTAGCTTTTAAATTGAACCTGGGGTTATTTTAGTGTCTCCATTTGAGGAAATCAAGTCATCTTAAGTTGTATTTAATACTTTGTTGAATTCTATTTTTGTCAAATATGCTTTATCCATCTAATTATACTATGGATGATTTAGATGTTGTTGTTATCATTATACATATTAGTATAATTTGGGTTGACTTGGAAAGATGGGGCAAGCTTTCGATTTTCTTCTTGTAAACAATTAATGAAAATTTCATTATTCAATCATTAGAAGTTTCTAGAAATCTAAATCTATATTGAGATTATCTGGAGAATCGATTTAAAATAATCCATGTATATTGAAATGAACAAAAAATTTCTCACACAAATGTTAATAAATAAATAAAAAATGTATAAAATTTAAACTTCAGTCTTGTATGCTACTATTTCTAGAATCTAAACAAAGCCCATTCCCATTGCAACATATGATGCAATTTCTAGTTTATATACAAACAATATATTCATTTAACAACTATACAATTTCATTTATGAATTTAGAACCTTGAGATGAAATAATATCTTTAATAATATTAAATATAAAATTTTTTAATTTTTATTTAAATAATATATACCATTTAAATATCAGTTATCTAGCACTTACA
Organism: Pinus albicaulis; assembly: GCA_034641835.2. Classification (NCBI taxonomy): domain Eukaryota; kingdom Viridiplantae; phylum Streptophyta; class Pinopsida; order Pinales; family Pinaceae; genus Pinus; species Pinus albicaulis. The sequence goes on along the minus strand of JAXQQM020070762.1, from coordinate 219,813 downwards.
AATCAACCCAAAGAACAAACAAAGCTGAAAAATCAAGTATCGAATTTAACGATGAACTAGTTAAATTGGTATAATTAAATGGCGGGGATTATGTTGGCAGAGAACTAGAACGCAGAGAATCTCAGCGAAATTCGAATCAGATGCAAATGAAAATGCGAGAAAAAAAAATTTAACCTCGTAAAAAAGAAAAGATGCGGAATGTTACTAATTAAAAAAAAATTAACCTCATTAAAATAAATTACGAGAAATTTTCTTTTAACCCAGAAACTGATAATAAATTTTCTTTTAACCTCCTTAAAACACAAAACTAAGATAAATTTTCTTTTAACCTCGTAAAAAAATGCAAAATGAGGATAAATTTTATTTTAACACTCGTTAAAAAAGCTCAACTCACAACTTTTAACGTGATAAAAAAAGGCACAATGTAACGGTGGTAATTGCTTTGGATGAATTCGTACAAAATATTTCGGAAGTCGAGTCGAACTCAGGGTTTGCGCTAACCGTTCAAAATATTTTTAAATTCATCTGTTCGATGTATGTCTATTTAAACAGAGCCACCTTAATTTTATTGCCAACATGTAGATATATTAGGATGACAGTGGTGCCAAAACTTTCGCTCTACCAATTTCTGGTGATGAATTGCGACGACTGCTTTGATTTTTCCAAGTTGGAACGAATTGCAACTTTTAATTTTCCTTTCTTCTTCTGCTTATGGTTTTTGCTTCTTTATATTTTTGTTTCTGCATTTTCCCCGTGAATTTTCACTAGTTTTTTTAATAGTTATCTTTGATGGGATGGGCTTCTGTTTGATATTTGTGAAGTTCTTTTCTACGTTCACAATAATATAAAGTGTACTTGTTGGCACTATTGTAACTATTGATTCAGGATATGGAAATATAGCAAACAATTCGCTCACTCTCTTGAGGTAAGATTAATTTCCACTAAACCCTGTCTGTATTACATGCTCAAATATTATATTTATCATTACTATTTACATTCAAAATTATGTTCAATTAATTGTTATGTCTAGGAAATAATAATTGGAAATAATAATTGGAAATAATAATTGTCGATGTTGATCATTTATAGCAAAGGGTTTTTGAAGTGGAATGTGATCGATTTTAAATACAAACGACGCTGATAAATGGGTACGTTGATAAATTTGCTACATGTTTTAACTATTTTTGAAGTGTATGGGGTACCGGTATTCATGTCACAATTGATAAAAAAGCTAGCTTTGCTAAACTCTGATCCTATCATTCCTCTTTTGTACCCCTGTGATTAAAGATTTAGTAATGGATCAAAAAGATTCTGCCCACGTAGAAAAAGATGTCGTTACTCATGTTATGTTAATTCTTTCATGTTATGTTAAAAAATTATAGTTATGTTCCTTTTTCATACTCTCTTCAAGTTTAGGTTAAATTATCTGTTCATGTTCAGTTACATTAAATTAATTGTTTTTTTAATGAAATGGTAACAAGCGAATTCTAGTTTGATTGACTCGGATCACGGATGTTGAGGGTTGTTGTTGAGTATGATGATTTATTTTATATACAAACTATCATAAATGGGTATTTTACATTTTAAACATTCATGAGTTTTGCAAATTGATAGCGAGCTATAAAAGAAAAATAATTCTGGTTTGATTGACTCAGATCACGGATGTTGACGGTTGTTGTTGAGGATGATGATTTATTTTATATACAAACTATCATAAATGGGTATTTTACATTTTAAACATTCGTGAGTTTTACAAATTGATAGCGAGCTATAAAAGAAAAATAATAGTTAGATGATCTAAAATAGAAGATATACTCGGAATTTTCGTAATCCTATAAGTGAAATAATAGCCCATGTCGCGTTACATAATTTGTTGGAATATACAATTCCTACTTGTCCTTTTTTTGTGATTCTCTCTATGTATAGAGTCTGTTCCTATCTTATAGGTTAGTTCCTAGTTTAGTGTGAGGTTGAGATATTCTCTCAACTACATTATTGTGTGTCCAAGATAGATTTCGTATCTTGAGACTATCTCAAGTGCAAATGTGTGTAATCTCTTTGATTAATTAATATAGTTTGGAGACTGATATTTTATCTTGGTATCAGAGCCCATAAGGGCCTCGGCCTTGGCCTCGCCCCCCCTTGGGATGAGGGAAATAAGAGAATATCGATACTATATTTTTATTGTTTCAGTTTTAAGTTTTTTTTTTAAGTTTGTCCATTCGATATGAACGCCTTAGAATCTCACTACTTGTTGTTTATGAAGAGGCACTAGTGTGTAGATTTGGTGAGCAGAAGAAATTGAGATATTTTTATGAAAATTGTCAATTCGCGGATCTGTATTATTCTCCGGTGTGATGTGATTGCCGTGAGTGTTTTGGAAGAGCATTTTGGAAGAGCAACATGATGTGGTGGTAATCACATGATGCATAATTGGAGGCATTGGCCATGCGTTGGCTCTTGCATTTGCTCAACAGAATTTCTGAGTCGTGGTCACGACTTGATCCCTGGCATCGATGGGACGCCTCGACAAGCGTCATGGTTTGAACCTGTTGGAAGTCGATGTACGCTCGGATTAAGGCTGAGTTACATGCTTTTGAAGGAGCTGAGAGATTTCGAGAGGAGATGTTGTTGCTCATCGATGAGGAGCATGTGGACGGTTCTGATAATGGCAATCTGCATCTGAAAATGAGTGTCAGAAATCTGCAGAAGAAGTCAGATGAGGGGTGACGCCTTCTGTCTAGAGTATCGGTGGACATATGGAAGGGGACTATGGTTGGTGTAATTGGTCCCAACGGTAGCTGCAAATCCACATCCTCGCAGAGTCGAGGTCACTTGCTTAGTTGAAGCTGTTGTTGTGGAGCTCAGATATGTTTCTTTGGCAATGTTCCTGATCCATGTAGTGGCTGCGTGGACTGCGTGTAGAGTGCAGCGGCAGCGTGGAGGCACGGCTCCCATTCTTGGAGGTCGAGCCTCAGAAGAGGCTGAGAGCCTACGTGAGGTTGGATAAATTGTTCAGAAGGAAGTCAATACAAGATTTGGGAAGTGTTTGCTTGAACTTAGTGGAAACAATGCCATTATAGTTATGGAAGATGCATACTTCACAATGGTTGTGTGATCTATTTTGTTTGCTACAGTTGGTACTGCTGGACAATGATTCTCCAGCTCTCGAAGGCTGTTACTCCATGAGAAGATATACTAGCACATCATTGAGTGTTGACTGATGTATATAAGCAACGAAAGAGTACGTTCATGAGGTGCCTAACAAGCGTCTTTGGTAGAGCTGCAAAGCCCCCTAAGGGTAGAAATCCTGACTCCAATATGCTCATTAGCGATACTACCATGGTCATATGCTTGGACGACTACCACTCCCTAGACAGATATGGGAGGAAGGATAAAGGTGTGACAGCTCTTGACCCCAGGGCTAATAACTTTGATCTCATGTATGAGTATGTCAAGGCCATGAAGGAGGGGAAACCAGTTATGAAGCCCATCTATAACCATGTCACTGGTATTCTAGATCCTCTGAAGCATATCAAACCTCCCAAGATTCTCGTCATTGAAGGCCTTCATCCCATGTTTGATGCCCGTGTGAGAGAGCTGCTAGATTTCGGTATATATTTGGACGTCAGCAACGAGATGAAGTTTGCTTGGAAAATCGAGCGTGATATGGCCGAATGTGGCCACTTTTTAGACACTATAAAAGCAAGTATCGAAGCCCGCAAACCAGATTTTGATGCCTATATCGATCCACAGAAGCAATACACAGAAATTGTGATTCAGGTTTTGCCTACACAGTTGATTCCAGATGATATTTTATCTTATCGTTTTTCTCTATGGACATGTATTGCGTTTTTTTCTTGAATTTGCACACATTCATGTTCCAGAAGGATCGGTATTCTAGAGGCTGCGTTTTTTATAAACAAAATTTCTATTGGAACAAGCATTGCTATTACTCGTGGTGAAAGTGTTGTCAGAAATTTTCAGGTGTATGGTGCAATCGAGCTTTCCATCATACACGATCTTCTTTATCATAGATTTTCTTTCTGTTTGAATTTTTTGTCAATCGCTGGATTGAAAGGTGTTGTTGCGTGGAGAAGATAGGAGAGTGGGTGAATCCCTTAGTGAGCTGTTGATTGGGGGATCTCCTCAGCATTATTTAAGTGAATATGTGAGGAAATGAAACGTTCGAGTTTGGTTTGCTTCATTGTTCCAGCCTCGATCTGAAGACACTGCATTGTTGTTGCAGTGGTGCCTTGCTACTACACCAGTCTGCTGGGTGGTCTGTTTGCAATTTACTAGTATGTCTGGTGCAGATCGAAAGTGTGGGCATGATGTCATGTTGCCTGTGTTTAATATTTCTTTAAGGGTGTTCATGTGAGTAATGTAAATCTGGTTGAAAGAATTAATTTGTTTATTGTGACATTTAGTTTAGGCTACTATTGTCACGAGTACGAGTCTTTGTTGTAATTGCCCATTCCAACAATAGATAAATTTATTTGCAGGTATGATTTACTAGTAGATATGATGAAGACAGGACAATGAAAATGGCATATGGAGGTACATCATAGATTGTAGGATGATCAAGTTTGTGTTTCCTATCAGCAAGCATGAGGAGGCATGCTTGGAAGCTGTTACCAAGCCTTGATACAATGAATAGGGGAAGTGGCATTATGTTGTGATGCCAGGGGATTGGATACTGAAATGAGAACTTTTGTGTATAATATTGTTGAATTTTATGCATGTTGATAGTGAATTGGTGGATGACGGAGGATTGGACCGTGGAGTCCTGGATTATTGTTCTTTAAGGGGAAATTGTGTTCTCTTCGTGTGGCTATGAGTGCCTATGTCTGGATCATCAGTGTTGGAATACACTGCATTGAGTCTTGTTGAAAAGTTTTCAATCTGATTCTTCATCAGTAGACCCTTCAGAGGTATCGTTGGAGAAAAATGGTTGCTGTTATGTTTGGGAAATAATCGTCTTTGGGCAGAGATAGAGAAATTAATTTGAAGAGTCTTTTGTTTTTTTCATTTAGCTTCTTGGAATCATGTTTAAAGTTATTGAGCCTTATTGAGCCTAGCTAACTCAATGTAGGTAAAGTTATTTTGTTAGAATTCGCGACTCTAACAAATGACAGGTTAAGCATGGAGTTCAAAGAATTTATTTGACAAAGACAAAGATGCCCAAGATGTAAGCAACGAAAGATGAGGTAATGAAGCAACAACAACTATTATGATGGACAACAAAGTAAATGTTTGTTTGAGTTAGTGTCGGTTTGTGGGATAGACTCCCTAGCATGGTAAGCAAGTCTAAGCAGTTGTTGTAGTGGTAATTGTATGTATTTGGAAACTCCAAGAGTTGGAGTATGGAATGTATGCCTTGTTAAGGGATGTGTAAAGTTCGTGGTAATCTCAAAACCGCCTTGTAAGTACAGGTTTATGGTTAGCCAAAAACCGTATTTTTTCACTGTAAAGTGATGGATTGTGGTGAACCAAAAACCACATACAGGAGCCTTCATGGATATAGGAGCCTTTGTGGCTACATGTGCCCTGGGTGCACACAGGAGCTTAAATGCTCACATGAGCTTAAATTCTCACAGGAGTAGGTGGACTGCAGTAAACACCTCACTCACAGGTCTCAGATATTGTTATTTTTTAGCACAGGAGGGTCGGCGTATTTTTTTCTATCTGACAGTCATGTCGAAAGGTGCAATCAGAGCGACTATTGGGGATTGTTATTTGGACGTGTATATTTGGCTTAGAAAGGTGTTGATCTCTCTTTTTGGCAGTTTTGGACATGGGATTCGCCCGTTTGTGGTGGATCCGAGTTGTAGACAGTATTTCCGGTTCTGCACATGGGATTTGCTTGTTTGTGGTGAATTTGAGTCACAGACACATTTTTTGATAGTGATACATATATGCAGTGATACTGGTTTACAGAATCATGTATGCGAAGGACATCCTACGAGACTAGCGGTTGCAGCGGTTTGTACCCATGCATTCCGGTGGATGGTTGCTCCTTTAGATGGACGTTGACATATCCTTTGTTATGTTTGACCACAACTAGACTTTGTGAATTGATATCACGACAAGTAGTTGTTCAACAGGATTTGGAATATGTAATTCCTACTTATTTGTGGTTGTAATTCTCTATTTAAGAGTCTGTTCCTAGATCATAGAGGGTAGCTAGAACTATATATTTCTGAGTTTGTTTATTTTTGTAGAATAGAATCATGAATATGGTAGAGTATGAGTCACAGTTTGTAATTAGAAGCAAATGTACATGTCATTTATTTTTTGTACATGCTATAAGACCCAGAGAGGCATGCATACCCCTTTGTTATATGTTCCCTCTGTCAGAGAGTTTTCTAACACCCTGGAAGAGTGTGTCATGCGGGATGGATACACTTGGGTGGGTCGTTTTGGTTTTAGACTCCATTAGGAGATATTTCTTATCTAGGGGGACTTAATTGAGAGGTTGGATGAACCATGTATGTGAATAACTTCCTAGTACACTGGCGATTGTAGCGGTTGGGAACCCATGCATTTTGGTAGATGGTTGTTTCTTTATATGTACATCGACAATAGCATGAACAATATACAAAGTGTAATTACCAAACAGGACAAGATGTAGATTTTGCAGATGGATATTGAGACAAGTAGTCATTAAGGGGGAGTGTTGGAATATATAATTCCTACTTGTCTTTTGTTTGTGATTCTCTCTATGTATAGAGTTTGTTCCTATACTATAGGTTAGTTCCTAGTTTAGTGTGAGGTTGAGATATTCTCTCAAATACATTATTGTGCATCCAAGATAGATTTCCTATCTTGAGACTATCTCATGAATAAATGTGTGTAATCTCTTTCATTAATTAATATATTTTGCAGACTGATATTTTATTTGGAATTCCATGCCTTCCATGGAAATTTAAGCAGGAACGGTAGAGTATTTCCATGCCTTCCATGGAAATTTAAGCAGGAAATGAAAAACTTAGAAATAAACCTAGCCAAAACTTCAACATTTTTGCGTCCTTTAATAAAGACAAATTTATTTTGCCTCCTTTAATAAAACAATGAGTGAGCCAGATTTCTTTTCCTTACATTTGAGACAACATTTTAAAGCATTTCGTTAATTTAGATTAAAATCTAAGATTGTGTGTGGGAGAAATGAAGCTATGAGATCATGAGGAAGTGGTATGTTCATGATAGTACGAGGTTTGGCAAGTGTGGTGTAATTATTAAAAAAAAATAAGTGAGTCAGCCAATATGCTAGTTTGTTATTGCATTTATGGGTAATGAAATCGGATTTATAGAGTATTTTCGTGACTTAGATTAAAATTTAGGGTTATGTATTTAAGGAAAATAAAATATCACAAATAAAATTAACTAAAGAGAAGTTATTATGAGCTTCAATATATAACTTTACACTCTCAAGGCTCCACAAAATAGATTTTCAAGATTTGTCAACTTTCTCTCACCTCTTCTATTTAAAGATTATAATTCACAAGTCTTCTGTGTGCATGATTTTCAGACCTTCTTTCTTCTATTTGGTTATTTGAATTCAAAAAACTTTTTATAAGAGTACATTTTGTTTTTAATTAATTTCCTCACAATTAATCTTTTTAACATAAAAAATACTTAAAATACATTATTCCTCGAAATAATTGTTATTTTAGATTTTTATTTAATTATCACTAATGATTAGGAGGATGGTAGGGATCTAATATTCATGGAATTTTCTACAACATTTTTAGTAGTAGATTCATTTATCAAAACTTTAGATTTATCTCAAAAGTGGTTATGTGATCTTTCTGCTTTTAAATAAATTGATGAATTAAAAAAAAATATCATATGAACATGAATTATGGCTTTATGGGCATGTGGTATTAATAAGAGCCTATTTACAAGTAAAAAATCTAAATGATAAAATGGAGGCTAATCTCTATGATTAATAATATTGCTACACGTTGTTTTTAAATGTGTATATGTTTAACCCATACAATAATTATTTTTATAATTAATAATAATAATAATTTCAGATTGTAAACTTGTGTGATCCATAATTGTTTCACTAATTCTTCCGGAAAAATAAAAATATCATTAGGAGATGAACTACATTGTGTAGTTCCAAATGTGTTGAACCTCTTATCATTAAACAACTTTTTTAGAAGCATTTTTCTTTTACTAAAAATTCTAATTTGCAATCAATTAATTGTGTCATTATATTTTCCTCGTGTATTATAGTACTTTTACATATTATATATTTTACTCCTACATTATAATATTCTTAAATATTATATAAAAAATTATAAAATATATCACAATATTTTATATATAATATACAAATAATTGAACTTAAAGGTATTTATAATATCTTTTAATCATTTAAAATTTAAATCTTACCATTAAAAATTATATGTGTTTCTTATTATTAAATATATGTTCAAAATGATAAATTACATTACTTATTAATGATTATTTTTGGATTACCTTTCTTCCGTGCTATGTTAAAGGAGTATAGTTATAGTTGATTTAAATACAAGTGACTATGATATAGTACTTGAAACTAATTCAGTGGCTATATGTGGTTCTTTTTTTTCTTATTTTAACTATTTGGATGTTGGTACTGTTGTAATAATTGATTAAAGTTGTAGCAATGGAGAAATAACAATGGAACAAGAGATTGCGCCTTGCTATGAGTTTAAAGTCAGCTCTTCTAAATACGTTGATCCTCTTTCTTTCATGTTATGTTAAAGGAATATAGTTATTATTCATGCGCCGTTCATTTTCTGTTGAAGGTGAGGTTAAATTAATTGTTTTTTTTAATGAAACAATAATACGTAAATTTTGGTTACCTAGATGTGGGTGCTTTGCCATGATCAGAGGGGCCACCTAGGTGCCATGTGGTGGGCCAACTGTCCAACCCACATGCCCGCACATGGTCGCCCGCTCAACATTAAATACCGGAGCAAGCCCGTCTTAAATTCACACTTCTCCACCTTCATTACGAGGTCCTCCTGCTGCAGAGCATTAAGAGCTCTCGATTTCATCACCATGTCTATTAGGCCTACTACCTATGCTCATTCGGTCTCCATCAGCTCTCCCTTCTGTTATCTGTGAATGCCTCTTATTCCTCCTTTCGACCCCAGGTTCTTGGCCCTGCTTAGCCCTATCTCAGCCTTCCCACGACATTCTCAAGTGGTGGCATCTCCTCTCAAGTGCTGCCTAGTGCTCCCTCCCTGTCTTGCGCTTCTGTTCCTTCGCGTGTCATGCCAAGGCGTCACCGTATGCGGTGTAGAAGAGCTGGAGGCTGTGGCCTCCCGTCGAGACCACCTCTATCGCACACCATAGCAAGGGAACTGAATCTTTTGATGGGCTAGGAGGAGCCGAGAAGATTCGACCCTATTAATCTTTTAGCCCAATTATCCTTGCAGCTACCTGTCTCCCCTCTGGCTTTCTCAAGCATTCGGCCCAAAGAGCGACCACGCAAGTTGACCATCCTGCCTGAGCTGACCTTAATCCCTCACAAGATGAAGGCTCTCCTTGTGCAGAGCACCTCTAGTAGCACCCACTCTACCAATAGCAATTTGGGTTCCGACGATGGAAGAAGCTCAAACAGCGACACAGGAGATAATAATGAGGACAACAATTATTTAGTGCTCCCTCCCTCCCTCAGTTATTTAGTTATGTCATTATATTTTTCTCTTGTATTATAGTATTTTTACATATTATATATTTTACTCCTACGATATAATATTCGTAAATATTACATAAAAAATTATAAAATATATCACAATATTTTATATATAATATACAAATAATTAAACTTAAGGGTATTTATAATATCTTTTAATCATTTTAAATTTAAAGCTTACCCATTAAATATTAGTTGTATTTCTTATTATTAAATATATGTTTAAAATGATAAATTACATTACTTATTAATGATTATTTATATAAAAAGTAATAGACATAAATACTAAAAAAATCATTAATTTTAGTGTGATTTTTTAATAATCATTCGAATCTTTTTAAAATTAGATTCTTAATTTTTTAATTCTTTTCTATCTTTATATATAGAGCCTCTCTAATCATAATCAATTGTAGAAATGGAGAACGAATAAAGATACACAAATATATTACCATATAAATAATTATTGGATGTTTAAGAAAATAAAAAAATATTTTAGTAATTTATATAAATAATTATTTAAATTTCTCATAAATGTTGATAAAGAAAGTAGTTCAATGCTAATGATTGGGTAAAGTTACTCATTTTAAATATGATTGATTATAAATATAAACTACTGTGATGTGGTACTTGAAACTAATTCAGTGGCTATATGTGGTGTTTGTTTCCCCTATTTTAACTATTTCGAATATGGTACTGTTGTGATAATGATTAAAGATCTAGTAATGGAAAAAAAGACCCCTGGCTACTGGGAGGTAAAATTCAGCTCTGCTAGATATCTAGAACACCTTTCTTCTGTGATATGTTAAAGGAGTATAGTTATAGTTGTTTTAAATACAAACGACTATGATGTGGTACTTGAAACTAATTCAATGGCTATATGTGGTTCTTTTTTTTCTTATTTTAACTATTTGGAAGCTAGTACTATTGTGATAATTGATTAAAGTTGTAGCAATGAAGCAATAGCAATGGAACAAGAAATTGCGCCTTGCTATGAGTTTAAAGTCAACTATTATAAATATTTGGATCCTCTTTCTTTCATGTTATGTTAAATGTGTATAGTTATTATTCATGGAAAATTGTGAAAATTTCACAGTATCAGAATATCTCAAGCATTCCATGGAAATATCTCATTTTGAGATGGTCCAAGTAGCAGATCAGCATGTTGAACAAAATTTTGGAAATTATGACTTGAATTTAGGACAAGCCACAGTGTGAAATTTGAGTAAGAGAAATCATGCTAATGACCAAAATTTCAATAATGGTGACAAATTTATAGTACAAAGCATAAATAAAAAATCTAATAACATTGTTCACATCGGTTGAGTAAAAGGAGCCATGTTAATGACCAAAATTTCAACACTCATGACAGAGTTATAGTACAAAGCCTAAATAAAAAATATAATAACATATATCATCCTATGGAGCTGAGATTTCACATAGTGACATTGTCCTAGTAAGAAATAGGATTAGTAAATGTAATAACGAGATTTTTGAAAATCCTCTACTTTGAAATGAAGTGAATCTCCCAAGTAAATTTACATGTCGTGATTTTCCTTGTTCTCAAGTGAGTTAATAAGAATAAATAGATTTTCACGGTTTAGGAGATACACTTATTACATTAATTCAATAATAATGAGCTTCATGGAATACAAAAGATAACACAATTAACACAGAGAAAATATTCAAAACCTAGAATTTCCAACTTTATTCATGTAGCATAAATAATTACATAATATATGCCAAAAGTTATGATTTCCTAAAAAGTGTTGTATAACATTTTCAATGCAATATTAGTTATATCAAGTGCTCAATCTTACACAAGATATAAAGTTTAAGTTTACAGCAAGTATCAGAGACCATTACAAGCTTGCTACTTTTGATTCCTTTGAAACTCTTGGTTACTCCTATGGTAAAAAATTCATAAATAAATTCATTTCTATACAATATTTTCCATGCAATATTAGTTATATAAAGTGCTAAATCTTACACAAGATATCAAGTTGAAGTTTACAGCAGGTATCAGAGACCATTACAAGCTTGCTACTTTGGATTCCGTTGAAACTCTTCGTTACTCTTATGGTACACAATTCATAAATCAATTCATAAGAAAAATGAAGCAGTGATACACCTCATCTCCAATGTAAATTGATGTAGAAAATCTCATCCATTTGATTTTATCTTTTAAAAGAACCACACCGTCTAGGGTTGATTCTAGCTAAGGTTGTGTGAAGTCTACAATCTTCGAGCGATTTCAGATTGTAGATCCATAATTGTTTAACTAATTCTTCTGGAAAAATAACAATAAAACTGCACTACATAATTTTAGTGTGACTTTTTAATAAGCATTCGAATCTTTTTAAAATTAAATTCTTAATTATTTAATCGTTTTCTATCTTTATATAGAGAGCCTCTATAATCATAATCAGTCGTATAAAGGGAGAATGAATAAAGATACACAAATATATTACCATATAAGTAATTATTCAATGTTTAAGAAAATATAAAAATATATTAGTAATTTATATAAATAATTATTTAATTTTCTCATAGATGTTGAGAAAGAAACTAGTTCAATGCTAATGATTGGATAAACTTACTCATCTTGAATATGATTGATTTTAAGTATAAACTATGCGATGTGGTACTTGAAACTAATTCACTGGCTAAATGTGGTTTTTTTTCCCGTATTTTAACAATTTCGAATATGGTACTATTGTGATAATGATTAAAGATCTAGTAATTGAGCAAAAGACCCCTCATTGCCATTAGTTAAAATTTATCTCTGCTAAATATCTGGATCACCTTTCTTCCGTGCTATGTTAAAGGAGTATAGTTATAGTTCATTTAAATAAAAACGACTGTGATGTGGTACTTGAAACTAATTTAGTGGCTATATGTGGCTCTTCTTTTTGTTATTTTAACTATTTGGAAGCTGGCACTGTTGTGATAATCGATTAAAGTTGTAGCAATGGAGAAATAGCAATGGAACAAGAGATTGCGCCTTGCAATGAGTTTAAAGTCAGCGCTTCTAAATGTGTTGATCCTCTGTCTTTCATGTTATGCTAAAAGAGTATAGTTATTATTCTTGCTCTGTTCATTTTCTGTTGAAGGTGAGGGTAGATTAACTGTGTTGTTCAGCATTGTATGCTACTATTTCTTAGGAACCTACCTTAAGTCTTTCTCATTACAACATATGATGCAATTTCTAGTTTATATACAAACAATATATTCATTTAACAACTATACAATTTCATTGTTTAAATATTTAATAATGACAATAATATTAATAATAATATATAAAAAGATTAGTAATATTAATAATAATATATAGACATTATTTTAATTTAGGCGATGAGATGAAATAATAATTTTAATACTTAATAATATTAAATATAACGATTTTTTTTTTTTTTTTAATTTAAATATCAATTATCTAGCACTTACAAATCAACCCAAAAAACCAACAAAGTTGAAAAGGCAAGTATCCAATTAAATGTCGGGGATTATCTTGGCAGCGAGCTAAAACGCAGAGAATCTCAGTGAAATTCGAATCAGATGCAAATGAAAATGCGATTAAAAAAAAAAAATTAACCTCGTAAAAAAAAATGCAGAATGTTATGGAAAAAAAAAATTAACCTCATTAAATTACGATAAATTTTCTTTTAACCCATAAACTGACAATAAATTTTCTTTTAACCTCCTTAAAAAACAAAATTTGGATAAATTATCTTTTAACCTCCTAAAAAACAAAATTAAAATAAATTTTCTTTTAACCTCAAAAAAAATCACAAAATTATGATAAATTTTCTTTTAACATCATTAAAAAAGCACTAGCTCACACCTTTTAACGTGATTAAAAAAGCACAAACTAACGTTGGTAATTGCATTGAATGAATTCTTACAAAATATTTACGAAGTCGGTCGAACTCAGGGTTTGCGCTAATCGTTCAAAATATTTTTAAATTAATCCAATGGATGTACGTATATTTAAAGAGAGCCACCTTAATTTCATTGCCAACATGTAGATGGATTAGGGTAAGAGTGGTACCAAAACTTTCGTTCTACCAAATTTCTCATGATGAATTGCAACGACTACTTTAATTTTTTCAAGTTACAACTAATTGCAACTTTTAATTTTCCATTCTTCTTCGGCAGATTATGGTTTTTGATTCCTTATATTTCTGTTTTTGCTTTTTCACCTATGAATTTTCACTGGTTTTAATAGTTATCTTGGATGGGATGGGGCTTATGTTGGATATTTGTTAGATCTTGCTTTCACAAAAATATAAAGTGTTCTCGTTGGCACTATTGTAATTATTGATTCAGGATATGGCAATATAGCAAACAATTTGGCCGAGACTTCAGGTAAAATTAATTTTCGCTAAAGCCTTCCTCTCTATAACGTGTTCAAATATTATATTTATCATTACTATTTATGTTCAAAATTACATTCAATTAATTATAATAATAATTGTTGATGTTGATCATCTGTAGCAAAGGGTTTTTGAAGTGGAATGTGATCGATTTTAAATACAAACTATGGTGATAAATGGGTACGCGGTGATCAATTCGCTACATGTTTTAATTATTTTTGAAATGTATGCACTGGTAGTCGGGTGACAATTGATTAAAAATCTAGCTCTACTAAACTCCCGATCTCATTCCTCGTTTGTACTCTTGTGATTAAATATTTAGGGTTATGTATTTATAGAAAAGAAAATATAAAAAATAAAATTAACTAAGGAGAAATTATTATGAGCTTCAATATATAACTTTACACTCTCAAAGCTTCACAAAAATTGCTTTTCAAGATTTGCCAACTTTCTCTAACCTCTTTTATTTAAAGATTATAATTCTTAAGTCTTCCATGTCCATGATTTTCAGACCTTCTTCCTTCTATTTAGTTATTTGAATTCAAAAAACTTTTTTATAACAATGCATTTTGTTTTTAATTAATTTCCTCACAATTAATATTTTTAACTTAAAAGATACTTAAAATACATTATTCCTTGAAATAATTATTATTTTTTATTTTTATTTAATTGTCACTAATGATTAGGAGGATGGTAGGGATCTAATCTTCGTGGAATTTTCTACAATATTTTTTGTAGTAGAGTCACTTATCAAAAATTTAGATTTATCTCAAAAGTTGTTATGTCATCTTTGTGCTTTTAAATAAATTCATCAATTAAAAAAATTGTCATATCAACATGAATTATCGTTTTATGGGCATGTGGTATTAGTGAGAGCCTCTTTACAAGTAAAAAATATAAATGATAAAATGGAGGCTAATCTCTATGATTAAGAATATTGTTACATATTGTTTTTAAATGTGTGAATGTTTAACTCATACATTAATTCTTTTTATAATTAATAATAATATTAATTTCAGATTGTAAACATCTGTGATCCATAATTGTTTAACTAATTCTTCCGGAAAAATAACAATAGAACTACACTGGGTAATTTTAGTTTGATTTTCTAATAAACATTCGAATATTTTTAAAATTAGATTCTTAATTTTTTAATTATTTTCTATCTTTATATAGAGAGCCTCTATAATCATAATCAATCATAGAAAGGGAGAATGAATAAAGATACACAAATATGTTACCATATAAGTAATTATTCGATACTTAAGAAAATATAAAAATATATTAGTAATTTATATAAATAATTATTTAATTTTCTCATAAATGTTGATAAAGAAACTAGTTCAATGCTAATGATGGATAAACTTACTCATCTTAAATATGATTGATTTTAATTATAAACTACTATGATGTGGTACTTGAAACTAATTCGTTGGCTATATGTGGGGTTTTTTCCCCTATTTTAACTATTTTGAATATGGTACTATTGTGATAATGATTAAAGATCTAGTAATGGAGCAAAATACCCCTTGCCACCATTAGGTAAAATTTAACTCTGCTAAATATCTGGATCACCTTTCTTCTATGCTATGTTAAAGGAGTATAGTTACAGTTGAGTTAAATACAAATGAATGTTATGTCGTACTTGAAACTAATTCAGTGGCTATATATGGTTCCCTTTTTTCTTATTTTAACTATTTGGAAGCTGGTACTATTGTGATAATTGATAAAAGTTGTAGCAATGGAGCAATAGCAATGGAACAAGAGATGCACCTTGCTATGAGTTTAAAGTCAACTCTTCTAAATATGTCGATCCTCTTTCTTTCATGTTATGTTAAAGGTGTATAGTTATTATTCATGCTCTGTTAATTTTCTGTTGAAGGTGAGGCTAAATTAGTTGTTTCGTTAATGAAACAGTAATACGTGAATTTTGGTTATTCGGATGTGGGTGCTTTGTCGTGATCGGAGGGGCCACCTGGGCACCATGTGGCAGGATAAATGTCCAGCCCACGCGCCTGCACATGGTCACCCACTCAACGTTAAATGCCTCATCAAGCCTGTCTTAAATTCACACTTCGTGCATAGATAATGAGGTCCTCCTTATGTAGAGCATAAAGAGCTCTCGATTCTATCACCATGGCTATTTAGCTTGCTACCTACACTCATTCTCCCTTATGTTATCTATGCACGCCTCACGTTCCTCCTTGTGACCCCTGGTTATTAGCCCTGCTCAGCTCTGTCTCAGCCTTCCCAGGACATTCTTAGGTGGTTGCATCTCATCTTCTGTGCTACAGAGCACTACCTCCCTATCCTGCACTTATGTTCCTTCGTGTGTCATGCCAACGCATCACCATATGCGGTGTAGAAGAGATGGAGGCCACAGCCTCCCCTCCAGAATACCTCTATCGCACGCCATGGGCAGGGAACTGAATCTTTCAGTGGGCTGGGAGGAGCTAAGAAGACTCGACCCTGTTAATCTTTCAGCGCAATTATCCTTGCAGCTACCTGTTTCCTCTCGGGCCTCCTCAAGCTTTCGGCCCAAAGAGTGACTGTGCAGGTTAACCATTCTGCCTGAGACGGACTTTATCCCTCGCAAGGTGAAGGCTCTCCCTATGCAGAGCACCTCCAGTAGCAGCCATTCCACCAGCAGCAATTCAGGTTCTTACAATGGTAGAAGCATAACAACGATGAAGGAGATAATAATGAGGACAAAATTCAGCTCACGACCACCTCTAATTAGCCAGACACGCCAGGGTCGCCACATCCTTAGGTCACTAGTGACACGCTAAAAAAGGAGGATGAAGACTCATTCTATGCTTGCAGGATCAAGGAGGAATAACCCAACTCCAGCAAGAAGAATGATGGTCCAAACTAGTTTCAATTGTAGGGTGCACTTCTCCCTTTCTAGAATTTTTGTAGCGTTCTCTAGTATAAACATGCTTTGGAATACTTTTCTCTCAAAATTAAGTTTAAATTTCTCTACTGTGTATGTTGGTTTCCCATTCTGGGCAGCGTCTATTTTGTGCTACTAGTGAACTAGTTTCCCCAGCTGGGGCTGTCCATTTTCTGGTTTAAAATCCTGATACTTCCCTTTGGAATTGTCTTACCAAGTCTGGAGGAAGAGATATGTAATATTTTTCTGTGTATAATATAATATATGTAGTTAGAAAAAAAAACGTAAATTTTGGTTTGGTTGAATTTCATCACATCCTGCCATAGAAAAGGGTTGTTGGAGTGGATGGTGATTTATGTTAGATACAAACACTCATAAATGGGTATGTAATATTTTAAACATTCATGTGTCTTAGAAATTGATAGCCATCGATAATGAAAGACACAATTGTTATATGATATAAAATAGAAAATATACTCATAATCGAAATAGCATCCAATGGGCTTTACAATATTTCCATGTTTTGCATTGAAATCAAGGTTGTTTATATCGGGAAATGAAAAGCTTAGAAAGTCTTAAGATAAACCGACAGTTACAATATTTATTTTGTGTCTTTTAATAAATAATAAGCCTGCCAACATTATCATATTTATTTGATTTTAAAGTATTTCCTTCTTATTAAAAGAATGAGGCAGCTAATATCCTAGTTTTTATTTTTTATATTGTTATCAATGAAATGGGATCAACTGCAGAGTGTATTTTAATGATTTACATAAAATCTAGGGTTGTGTATTTAAGGAAATGAAAATCTCACAAGAGAAAAGAGATAAATATGTAGTAATGAAATGGAATCAACTGCATAGAAATTCATATAGTATTTTCATGATTTAAATTGAAATCTAGAGTTGTGTATTTAAGGAAATGAAAATCTCACAAATGAAACTGTTAGATAAATAGATAGTAATAACTTTTTAAGATAAATAGGTAGTTAAAAATTTATGGACTGGAAGTTAGTATAAATTTTATTGATACTAAAGCTAAGTTAGTATGAAGTTTAGTATATAAATGTCTTTTTTCAAGGCAAGTCAGTATTTGGATTCAAATATAAATGTATATTTTCAATGCTCAATAAAATTGTTTTTCAAGATTTGTTAGCTTTCTCTCACTTCCTTGACTTGACTTGAGGATTTTAATTCACAAATATTCCCTTAAAAGTGATGTTTTTCCGACTTCCTTTTACTTGGTTATTTTAATTCAAAAATATATTTTATAAAAGTGCATTTCATTTCTAATTAATTTCTTCATAATTACTCATCTTAAATTAAAATATCCTTAAAATTCATTATCCTTGATAATGTTGTTTTCAAACTTTAACATTTTAATTATAGTTTGTTTTTTTAATTACAAGAGTTTAGAAGAGTGCATTTCATCTCTAATTAATTTCTTCATAATTAATCATATTAATTTAAAATATACATAAAATTCATTATCTTTGAAATGATTTTTTTTTAATTAAAAATCTCTATTTTATAATATGTTTCTGGAATTTGATTTGATAATTAATAATTATCAAATAGATGGTAAGGATTTAATCTTTGTATAGTTTTCTATAATATTCTTAGTATAAATCACAAATCAAAGATTTAGATTTATCTTGAAAGTAGTTATGTCATATCTCTACTTTTAAGTAAATTGACTAATTTTAAAAAAATGTCCCATGAATGTGTCATATCAACATGAATTATTGTTCTGTAGACACATGGTATTAGCAAGAGTCTATTTAGCATTTAAAAGTAAAAATGGTATAATGGGGGCTAATCTCTATGGTTATATGCTTTATTAAATGTGTGTATCTTTAACTCATACATTAATTTTTTAATTAATAATTAATATTATTATTTAAAAAATATATAATTTCCTCAATGAGTTTTTATGAATTTTTAATATTGGTAATGTGAGATGTATAATGATGTAGTTTTTTTATGTTTATTGGCATTTACCAAGATTTTAATTTATATTACTATGGTAGTTATTATTATTGACTATAAATTAGAGAAACATAAAAACCATTATTTTTTAAATCCCTTATCATTAAACTTCTTTTTCTATGAAACATTTTTCATTTACTAAGAATTTCAATTTTATATATTATTTTCAACCTCCTGTGGTTATCAATTAATGAAGAGGATTTTGGATTTTCCAGTGTCAGAGAACATTTGTGGACATTTAGAATCCCAACTAGGATCCATCTTCTCGATTATAATATTTTTACATATTATATGTATTCCTCCTAAATTTTTGTATTCTTATCTATTGTATAAAAATAAATACAAAATAAATCATAATAATTTTAACTAAACTTAAGAGTATTAATAATATATATTTAATATTTCAATTCTAAAACTTGCTCCATTAAATATTTGATAAGTTTTTTATTATTGAATATAACATAGATTTATTTTAACTTTATGCTAAAACATAACATAGCGTTTTCTTTAATCTACACAGTAGAGGTTTTGAACTCGATACCTCTCGATGATGCCCTGGTTGCCTTATTCTTGCCTTTCTCGGCGCTGGCTTATCATTTCTTGGTGTCGAATTACAAGCATATGAATTTTTTTTTTTTCCATATACCTTCTTTTATATGTCACTTGTACTTATCTCATTTCCCAATTATGTTTAATAAAAATACAGTGGCCATGGTGAGTCATTCAGATTCACAGTTTAGTTTCTGGCCATAACTATAAATTTTGGGGTTACAATTCTAAAGCAAAGTTTCAGATGCTGTTAGACATTGTATCCTGGCATTGACTGAAAGAACAGTTTGTATCAATCCAGAACAATTGACTGCAACCTAAGCAATGAATTTACAACAATTATATAAGATCTATAAATTTCCGCTGCCATTCAATTCCATTTTGATTGGTTTTAAGAAGGTTCTAACTGCATATCATTCTTTTTTTTTTCTTTTTTTTTTT
Organism: Pinus albicaulis; assembly: GCA_034641835.2. Lineage (NCBI taxonomy): Eukaryota > Viridiplantae > Streptophyta > Pinopsida > Pinales > Pinaceae > Pinus > Pinus albicaulis. The sequence continues at coordinate 199,875 of JAXQQM020070762.1, read as the reverse complement.
TTACTTTACAGTGAAGCAAAACATAAAAATTGGCATAACCCAAATGTTAGGCTTTCCTTGGTGTAAAAACCAGTTTCCTAATTTTAAAAACTCTTTCACAGACGAGCTTTCTTCTATGGTCTCAAACCTCATTAAGCAAGACCAAATAGTCAAATTGGAATCATGACTCAGGTGACTCAAAGGAATCATTATCAAGAGATTCCAACGCTATCTTTTCATTATAGCATAATATTTATAAAATTTATAACAACTTATTGTTTCTTTGTGAGCACATAACTTGCCCAGTTTTCTCAACTTGTGCTCTGATACCATTTGTCACGTCTCCCATACCCAGCTTCTTATCAGTATAACATTTACTCAGATATACTCCACTTTTATGCACCTGATACCGTTCCAATTTTTTTTTTGTTTAATCAATTACAGATTCATAATTTTATCGGGTATTTTAATTTCTCTTTGGTAATTACGGACCATCATGTTATTATAAGAATTCCTATGAGAGATTTTGGCTTGGCATCAATTCCTATCAGTCAACCTAGTTGACTTATATTTATATGTATATATAAACATATACTCGTTTGTATTTCTCAGGTTGGTTCCTCAAAGTTTTGTCCAACTCTAACTCTAATAGATCAATATGCCCTTCCTCTAACTTTCCAGTTAGCAAGCTTTATAGACTTTCCAGCATCTATAATTATAGAGGTTCAACATCTATGTATAGATGTATACATATACATATACTATCTATATTCATTTAACCTTCTTTGCTTCAACTACTTTTACAGCAGTTTATATTGAAGGTGGCTAGATGCTCTTTTCCTAGTATTTTAAATATGCTTCCACTCTTCCCTTACACATACTTTTATCACACAAAAGTAGATTTTCACTAGGACTCTTTCCTCATTTAATTGTTATAATTATTCAACATATTTGAAATTATGGTGCATATTAAACTCTTCCCTTGGAAATATAGGATATAGATCATTTTTCTTCCATCAAATGGAATTAATGAAACCAAATTGATATTTTACACTCCCTAATTTCAGAGCCTCGTACTTAGGATTTAATTTCTGGTTTCATATATTTAAACTTCCATGTAATATAACAATTTAAATTCTTAATTCTACCATTCTTGTCGTTGTAGTATAGCTGCTATACTGAAATCAATACTTGCATCATAGGTTTAGTTGTTTCCTACTTGCTGTTCTTGGTTACAGTTTTATTTAAATTTTCTGTTTATACGACACAGCAATTAAGTTTTCTTTTAAAGGACAGCAAGCCACAATTTGAATTTTTCTATTAGATTAGACATTCAGATGATCTGTCATCTCTAAACTTTATTACTGCATGGTATCTATCCCCAAAACCAAACCATTGGTTTCTATTAATTTTCTCCCTGCTATTAACATACTGAGTTTTCAGCTATTAGATCTAGTTTGTAACCGCATGAGGTACTGAACAATAGTCAATCTATGATTTGCATAAGAAAGTATAACATAACAATTCATATAACTTTGATATACTTAAGACAAACTGAAATTAATTTCCAAAATTATGCATGCATACCGATACTATGACCAGTCCTCCCAACCTTAGAGTTCTTCTATCTCCAGAACTCACCCCCGAGCTGAGATCCTCCAAGGACAGACTAACCTCAATCTGTTCTGGAGCAACTTATTTAAGTTATGCTCTCCCCAAAGTCTGTTTCCAAGTCTGCGTCTAGAATTTCAGGATGCTTTCTTCCTGTTTCCCTAGGCTTCCGTTATTTAGGGACTTTAAAGCTGTTTTCTACTTTTCCATCTTTTCCAGCTTTTTACCTCTTCCCAACTACTTTCCTCATCATTGGGGAATTTAGATTTTTCCTCAAAAATCTAAATTAGAAATAATTTCTTTCAATGATTTTTGAAAGATTTTGGGGAAAGTCTTTACCTTTTCCATAACCTCATCGATTAGGCATGTGATCTCAATTTCTCATTTGGTCATAGTGCATACACAATATTTAATTTATTTTTCATAAATAAATAATTAACCACATCCATACAAGAATTATCCATTGGGGTCCACTCCCCTTTGGATTTATGTTCAAATGTCTAAGTTTAAAGCATAGAAACTTGGGGGTGTTACAATATATTTTTAAATAAAAATCTGCTCATAATGATTATTTATATAAAAATTAATAAACATAAATATTACAAATAATAATGTTTGTGGATTTTTTTTTATAAACAGTATAAAAGTTTAAAATTGGATCTTTCATTTTCTATTTATATAAAAGATAATAAACATAAATACTAAAAGCTCAAGTGTGTTTTAATATCAACTACCACTTGTTCATTGGGTAAAAATATTCCAATGCTCAATCATGTGATAATTGTTGATGGTTCCTGTAATCCAACACATGATCTTTCAGGATTATTTTCCTATGTGGATATCTGGCAGAAAAAGCATGTTTAGGCCTATCACTTGGTTTGGAAAGGAACAATGGAGGCAAAAATCTATAAGCAACATGCAGAAAAGGAGGGTCTTGCACAAAGAGTTGGTTGTAAGAAACAAGTTCATAGGTTCCTGACTAAGAGGAAGTTTTAATTCTATTAAACCTTGAATATAATGAAAATGTTGCCAATAATTGTGATCAATTGAAAGAGTGACTCACCTAACCAGAGAATAGGGTTGAAGCTCTGGTTAGTTCTAATGTTATGCTTCATGAACATATTCTCCTTTTATGAAGAGATTACTTGAACACCATTACTCAAGTTGGATTGCCAATTTTCAGGAGACTCTTCTTCACGAGAATGAAGATGAAATACTTTCCAAAGAAGAGAAAAATATGGCATGGAAAAATTTTGAAAATTTCACAGAATCCGAAAATCTCAAGCATTCCATGGAAATCTCTCATGTTGAGATGGTCTAAGTAACAAATCATCATCTTGAACAAAATGATGGAAATTATGACTCGAATTTAGGACAAGCCACAATGTGAAATTTTAGTAAGAGAAATCATGCTACTGACCAAAATTTCAATAATGGTGACAAAGTTATAGTACAAAGCCTAAATAAAAAATATAATAACATATATCATCCTATGGAGGTAAGATTTCACATAGTGACATTGTCCTAGTACGAAATATGACTGGTAAATGTAATAAGGAGAGTTATGAAAATCCCCTACTTTGAAGTTCCCAAGTAAAATTACATGTGGTGATTGTCCTTGTTCTCTAGTGAGTTAATCATAATAACTATATTTTCACGGTTTAGGAGACACAATTATTTCAATAATTCAATAATAATGAGCTTCATGGAATACAAAAGATAACACGATTAACACAGAGAAAATATTGAAAACCTAGAATTTCCAGCTTTTATTCTTGTAGCATAAATTAGTACATAATATATGCCAAAAGTTATGGTTTCGTGACAAGTGTTATATAATATTTTCAATGCAATATTAGTTATATCAAGTGCTCAATATTACACAAGGTATAAAGTTTAAGTTTACAATAGGTATCAGAGACCATTACAAGCTTGCTACTTTCGATTACTTTGAAACTCTTGGTTACAACTATGGTCCACAATTCATAAATAAATTCATTTCTATATAATATTTTCAATGAAATATTAGCTATATAAAGTGCTCAATCTTACACAAGATATCAAGTTTAAGTTTACAGCATGTATCGGAGACCATTACAAGCCTGCTACTTTGGATTCCATTGAAACTCTTGGTTACTCCTATGGTCCACAATTCATAAATCAATTCATAAGAAAAATGCAGCAGTGATACACCTCATCTCCAATTTAAATTGATGTATAAATTCCTAACCATTGGATTTTATCTCTTAAAAGAACCACACCATCTAGGCTTGATTTTAGCTAAGGTTGTGTGAAGTCTACAATCTTACAGCGATTTATCAAAAGAGAAACATCACTTATGGTTGCATCAAAGTTCTGCAAGACTTCAAATTTGAATAAATGCACTAATATGGTATGTACATGCTTATTTCAATACATCATAAATTATTTGAGGCATTGTAAGCATAGTTATAAGATCATAAAAGTAATCAAGCCATGAAATAGACTATATTACAAGAAATACCGCCATGAAAAAACCCATTGGTAAAATAAATCTTGACATGAATTTATCAGATAGCCAAAATTAATCTATCATTGAAAAAATGAGAAACAACAACTATATTTAATTTTATTCCAACGATGAGAATGACCGAATTAAATATGCCCAACCCTAGTTATCACAAACCTCATCTCCAATGAATGCATCATTCATTTTCTGAGAGAAAAAAAAAATACATCCAAGTTTCTGAGACACCCATTGAAGGTTCATGTGTTTGAGATAGTCACAAAAAACTAGAGGATATGAAAACTCAAAGATAATTCCTTTCACGTTGTATTACGAATCTTATGCTTAGAAATTAATGTTGGAAAATACATATTCCAATGAGAAACTAAGTTGGATGAAATGAAAGTCACTGTAAGCATGTTGACCACCTCATTAAACTAGTTTGATATTAGAAGCTCACTATTCTCGTTTCTAAATTATATTTATATTTCCATGGGCTTATTTGAAATCGTTTTAATTTGGACAACCAACATTATTAACTGTCAAAGATTCAATCCTAGATTTATGTTGAGTATCTCCATTTACCAGGGAAATCAAATCATCTTAAGTTGTATTTAATACTTTGTTGAAGTCTTTTTTTACATCAAATATCACTTTATCCATCTAATTATATTATGGATGATTTAGATGTTGTTATTAATATACAAATTAATGTAACTTAGGTTGACTTGTAAAGATGGGGCAAGCTTTTGATTTTCTTCTTGCAAACAATTAATAGAAATTTCATTATTCAATCATTATAAGTTTTCACAAAATCTATATTGATATTATCCATTCAAATTTAAAATAATACGTGTATATTGAAATGAACAAAAAATTTCTCACACAAACACTCATAAATAAAAAAAATTGTATAAAATTTTGAGTTCAATTTTGTATGCTACTATTTTTTTAGAATCCTACCTTAAGGCATTCCCATTGCAACATATGATACAATTTCTAGTTTATACACAAACAATATATTCATTTAACAACTATACAATTTCATTGTTTAAAAATTTAATAATGAAAATAATATTAATAATAATATATAAAAAGATTAGTAATATTAATATTAATAAATTTAAATATCAATTATCCAAAACAAACAAAGTTGAAAAGTAAAGTATCCAATTCAACGATGAACTAGTTAAATTGGAATAACTAAATGGCGGGGATTATCTTGGCAGCGAACTAGAACGCAGAGAATCTCAGCGAAATTTGAATCAGATGCAAATGAAAATGCGATAAAAAAAGAAAATTAACCTCGTAAAAAAGAAAGATGCAGAATTTTACGATTAAAAAAAAAATTAACTTCATTAAAAAAACAGAAAATTACGATAAATTTTCTTTTAAACCAGAAACTGATAATAAATTTTCTTTTAACCTCCTTAGAAAACAAAATTAGGATAAATTTTCTTTTAACCTCGTAAAAAGCATAAAATTAAGATAAAATTTCTTTTAACCTCGTTAAAAAAACACCAGGTCACAATTTTTAACGTCATAAAAAAACACAAACTAACGGTGATAATTGCATTGGATGAATTCTTACAAAATTTTTCCGAAGTCGGTCGAACTCAGTGTTTGCGCTAACCGTTCAAAATATTTTTAAATTCATCCGATCGATGTATGTCTATTTAAAGAGAGCCACCTTAATTTCATTGCCAACATGTAGATGGATTAGGGTAACAGTGGTGCCAAAAATTTCGTTCTATCAAATTTCTGATGATGAATTGCAACGACTGATTTGATTTTTTCAAGTTGCAACTAATTGAAACTTTTAATTTTCCTTTCTTCTTCTGTAGATTATGTTTTTGTTTCCTTATATTTCTGTTTTTCAATTTTCACCTACGAATTTAATCTGGTTTTAATAGTTATCTTGGATGGGATGGGGCTTATGTTCGATATTTGTGAGTTCTTTTCTGCTTTTACAATATTATAATGTGTTCTTGTTGGTGCTATTCTAACTATTGATTCAGGATATGGCAATATAGCAAACAATTCGGCTGAGACTTCAGGTAAAATTACTTTCCGCTAAAGCCCTCCTCTCTATTACATGTTAAAATATTATATTTATCAATTAATTATAATAATAATTGTCGATGTTGATCATCTATACCAAAGAGTTTTTGAAGTGAAATGTGATCGATTTTAAATACAAACTACGGTGATAAATGGGTACGCGTGATCAATTCGCTACATGTTTTAACTATTTTTGAAGTGTATGCACTGTACTCGTGTGACAATTGATTAAAAATCTAGCTCTACTAAACTCCAGATCCTATCATTCCTAGTCTGTACTCCTATAATTAAAGATTTAGGGTTTTGTATTTATGGAAAAGAAAATATAAAAAATAAAATTACCAAAAGAGAAATTATTATGAGCTTAAACATATAACTTTACAGTTTCAAAGCTCCACAAAATTTCTTTTCAAGACTTGTCAACTTTCTCTCACCTCTTTTATTTAGAGATTATAATTCATAAGTCTTGTATGTCCATGATTTTCAGAACTTCTTCCTTCTATTTAGTTATTTGAATTCAACGAACCTTTTTATAAGAGTAAATTTTGTTTTTAATTAATTTCCTCACGGTTAATCCTTTTAACTTAAAAGATACTTAAAATACGTTATTCCTTGAAATAATTATTATTTTAGATTTTTATCTAATTATCACTAATGATTAGGAGGATGGTAGGGATCTAATCTTCATGGAATTTTCTACAATATTTTTAGTAGTAGAGTCACTTATCAAAAGTTTAGATTTATCTCAAAAGTGGTTATGTCATCTTTGTACTTTTAAATAAATTGATCAATTAAAAAAATTTATCATATGAACATGAATTATGGTTTTATGGGCATGTGGTATTAGTAATAGCCTATTTAGAAGTAAAAAATCTAAATGATAAAATGGAGGCTAATCTCTATGATTGAGAATATTGTTACATGTTTTTTTTAAATGTGTATATGTTCAACTTGAATACATAAATTCTTTTTATAATTAATAATAATAATAATTTCAGATTGTAAACATCTATGATGCATAATTGTTTAACTAATTCTTTCGGAAAAATAACAATAGAACTACACTGTGTAATTTTAGTTTGATTTTTTAATAAGCATTCTAATCTGTTAAAAATTAGATTCTTAATTTTTTAATTGCTTTCTATCTTTATATATAGAACCTCTATAATCATAATCAATCGTAGAAAGGGAGAATGAATAAAGATACACAAATGTATTACCATATAAGTAATTATTCGATGTTTAAGAAAATATTAAAATATATTAGTAATTTATATAAATAATTATTTAATTTTCTCATAAATGTTGATAAAGAAACTAGTTCAATGCTAATGATTGGATAAACTTACTCATCTTAAATATGATTGATTTTAAATATAAACTATCGTGATGTGGTACTTGAAACTAATTCACTGCCTATATGTGGTGTTTTTCCCCTATTTTAACTATTTAGAATATGGGACTGTTGTGATAATGATTAAAGATCTAGTAATGGAGCAAAAGACCACTAGCTGCAGTCAGGTAAAATTCAGCTCCAGTAAATATCTGGATCACCTTTCTTCCGTGCTATGTTAAAGGAGTATAGTTATAGTTGATTTAAATACAAACGACTGTAATGTGGTACTTGAAACTAATTCAGTCACTATATGTGGTTCTTTTTATTATTATTTTAACTATTTGGAAGTTGGTACTGTTGTGATATTTCATTAAAGTTGTAGCAATGGAGCAATAGCAATGGAAGAAGAGATTGCACCTTGCTACGAGTTTAAATTTAGCTCTTCTAAATTTCTCAATCCTCTTTCTTTCGTGTTATGTTAAAGGCGTGTAGTTATTATTTATTCTTTGCTCATTTTTTTGTTGAAGGTGAGGTTAAATTAATTGTTTTTTTAATGAAACAATAATACATAAATTTTTGTTACCTAGATGCGGGTGCTTTGCCGTGATTAGAGGGCCACCTGGGCGCCATGTGGCTGGAAAACTATCCAGCACACGCACCCTCACATGGTCACCCGCTCAACGTTAAATTCCTGAGCAAGCGTGTCTTAAATTCACACTATCCAACCTTCATTATGAGGTCCTCCTATTGCAGAGCATTAAGAGCTCTTGATTCCGTCACCATGGCTATTAAGCCTGCTACCCACGCTCATTCGGCCTCCATTCAGCTCTCCCTTCTGTTATCTATGCATGCCTCTTGTTCCTCCTTTAGACCACTAGTTCTTGGCCCTGCTCAGCCTTGTCTCAGCCTTCCTAGGACATTGTGAGGTGGTGGCATCTCCTCTCCTATGCTTCCAAGCACTCCCTCCTTCTCCTGCACTTATGTTCCTTCGCGTGTCATGCGAAGGCGTCACCGTATACGGTGTAGAAGAGATGGAGGCCACTACCTCCTCTCTAGACCACCTCTATCGCATGCCATGGGTAGGGAACTAAATATTTCGGTGGGCTGGGAGAAGCCGAGAATACTCGACCATGTTAATATTTCAGCCCAATTATCCTTTCAGCTACCTATCTCCCCTCCGGCCTCCTCATGCATTCGGCCTAAAGAGTGACTGCGCAAGTCGACCATCCTGCTGGAGCCGGACTTTATCCCTCGCAAGATGAAGGCTCTCCCTGTGTAGAGCGCCTCCAATAGTATCCACTCCACCAGCAGAAATTTGGGTTCCGATGATAGTAGAAGCTCAAACATCGACGAAGGAGATAAGAATGAGGACAAAAATCAACTCACGACCACCTCCAATTATCTAGACATACCATGGTCGGCACATCCTCAGGTCACTATCCATATGCTAATAAAGGAGGATGAAGACTCATTCTATGCTTGGAAGATCGAGGAGGAATAACACAACTCCAGCAAGAAGAATTATGGTCCACACTAGTTTCAATTTTACGGTGCACTTCTCTCTTTCTAGTTTTTTTGTAGTGTTCTATAGTCTAAACATGCTTTGGAAGAATTTTCTCTCAAACTTAAGTTTAAATTTCACTATTGTGTATTTTCATTTCCCATTCAGGGCAGCGTCTATTTTGGGCTACTAGTGAACTGGTTTCCCCAGCTGGGGCAGTCCATTTTCTGGTTTAAAATCTTGATACTTCCCTCTCGAATTGGCTTGCCAAGTATGGAGGAAGAGATATGTAATATTTTGCTCAGTATAATATAATAGATGTAGTCTAACTTAGAAAAAAATAAAGTAAATTTTGGTTTGGTTGAATTTCATCACATGCTGCCATAGAAAAGGGATGTTGCAGCGGATGGTGATTTATGTTAGATACAAATGCTCGTAAATGGGTATGTAATATTTTAAAAATTCCTGGGTCTTAGAAATTGATAGCCATAAATAATGAAAAAAGCAATTGTTAGATGATATAAAATAAAAAATATAATCATAATCGAAATAACATCCAATGGGCTTTACAATATTTCCATGTTTTGCATTGAAATCAAGGTTGTTTATATCAGGAAATGAAAATCTTAGAAAGTCTTAAGATAAACAGACAATTACAATATTTATTTTGTGTCTTTTAATAAATAATAAGCCTGCCAACATTATCATATTTATTTGATTTTAAAGTATTTCCTTGTTATTAAAAGAATGAGCCAACTAATATACTAGTTTTTATTTTTTATATTGTTATCAATGAAATGGGATCAACTGCAGAGTGTAATTTAATGATTTACATAACTTCATATAGTATTTTCATGATTTAAATTAAAGTCTAGAGTTCTATATATAAGTAAATGAAAAGCTCACAAATGAAATTGTGACACAAATATGTAGTAATAACTTTGTAAGATAAATAGGTAGTAAAACATTTATGGACAGGAAGTTAGTATAAATTTTGGTAATACTAAAGTGAAGTTAGTATGAATTTTAGGATATAAATGTATTTTTCATGGAAGGTTAGTATTTGGCTTCGTATATAAATGTATATTTTCAATGCTCAATAAAATTGTTTTTCAAGATTTGTTAGCTTTCTCTCACTTCCTTGACTTGACTTGAGGATTTTAATTCACAAATATTCCCTTAAAAGTGATGTTTTTTCGACCTCCTTTTACTTGGTTATTTTAATTCAAAAATCTCTTTTATAAAAGTGCATTTCATTTCTAATTAATTTCTTCGTAAATACTCATCTTAAATTAGAATATCCTTAAAATTCATTATCCTTGGTAATGTTGTTTTCAAACTTTAACTTTTTAATTATATTTTGTTTTTTTTAATTAGAAGGGTTTAGAAGAGTGCATTTCATATCTAATTAATTTCTTCATAATTAATTATTTTAATTGAAAATATACATAAAATTCATTATCTTTGAAATGATTCTTTTTTTTTAATTACAAATCTTTATTTTAGAATATGTTTCTGGAATTTAATTTTATTATTAAAAATGACCAAATAGTAAGGATTTAATATTTGTAGAATTTTCTATAATATTCTTAGTATAAATCACAAATCAAAGATTTAGATTTATCTTGAAAGTAGTTATGTCGTATTTCCACTTTTAAGTAAATTGACTAATTTCAAAAAATTGTCCCATGAACATGTCATATCAACATGAATTATTGTTCTTTAGACACATGGTATTAGCAAGAGTCTATTTCGAAGTTAAAAATATAAATGGTATAATGGGGGCTAATATCTATGGTTATATGCTTTATTAAATGTGTATATGTTTAATTCACACATTAATTTTTTAATTAATAATTATTATTATTATTTAAAAAAATTTATAATTTCCTCAGTGAGTTTTTATGATTTTTTAATCTTGGTAGTTATTATTATTGACTATAAATTAGAGAAATTTAAAAACCATTATTTTTTAAATCCCTTATCATTAAACTTCTTTTTCTAGGAAACGTTTTTCATTTACTAAGAATTTCAATTTTAGATATTATTTTCAACCTCCTGTGGTTATCAATTTTTGAAGAGGATTTTGGATTTTCCAGTGTCAGAGAACATTTGTTGACGTTTAGAATCCCAACTAAGATCCATCTTCTAGATTATAATATTTTTACATACTATATGTATTTCTCCTAATTTTTTGTATTCTTATCTATTGTATAAAAATAAGTACAAAATAAATCATAATAATTTTAACTAAAATTAAGAGTATTGATAATATATATTTAATATTTCAAATCTAAAACTTGCTCCATTAAATATTTAATAAGTTTTTTATTATTGAACATATATATTTTTAAATGAAAATCTACTCAATGATTATTTATATAAAATTTAATAAACATAAATATTACATATAATAATGTTTGCGGATCATTGATGAACAGCTCCATGCTCCACCATAATTCCCCCACCAGAAGTATAATTTACCCCTGATCGGGGTGCCCACTTGTCAGACAACACATCATATTAGATGAACGTTGGTAGTCGCCTGTCCTTCGCACACTCCCACTCCATAACGGTGTATGGAAAATGTAGTTTATGGCGGTGCACAATAGTCTGATCATTAATTATGCTACAGGCAGGCCATCCTGGATTGACAGGATCCGGACGGAAAGTTCTATTTAAGGTAAGTTGCTCGCCTTCCCTTCTCCATTTCTTCATGCATCGTGCTCTGCATGCAAGAGTCTGGAGACAGTCGAGAAGGAAGCTGAGCACTCTTCAACCTATTAACCAACCAACTCAGTCGCGGTACGTATCTAATCTTCTCTTAGTTTTGATGGTGGTTATTTGGACTATCTGGTTTATGAGTGTCTGTTGCATGGCGATTATTGCCCAAATTATGGGTCTGGGTTATGCTTTGAAGGTAGTTAACATAGGCTTTGTGTTTATATACACTGTCTTGCTTAGCATCATGTGTCATAAGCCTACCCTGTTGTTGCTGAAGGTTATGGGCCATGCTTGCTCTACTCTGCAGCCTGTTAAACCCTGTTTTAGAGATCCCTGCAATCTTCAAACATATTTTTACCATCCTGTTCCAAATTGGCAAACTCATGGAATCAATACATGGTTAATCCTGTCTCGCATTCTGTTGATGTTAGGCATGCATTATGGTGAGCCTATTGTGGGTCGCATCAGGTCGCCCTGGAGTAGGGTATTGGCTCTGGATTTTATAAGGGCACGTTGTTTGATAAAAGGTCATAGGAGATCCCATAGTTCTGCTTACCCCCACAAAGTGTGTCAATTTACTCGACCTTTCTGCGAAGTCTTATACAGGGAGTGTGTCCATAAGCTTCGCCAGCCTACCCCCGCTGCTCAACCCACTGCTCTTTGCTTCATTCCACATTCAGAATGCTTGTATTTACTGTCTAAGGAATTTGGCTCACTGGTCAATGGAGCCCTCGTGTTAAATTCTTCCTTATCTGGCCGATGCACTATCGCTACTCACAGGAATCGAGCAGGCTGGTCTCAAGCTTATGTTCTTTTCCTTTTTTCTTATTAGTTTGAATTGCGCTCTTGCTGTCCAGATCGCATGCGGAAACAACGGTCAACAGCTCAGGCTTCTAAATGGAAGCAGGCCCAGCATGCACATCCCCCAAAAAAACGTGGAAAGAAATCCAATTTAGAGAAACTTCGGCAATTGGCAGTGAATTATGAAATGGGAAATTCAGCAACTGTCTGTCAAGAAATTAAAGGATGGGAAAAGGAAATCCACATAGACCCTGAGGATCATGAAACAAAGGCTGACATATTAGACATCATCACTGATCCTGGTAACACCAGGGGTCGCCTCACATTGCTTCAGTAAACCGTTCACACGTATTGGATTCTCAAAAGCCTCCTAGCCAAGGCTATTCAAAGTATACATCCCAGTCATATTGAACAGGACACAAAGAAGACTCAATTCCGCTTGCAGGACATGCTGCAGCATATGGAGGATCAGCTACAACACATTAAGATCACTCAATACCAGGCCACTGACAGAATTAGCTGAGTAGATGATCATGTTGGGTGTATTGAAAAGCAACTCCAGCTATTACAACAAGTAAACATGCCAGGATCGACATGGAAAGCTCCAGCCCCTGTCTCTTCATCTGAAGAGTAGTTCTTTTCAGTATTATGTGTCTCTAGAATAGTTTTGGACTTATTTCATTTGTGTCTTTATGATAGTTTTGTTTTTATATGAACTTAGTTTCAATTCACAGATTGTAGATATCGAAGAAATAGAGCAGATAGCTACTGCTAGATGTAAACGAATGAAAATATTTCAGTTTTGGTCAGCTTTTCATGCATTGAGATGGCCAACAGACCTGGTCCTATGGGGAGGTTTAATCTATAGACTATTGTTTCTAATTTTTCAACCTTCTTTTTAAATATAAATAGAAAAAGAGAGGAACTACCAAATTCACAAAAAAAAAAAAAATGTTTGCGGATTATTTTTATAAACAATAGAAACTTTTAAAATTGGATCCTTCATTTTCCATTTATATAAAAAATAATAAACATAGATACTAAAAGCTCCAGTGTGTTTTAATATCAACTAGGACTTCATCATTGGGTAAAAATATTCCAACACTCAATCATGTGATAATTGTTTATAGTTCCTGTAATCCAACACATGATTTTTTAGCATTTTTTCCATGTGTGGATCTTTCGATAAACAAAACATGTTTAGGCCTATCACTTGGTTTGGCAAGGAATAATGGAGGAAAAAATCTATAAGCAACATTTAGCAAAGGAGGGTCTTGCACCAAGAGTTGGTGGTAAGAAACAACTTCATAGGTTCCTCACTAAGAGAAATTATAGTTTTAATTCTATTAAACCTTGAAGATAATGAAAATGTTGCCAATAATTATGATGAATTGAAAGAGTGACTCACCCAACTAGAGAATAGGGTTGAAGCTCTAGTTAGTTCTAATGTTATGCTTCACCAATATATTCTCCTTTTATGAAGAGATTACTTGGACACCTTTACTCAATTTGGATTGCCAATTTTCAGGAGAATCTTCTCCAGGAGAATTAAGATGAAATACTTTCCAGAGAAGAGAAAAATATGGCATGGAAAAATTCTGAAAATTTCACAGAATCCGAAAATCTCAAGCATTCCATGGAAATCTCTCATGTTGAGATGGTCCAAGTAACAAATCAGCATGTTGAACAAAATGCTGGAAATTATGACTTGAATTTAGGACAAGCCACAGTGTGAAATTTGAGTAAGAGAAATCATGTTAATGACCAAAATTTCAATAATGGTGACAAATTTATAGTACAAATCATAAATAAAAAATCTAATAACATTGTTCACAACGTCGCAGTTGAGTAACTGGAGCCTTGTTAATGACCAAAATTTCAACACTCATGAAAGAGTTATAGTACAAAGCCTAAATAAAAAACATAATAACATATATCATCCTATGGAGCTAAGATTGCACACAGTGACATTGTCCTAGTACAAAATGTGACTGGTAAATGTAATAACAAGAGTTATGAAAATCCCCTACTTTGCAGTGAAGTGAATCTCCCAAGTAAATTTACATGTTGTGACTATCCTTGTTCTCGAGTGAGTTAATCGCAATAACTATATTTTCACTCTTCAGGAGGCACACTTATTGCATTAATTCAATAATAATGAGCTTCATGGAATACAAAAGACAACACAATTAACACAGAGAAAATATTGTAAACCTAGAATTTCCAGCTTTTATTCGTGTAGCATAAATTATTACATAATATATGCCAAAAGTTATGGTTTCTTGACAAGTGTTATATAATATTTTCAATGAAATATTATTTATATAAAGTGTTCAATCTTACACAAGATATAAAGTTTAAGTTTACAACGGGTATCAGAGACCATTACAAGCTTGCTACTTTTTATTCCTTTGAAACTCTTGGTTACTCCTATGGTGCACAATTCATAAATAAATTCATTTCTATATAATATTTTCAATGCAATATTAGTTATATAAAGTCCTCAATCTTACACAAGATATCAAGTTTAAGTTTACAGCAGGTATCGGAGACCATTACAAGCTCGCTACATTGGATTCCGTTGAAACTCTTGGTTACTCCTATGGTCCACAATTCATAAATCAATTGATAAGAAAAATGCAGCAGTGATACACCTCATCTCCAATGTAGATTGATGTATAAATTCCCATCCATTGGATTTTATCTCTTAAAAGAACCACACCATCTAGGCTTGATTCTAGCTAAGGTTGTGTGAAGTCTACAATCTTCTAGCGATTTGTCAAAAAGAGAAACATCTCTTATGGTTGCATCAAAGTTCCGCAAGACTTCAAATTTGAATAAATGCACTAATATGCTATGTATATGCTTATTTCAATACATCATAAATTATTTGAGGCAATGTAAGTGTAGTTATAAGGTCATCAAAGTAATCAAGCCATGAAATAGACTATATTACAAGAAATACCACCATGAAAAAACCCATTGGTAAAATAAAGCTTGACGTGAATTTATCACATAGCCAAAATTAATCTAACACAAAAACAATGAGAAACAACAATTATATTTAATTTTATTAAAGCGATAAGCATGGCCGAATTAAATATGCCCAACCCTAGTTGTGACAAACCTCATCTTCAATGAAAGCATCATTCATTTTTTGAGAGAAAAAAAAAAGACATCCAATTTTCTGATACACCCATTGAAGGTTCATGTGTTTGAGGTAGACAAAGAAAAATAGAGCATATGAAAACTCAAATATAATTCCTTTCACATTGTATTATGCATCTTATGCTTATAAATTAATGTTGGAAAATACATATTCCAATGAGAAACTAAGTTAGATGAAATGAAAGCCACTGTAAGCAAGTTGACCACCTCATTAAAATAGTTTGATATTAGAAGCTCAATATTCTCATTTCTCAATTATATTTATATTTCCATGGGCTTATTTGAAATCGTTTTAATTTGGACAACCAACATTATTAACAATCAAAGATTCAAACCTAGGGTTATGTTGAGTATCTCCATTTACAAGGGAAATCAAATTATCTTAAGCTGTATTTAATACTTTGTTGAAGTCTATTTTTACATCAAATATCACTTTATCCATCCAATTATATTATGGATGATTTAGATGTTGTTGTTATTATTATACATATTAATGTAATTTAGGTTGATTTGTAAAGATGGGGCAATCTTTTGATTTTCTTCTTGCAAACAATTAATAGAAATATCATTATTCAACCATTATAAGTTTTCACAAAATCTATATTGAGATTATCCATTCAAATTTAAAACAATCCATGCATATTGAAATGAACAAAAAATTTCTCACACAAACACTCATAAATAAATAAAATTGTATAAAATTTTGAGTTCACTCTTGTATACTACTATTTCTTAGGATCCTACCTTTAGGCATTCCCATTGCAACATATGATGCAATTTCTAATTTATACACAAACAATATATTGATTTAACAACTATACAATTTCATTATTTTAATATTTAATAATAGCAATAATATTAATAATAATATATAAAAAGATTAGTAATGTTAATAATAATATATAGAGATTAGTTTAATTTGAACAATGAGATGAAATAATAATTTTAATATTTAATAATATTAAATATAACGATATTTTATTTCTAATTAAATATCAATTATCTAGCGCTTACAAATCAACCGAAGAAAAAGAAACAAAGTTGAAAAGTCAAATATCCAATTCAACGATGAACTAGTTAAATTGGAATAATTAAATGGCGGGGATTATCTTGCAAGCTAACTAGAACGCAGAGAATCTCAGCGAAATTCGAATCAGATGCAAATGAAAATGTGATAAACAAAAGTTAAACCTCGTAAAAAAGAAAGATGCAGAATGTTACGATTAAAAATAAATAAATAACCTCATTAAAAAACAGAAAATTACGATAAATTTTCTTTTAACCCAGAAACAATAATTTTTTTTTTAACCTCCTTAAAAACAAAATTAAGATCAATTTTCTTTTAACCTCATAAAAAAAAGCACAAAATTGGGATAAATTTTCTTCTAACCTCATTAAAAAAGCACCAGCTTACAACTTTTAACGTGATAAAAAAAGCACAAACTAACCGTGGTAATTGCATTGGTTGAATTCTTACAAAATATTTGCGAAGTCGGTCGAACTCAAGGTTTGCGCTAACCGTTCAAAATATTTTTAAGTTCATCCGATGGATGTATGTCTATTTAGAAAGAGCTACCTTAATGTCATTGCCAACATGTAGATGGATTAGGGTAACCGTGGTACCAAAACTATGAATGGAAAAGACTGCTTTGGCTTTTTCAGGTTGCAACTAATTGCAATTTTTTATTTTCCTTTCTTCTTCTGCAAATTGTGGTTTTTGTTTCCTTATATTTTTGTTTTTGCATTTTTATCTATGAATTTTCACTGGTTTTAACAGTTATCTTGGATGGGATGGGGCTTCTGTTCGATATTTGTGAGTTCTTTTCTACGTTCACAATAATATAAAATGTTCTTGTTGGCACTATTGTAACTATTGATTCAGGATATGGCAATATACCAAACAATTCGGTTGAGACTTCAGGGAAAATTAATTTTTGCTAAATCCCTCCTCTCTATTACATGTTCAAATATTATATTTATCATTACTATTTCTGTTCAAAATTACGTTTAATTAACTATAATAATAATTGTCAATGTTGATCATCTGTAGCAAAGAGTTTTTGAAGTGTAATGTGATCGATTTTAAATACAAACTACGGTTATAAATAGGTACAAGGTGATCAAGTCGCTACATGTTTTAACTGTTTTAACTATTTTTGAAGTGTATGCACTGGTACTCATGTGACAATTGATTAAAAATCTAGCTCTACTAAACTCTGGATCCTATCATTCCTAGCTTGTACTCCTGTGATTAAAGATTTAGGGTTATGTATTTATGGAAAATAAAATATCAAAACTAAAATAAACTAAAGAGAAATTATTATGAGCTTCAATATATAACATTACAATCTCAAAGCTCCAGAAAATTGCTTCTCTAGATTTGTCAACTTTCTCTCACCTTTTTTCTTTAAATATTATAATTCACAAAGCTCCACAAAATTGCTTTTCAAGATTTGTCAACTATCTCTCACCTCTTTTATTTAAGGATTATAATTCACAAGTCTTCCTTGTCCATGATTTTCAGACCTTCTTCATTCTATTTAGTTATTTGAATTCAAAAAACTTTTTTATAAGAGTACATTTTGTTTTTAATTAATTTCCTCACAATTAATCTTTTTAATTTAAAAGATACTTAAAATAAATTATTCCTTGAAATAATTATTATTTTATATTTTTATTTTATTATCAATAACGATTAGAAGGATGGTAGGGATCTAATCTTCATGGAATTTTCTACAATATTTTTAGTAGTAGAGTCACTTATCAAAAGTTTACATTTATCTCAAAAGTGGTTATGTCATCTTTGTGCTTTTAAATAAATTGATCAATTAAAAATAATTTTCATATGAACATGAATTATGGTTTTATGGGCATGTGGTATTAGTAAGAGCCTATTTACAAGTAAAAAATCTAAATGATAAAATGGAGGCTAATCTCTATGATTAAGAATATTGTTTATGTTGCTTTTAAATGTCTATATGTTTAACTCATACATTAATTATTTTTATAATTAATAATAATAATAGGTTCAGATTGTAAGCATCCGTGATCCATAATTGTTTAACTAATTCTTACAGAAAAATAACAATAGAAATACACTCGGTAATTTTAGTGTCATCTTTTAATAAGCATTCGAGTCTTTTTGAAATTAGATTCTTAATTTTTTAATTGTTTTCTATATTTATATAGAGAGTCTCTATAATCATAATCAATATTAGAAAGGGCGAATGAATAAAGATACATAAATATATTACCATATAAATAATTATTCGATGTTTAAGAAAATATAAAAATATATTAGTAATTTATATAAATACTTATTTAATTTTCTCATAAATGTTGATAAAGAAACTAGTTCAATGCTAATGATTGGATAAACTTACTCATCTTAAATATGATTGATTTTAAATATGACTACGGTGGTGTTGTACTTGAAACTAATTCACAACCTATATGTGGTGTTTTTTCCCCTTGTTTTAATGATTTCGAATATGGTACTACCGTTAGGTAAAATTCTGCTCCGCTAAATATGTGGATCACCTTTCTTCCATGCTATGTTAAAGGAGTATAGTTATAGTTGATTTAAATACAAACGACTATGATGTGGTACTTGAAACTAATTCAGTGTCTATATGTGGTTCTTTTTTTTCTTATTTTAACTATTTGGAAGCTGGTACTTTTGTGATAATTGACTAAAGTTGAAGAAATGGAACAATAGCAATGGAACAAGAGATTGCGCCTTGATATGAGTTTAAAGTCAGCTCTTCTAAATATGTTGATCCTCTTTCTTTCATGTTATGTTAAAGGCGTATAGTTATTATTCATGCTCTATTCATTTTTTGTGGAAGGTGAGGTTAAATTAATTGTTTTGTTAATGAAACAATAATACATAAATTTTGGTTACCCGTATGCGGGTGCTTTGCTGTGATCAGAGGGGCCACCTGGGCGCCATGTGGTGGGAGAACTATCCAACCCATGCACCCACACATGGTCACCTGCTCAACGTTAAATTCCCGAGGAAGCCTGTCTTAAAGTCACACTTCACCACCTTCATTACAAGGTCCTCCTGCTATAGAGAATTAAGATCTCTCGATTCTGTCACCATGGCTATTAAGCCTGATACCCGAGCTCATTCAACCTCCATTCAATTCTCCTTTCTATTATCTGTTCATGCCTCCCATTCCTCCTTTTGACCCCTAGTTCATGGCCCTTCTCATCCCTGTCTCAGCCTTCCCAAGACATTCTCAGGTGGTGGCATCTCCTCTCCTATGCTCCCAAGTGCTCCCTCCTTGTCCTAAACTCTTTTCCTTCACGTGTCATGCGAAGGCGTCACCGTATGGGCAGGGAATTGAATATTTCGGTGGTCTCGGACGAGCCGAGAAGACCCAAACCTGTTAATATTTCAGCCCAATTATCCTTGCAGCTATCTGTCTCCCCTCGAGCCTCCTCAAGCATTCGGCCCAAAGAGCAACCACGCAGGTTGACCATCCTGCCAGAGACAGAATTTATCCCTCATAAGATGAAGGCTCTCCCTGTGCAGAGCACCTCCAGTAGTAGCCACTCCACCAGCAGTAATTCAGGTTCCAACGATCGTAGAAGCTCAAACAACGACGGAGGAGATAAGAATGAGGACAACAATCAACCCAAGACCACCTCCAATTATCTAGAGACGTTGGGGTCGCCACATCCTCAGGTCACTAGCCACACGCTAAGAAAGGAGGATGAAGACTCATTCTATGCTTGCAAGATCGAGGAGGAATAACCCAACTCCAGCAAGAAGGATGATGTTCCACAATAGTTTCAATTGCAGGGTGCACTTCTCTCTTTCTAGTTTTTTTGTAGTGTTCTCTAGTCTAAACATGATTTGGAAGACTTCTCTCTCAAAATTAAGTTTAAATTTCGCTACTGTGTATGTTTGTTTCCCATTGTGGGCAACGTCTATTTTGTGCTACTGGTGAACTGGTTTCCTTAGCTGGGGCAGTCCATTTTCTGGTTTAAAATCTTGATACTTTCCTCTGGAATTCGTTTTCCAGGTCTGGAGGAAGAGATATGTAATATTTTGATCTGTATAATATAATATATGTAGTCTAACTTAGAAAAAAAATGTAAATTTTGGTTTGGTTGAATTTCATCACATGTTGCCATAGAAAAGGGTTGTTGCAGCAAATGGTGATTTATGTTAGATACAAACCCTCATAAATGGGTACGTATGATTTTAAACATTCTTGGGTCTTAGAAATTGATAGCCATCAATAATGAAAAACACAATTTTTATATGATATAAAATAGAAAATATACTCATAATCGAAATAGCATCCAATGGGCTTTACAAGATTAGAAAGACTTAAGATAAACAGGCAGTTACAATATTTATTTTGTGTCTTTTAATAAATAATAAGACTGCCAACATTATCATATTTATTTTATTTTAAAGTATTTCCTTGTTATTAAAAGAATGAGCCAGCTAATATACTAGTTTTTATTTTTTGTATTGTTATCAATGAAATGGGATCAACTGCAGAGTGTATTTTCATGATTTACATAAAAACTAGGGTTTTGTATTTAAAGAAATGAAAATATCACAAAAGAAAAGAGATAAATATGTAGTAATGAAATGGGATCAACTGCATAGAACTTGATAGAGTATTTTCATGATTTAAATTAAAATTTAGAGTTGCGTATTTAAGTAAATGAAAAGCTCACAAATGAAACTGTAAGAGAAATAGATAGTAATAACTTTGTAAGATAAATAGTTAGTAAAAAATTTATGGACAGGAAGTTAGTATAAATTTTAATAATACTAAAGTGAAGTTAGTTTGAAGTTTAGTATATAAATGTATTTTTTCAAGGCAAGTTAGTATTTGGCTTTGTATATAAATGTATATTTCCAATGCTCAATAAAATTGTTTTTCAAGATTTGTTAGCTTTCTCTCTCTTCCTTGACTTGACTTGAGGATTTTGATTCACAAATATTCCCTTAAAGATGATGTTTTTCCAACCTCCTTTTACTTGGTTATTTTAATTCAAAAATCTCTTTTATAAAAGTGCATTTCATTTCTAATTAATTTCTTCCTAATTACTCATCTTAAATTAGAATATCCTTAAAATTCATTATCCTTGGTAATGTTGTTTTCAAACTTTAACTTTTTAATTATAGTTTGTTTTTTTTAATTAGAAGGGTTTAGAAGAGTGCATTTCATCTCTAATTAATTTCTTCATAATTAATTATCTTAATTTAAAATATACATAAAATTCATTATCTTTGAAATGATTTTTTTTTTTTTAATTACAAATCTTTGTTTTAGAATATGTTTCTGGAATTTAATTTGATTATTAATAATTATCAAATAGATGGTAAGGATTTAATATTTGTAGAATTTTCTATAATATTCTTAGTATAAGTCACAAATCAAAGATTTAGATTTATCTTTAAATTAGTTATGTCACATCTCTAGTTTTAAGTAAATTGACTAATTTTAAAAAATTGTCCCATGAATGTGTCATAACAACGTGAATTATTGCTTTGTAGACACATGGTATTACCAGGAGTCTATTTACAAGTTAAAAATATAAATGGTATAATGAGGGCTAATCTCTATGGTTATATGCTTTATTAAATGTGTATATGTTTAACTCATATATTAATTTTTAAATTAATAATTTTTATTATTATTTAAAAAATATTATAATTTCCTCAATAATTTTTTATGATTTTTTAATCTTGGTAATGTGAGATTTATCATGATGTAATTTTTTGATGTTTATTGGCATTTACCAACATTTTAATTTATATTACTGTGGTAGTTATTATTATTGATTATAAATTACAGAAACATAAAAACCATTATTTTTTAAATCCCTTATCATTAAACTTCTTTTTCTAAGAAACATTTTTCATTTACTAAGAATTTCAATTTTATATATTATTTTCAACCTCCCATGGTTATCAATTATTGAAGAGGATTTTGGATTTTCCAGTGTCAGAGAGCATTTTTGGATGTTTAGAATCCCAACTAGGATCCATCTTCTAGATTATAATATTTTTACATATTATATGTATTGCTCCTAATTTTTTGTATTCTTATCTATTGTATAAAAATACGTAAAAAATAAATCATAATAATTTTAACTAAACTTAAGAGTATTAATAATATATATTTAATATTTCAAATCTACAACTTGCTCCATTAAATATTTGATATGTTTTTTACTATTGAATATATATATTTTTAAATAAAAATCTACTCCTAATAATTATTTATATAAAAATTAATAAACATAAATATTACAAATAATAATCTTTGTGGATTTTTTTTATAAATACTAGAAACTTTTAAAATTGGATCCTTCATTTTCTATTTATATAAAAAATAATAAACATAAATACTAAAATCTCCAGTGTGTTTTAATATCAACTAGCACTTGGTAATTGGGTAAAAATATTCCAACACTCAATGATGTGATAATTGTTGATGGTTCCTGTAATCCAACACATGATCTTTGGGGATTCTTTTCATGTGTCGATCTTTGGACACACAAAAAAATTTTAGGCATATCACTTGGTTTGGAAAGGAACAATGGAGGAAAAAATCTATAAGAAACATGTAGCAAAGGAGGGTCTTGCACCAAGAGTTGGTGGTAAGAAACAAGTTCATAGGTTCATGACTAAGAGGAAGTTTTAATTCTATCAAACCTTGAAGATAATGACAATGTTTCCAATAATTGTGATGAATTGAAAGAGTGACTCACCCAACTAGAGAATAGGGTTGAAGCTCTAGTTAGTTCTAATGTTATGCTTCACCAACATATTCTCCTTTTATGAAGAGATTACTTGAACACCATTATTCAAGTTGGATTGCCAATTTTTGAGGAGACTCTTCTCTAGGAGAATGAAGATGAAATACTTTCCAAAGAAGAGAAAAATATGGCATGGAAAAATTGTGAAAATTTCACGGAATCAAAAAATATCAAGCATTCCATGGAAATCTCTCGTGTTGAGATGGTCCAATTAACAAATCAGCATGTTGAAAAAAATGCTGGAAATTATGACTTGAATTTAGGACAAGCCACAGTGTGAAATTTGGGTAAGAGAAATCATGCTAATGACCAAAATTTCAATAATGGTGACAAAGTTATAGTACAAAGCATAAATAAAAAATCTAATAACATTGTTCATTGCATCACTATTGAGTAACTGGAGTCGTGTTAATGACAAAATTTCAACACTCGTAACAGAGTTATAGTACAAAGCCTAAATAAATAAATAAAAAACATATATCATCCTACGGAGCTAAGATTACACAGAGTGACATTGTCCTAGTACAAAATATGACTGGTAAATGTAATAACTAGAGTTATGAAAATCCCGTACTTTGAAGTGAAGTGAATCTCCCAAGTAAATTTACATGTGGTGACTATCCTTGTTCTCAAGTGAGTTAATTGGAATAACTAGATTTCCACGGTTTAGGAGACACACTTATTGCATTAATTCAATAATAATGAGCTTCATGGAATACACAAGACAACACAATTAACACAAAGAAAATATTGAAAACCTGGAATTTCCAGCTTTTATTCTTGTAGCATAAATTACTACATAATATATGTCAAAAGTTGTGGTTTTTTTGACAAGTGTTATATAATATTTTCAATGCAAAATTAGTTATATCAAGTGCTCAATCTTACACAAGATATAAATTTTAAGTATACAACAGGTATGAGAGACCATTACAAGCTTGCTACTTTCGATTCCTTTGAAACTCTTGGTTACTACTATGGTCCACAGTTCATGAATAAATTCATTTCTATATAATATTTTCAATGCAATATTAGTTATATAAAGTGCTCAATATTACACAAGATATGAAGTTTAAGTTTATAGCAGGTATCAGAGACCATTGCAAGCTTGGTACTTTGGATTTGGTTGAAACTCTTGGTTACTCCTATGGTCCACAATTCATAAATTGATTCATAAGAAAAATGTAGCAATGATACACCTCATCTCCAATGTAAAATTGATGTAGAAATTCCCATCCATTTGATTTTATCTCTTAAAATAACCACACCATCTAGGCTTGATTCTAGCTAAGGTTGTGTGAAGTCTACAATCTTCTAGCGATTTGTCAAAACAAAAACATCTCTTAAGGTTGCATCAAAGTTCTGCAAGACTTCAACTTTGAATAAATGCAATAATATGGTATCTATATGATTATTTCAATACATCATAGATTATTTGAGCCAATTTAAGGGTAGTTATAAGGTCATCAAAGTAATCAAGCCACGAAATAGACTATATTACAAGAAATACCACCATGAAAAAACCCATTGGTAAAAGAAAGCTTGACGTGAATTTATCACATAGCCAAAATTCGTCTAACACGGAAAAAATGAGAAACAACAATTATATTTAATTTTATTGAAGCTATAAGCATGTCCGAATTAAATATGCCCAACCCTAGTTGTCACAAACGTCATCTTCAAAGAAAGCATCATTCATTTTAAAAGAGAAAAAAAAAGACATCCAAGTTTCTAAGACACCCATTGAAGGTTCATGTTTTTGAGATAATCATGGAAAACTAGAGGATATGAAGACTTAAATATAATTCCTTTCTTGTTGTATTACCCATCTTATGCTTAGAATTTAATATTGGAAAATACATATTCCAATGAGAAATTAAGTTGGATGAAATGAAGGTCACGGTAAGCATGTTGACCACCTCATTAAACTAGTTTGATATTAGAAGCTCACTATTCACATTTCTAAATTATATTTATATTTTCATGGGCTTATTTGAAATAATTTTAATTTGGACAACCAACATTATTAACTGTCAAAGATTCAAACCAAGGGTTATGTTGAGTATCTCCATTTACCAGGGAAATCAAATCATTTCAAGTTGTATTTAATACTTTTTTGAAGTCAATTTCTACATCAAATATCACTTTATCCATCTAATTATATTATGGATGATTTAGATGTTGTTGTTATTATTATACATATTAATGTAATTTAAGTTGACTTGTAAAGATGGGGCAAGCTTTTGATTTTCTTCTTGCAAAAAATTAAAAGAAATTTCATTATTCAATCATTATAAGTTTTCACAAAATCTATATTGAGATTATCCATTCAAATTTAAAATAATCCATGTATATTGAAATGAACAAAAAATTTCTCACACAAACACTCATAAATAAATAAAAATGCATAAAATTTTGAGTCCAGTCTTGTATGCTACTATTTCTTAGGATCCTACCTTAAGGCATTCCCATTGCAACATATGATGCAATTTCTAGTTTATAAACAAACAATATATTCATTTAACAACTATACAATTTCATTGTTTAAAAATTTAATAATGACACTAATATTAATAATAATATATAAAAATATTAGTAATATTAATAATAATAAATAGAGATTAGTTTAATTTGGGCGATGAGATGAAATAATAATTTTAATATTTAATAATTCATCAATGAAAGGAATGGGAAATTTATCTTTAATGGTGAGATTATTGAGCTCCCTATAATCCAGACACATGTGCCATGATCCATCCTTCTTGTGTACCAATACTACAGGAGTAGAGAAATAACTTTTACTAGCTTGAATTATACCCACCTCTAACATTTCTGCAATCATACGTTCAATTTCACTCTTTTGGACATAAGGATATCTATAAGGCCGGATGTTTGGAGGAACACTTCCTAGAATCAAATGAATAGCATGATGATGATCATGAATAGGTGGGAGTCCTTCGGGAGTTTCAAACACCTTGGAATGATGGTCCAAGACTTGTTGGAGATCTGCAGAAATAGATGATTTTGATGTTCGAACTTCTAGTGAGCATAATTGTGCAATTACGCCTCGTTGTTCTTTATTTAGAAGCTTTGTCATCACATTAGAGCTTATTATCTTTCCTGGCTTCCCTGCAATGCCCCGTAATTTGACTTCCTTTCCCTCTGAAAAAAAATTTCAAGAAAAGTTCTTGAAAATTAAAAGCTACCATCCCCAAAGATTGTAACCATTTTACTCTTAGTACAACATCAGCACCTCCCATAGGAATGGAAAGCATTGGATTATTCAATATATATTCCCCCATGGTTAGCTTGATATTATGGAATTTTGTAGAGAAATTTATAGTTCCTCCATTTGCAACCATCACTTGACATTCTGGTGTTGGGTATAGGAAACAATTCAATTCCTTGGCTACCTTACAATGAATAAAATTATGGCTGCTACCTGAATCAATCAACACTATTACCTTTTTCTTCTTGATATGTACTTCTATCCTGAGAGTTTGAGGAGTCGTAATTCCTGCCAATGCATTAAACGATATGGTCAGACTCATTTCTTCCTCTTCTAGGGCTAGTTCCTGGTGTATATCCTCTTCTTGTTCATTTTCTTCTTCCTCTTCACAATCTATGTAAAATAATTTCTTCTCAACACACTTATGACATTTAGTGTATTTTGCTATCACAACTATAGCAAAGCCATTTTGCTATTTTTTCTTCCAATTGTTATGGTGTCAACCTTGTAGGTTGTGGAAATCTAGGCTATCATTTTCTCCGTAAAAATTAACCAAGTGACAATTTTTTTATGGGAGCAAAGCCATCAATACCATACAAATGTATTTTGTTCTAAATTTAAAGTTGCAATGTGTACCTTTTGTGTGTTTTTCACATTATGGAGATCAAAATATTGCTCCATCTGAGTATCCATCTGAGGATGCTTTCCATCAAACTTCCTCATATCCATTTTTTGAATATGGTGGTTCTTCCCACCAACATTAGAGTTTATGAAGTCACGATTAACATTTATTTTGTTCTCATCATGAGTTTACTCTACTATCTTTTCACCATTAGGAAACATTTCTTGCATCAACTTTGTCAAACCTTCCATGTCTGCTTTTAGATCATTCTTCATGTTTTCCATGTTTTATTTCATTTTTTTATCGATCTTAGCTTCCATGTGATCCATCTTAGATTCCATGCCTTTGTTCAAACCATCCATCTTCGCTTCCACATCTTTCTTCAAAACTTCCATTTCATTTTTTGTTGCTCTTTGCGAGAGCGAAATTTGGTGCACTTTCTCTTGTAATTTTGATAGATCATGTTGCATTTATTCATCTTCATGAGTCATAGTAGAGCCTTATAAAGTCTTAATGGGTGTTGAATTATTTTTACGAGGCATTTTTTAGAACCCAATACTGATATCTATTCTACAATATGCCCTTGGAATCAATTCAAATTGATTCTTCAAACAAGACTTATGCAATTTGGAAAAAAAATACACAACTTTTGCTTGCTTTTGAGGATCTCGATATTGAAATTGGATTATCTCTGTGATTGCGGTGCTTCAATATCTGAAATTTGGCACTTAGGTAGCCTTATGAATTATATTTCGAATGCTATAGGTCTGACTTGATTTGGATCCTCCAAGGAAAATTTATGTCCAATCTCCCACAATGACCTAGTTATGGACTGGTTCAGTAGAACGAACTTGTACGACCTGCCACGTGTCACTGTTTCATCTTTTAGCTCTGAAATTGATAGCAAAGGAACTAAATTCCATGTACTTGCGACCATTTTTTATGGAACTCCAATCTAATGCTCAGAGATAGTTATGAAGATTTTCCCACGATCACCTCTTTGAGATGAAATTTAGGAGCTTGAAAAAGCACTAACTTCCATAGATCAAATCTCCTAAAATATTTTGAACCAAGCTCTGAAATTTTGCAATGAGTTTCCTTAGTATTTCAGCTTTGCGCCCTAAAAATTCTAGATTCTAAACCTTCATAGAAAAATGTTATAACACAAATTCCACTATGACCTGTTTAGATTAAATTAAGGAGCCTACAAAAAGACCTAACTTCCACAAATCATATCTCTGAAAATATTGCAAACCAAGCTCTGAAAATTTGCGATGATGTTCCTCAGGATTTTGGCTTCACACCCCAAAAATTTTAGCCTCTGAAACTTTGTAGAAAAATTTTTATAGCGAACATTCCACGATGACCTGTTTGGAGCAGTGAAACCCTAGAATCGAAAGCTCTAATACCAAATGTTGTGAAGCCAACTCCAAAAATAGAAGAAAAGAGATATCAATGCCTTAGAAATAAGACACTTTGAGGGGAAAACCTCCAATACATTACATGAATGAAAAATTCTTGGATGATACAAATTACAAAACTTCCTTTCTATATATAAGAGTCCATGGGGCCACAATGTAATCCTAGCCAACCTAACAATAATAATTTAAGGGCAAAATAATAACGATATGGGGGTTACAGGGGTACAATAATAACTATAAGGTTGTTACACTAACAACAATAAGGTACTATACTAGTAATATAGGGACCTAACAAAGCCAAGGTCTTCCTAGGTTCAGTGGGTGACCACCTACTGAAGATCGAGTGTGCAATATAAGGAGATCCACAGGGTAATTCCATGAGTCTACTGAAATTATCACATCCTCTAATTTCCCTACTGCTTTAATTATGGATATGTCTACAAGTTCCAGGATAGTAGGGGTTGGTTTAATGTTTGCAAGTCCTAATGTGTTCATTGTTTCAGCAGTAATAATGTTAATGGATGCTCCCAGTTCCACCAGTACTTTTGGGATTTTCACCCCATTAATCTGTACTGTTAGAATCGGGTTCCTAGGGCCTTCGTATTTTATAGGCATGATTTTTCCTAACATGATATCAGATATTTTGCCCACTACATGAATGGTTAGTGGATCCTTAGGCTTCCTCCTGGGTTTCTTTGAGCAGTATTCTTTCATATTTTTTGTGTATATAGGTACATCCCTTATAGCTTGTACCAAGGGTATTTTAACAAAGAGATTCTGTAGTTCCCATAGGAAGTGAAATTCTGCTTGAGGGTTTGGCTTACTCATGGTCAATCTTTCACGGTATGGAGGAGAAGTTAAATGACCTTGATTAGGAATAGCTTGGGGAGGTGTTCGATTTATTAAGTTTTGATATGAATTCTCCCTCATTGTTCTTTGTTTTGGTTCTGTTTCTTCATTGTTAAATTGTTCTGTAATAATGGGTGAAGTAGGTGTATTTACTACCTGACTAGACCGTAGGTTTATTTGATTGAGCTCCGCAGTAGAAATGTTGTAGGATGGAAGTTTCAGATTGTTCATTTGCTGGACACCGTTATTGTTCAGATTCGGGTTAGGCTGGTTAGGAAGCTGGGGTCTAATGGTTGGGTTCCCTAGGCGTACATTGGAAGGCAACTGAATTTGTTGTTGAGGCATAGGTTGAGGAAACTGTCTAGTAGGAGGAGGTCCCCGCCAGGTCTGATTCGAAGAAGGATTCAGAGCAGCTTGAGGAACCCATTATTGCCAAGGGGGATACTGATATTGAGACCACATGGCTGAAAATGGTGCAGATTGGGGACACATATTAAAATTTTTAAAGTATTGGGATAGGTCCTGAAACATACCTAGATACATAGTCGGTGGTTAAGGTTTCCATGGCTTCTTCTGCCCCATGAAGGATAGCTGGTCTACCACGTTTTCTTCACTTTCCCCTTGGAAAACTACTTTCAGCCCAGGCAAGGAAGGACACGAACTGGTCACATGAGTCTGTTCATAGATTGCATAGGCTTCCACCATGTTCAGCGGGCCTTCCTTCAAAGGGTGCTTCTTTTTGCACTGTGGGAAGAATATGGAAATGTTTTTTTCCAACTCCATCTGCTTCTGTTTTTCCTATAGAGTGTCCACATGGGCTGAGAGTGTTCTTAAAATATCGGTCCTTAGATATTCCAATATATTTCCAATCTCTACTTTGCTGACCCCTCCACTGGAGGTCTTTTATGATTGAACCCCTTGCCCACTTCTTGCAACTCCCTATGAACACTTGATACAATAATCATAGATAGTTTCAAAGTTTTCTTTTGAGATATCCCCTTTTCCTACTATATTCAGAACTTGCAGAGAGTCTTACCTAAGTGCTCGAAGAAGAATTATATTTAGAATGTCCTTATCCAGGTCACTATGTCCAGACCTCGACAGTATGTATTTAAATCATTCTACACAGTCCTCCATATTTTCATCCTCTTTCTCTGTAAATTTAAATATTTCTTCCTTAATGTCACAAGACTTACAATAATCTTTTTACTTCTCCAAGAAAGCTTCTTTCATCCCTTCCCATTAGGTAATCGTACTCCCTCTTAGACCCATAAACCATCACAGGGCTGTCCCCTTTAGGGTAGTAGGGAATATCTTCAATTTCTGGGCATCAGCAATATAGTCATATCTGCAGCAAAAAATATCAAACTCAAAAAGGAATGTATCAGGGTCTTCAGAAGAGAGCCCATGAAAGCTAGGCAGGGTTGTTAAAGGGATGGGTCTCATTGATGCACCACCTATGATGTTTCAAATGGGAAAATCAATAGAGGAACTTAGAGGTGCCATAAATACCCTCCAATTCTCACTTGGAATTTCAACTGGTTTCACAGCTGGTATGTGGAGTGATTCAACCATAAAAGGTTGACTGCACTCCCCTGGTCCCTTGGTGACTCAAAATATTTCAAAAATTCATTTACCAAATCAGAATCGTTTGGTTCAGCAACAGGAATTTTTACAGTGTTGTCTTGGTCTCTTGGGGATGAAAACCCTTTTTTAGGTTCTTCTTCCCAATCAGAATTACTCAGTTCTTCTGATCCCGTACTTGCCACTTCTTCCCCTTCTGCTGCTGATAAGGATTCTTCCTCCACTAATACATTGTTGGTTAAATATTCTATCATAGAAAGAACACCCTCTGGTAAAGTGGATGACACTGGTTTCTCTCTGGACTACCCTTTGGACTTCATCTAGATTATAAACCTTATAGCATCATAGGATGATGCCTCAGATCTAGATTTTTCACTAATTTCCTGAATGTATGTCTTCCTTCGAAGATCCTTCCCTTTCTTTGGGCTCTTCCTCTATCCCTCTTATTCAAATCCTTCTTCATGCAAATTGTAAAGAGGATTCATCAAAAGGAATCAGCAATCACTCAAGACTCGGAATAGGACAGATAACTTCCTCCCTAGGACGAGCAAAGAGATTCAAATAGAAAAATAAAAAGAAAAAGAAAAATCAATGTTCAGGACCTGAAGTAGAGTATTCAAATACCCTCCCCAGGATGAGAAGTTGGCCCCTAAAAGAAAACAACAATAAATAAAAGCAGAAAACTGGAAACTACATCCAAGACTTAGGGAAAGGTTACAAAATACCTTCCCCAAGATGAGGGATTAATTTTTAATGAGAGAAAGAAAAATAGAACAAAGTAGAAAGAAAAACGGCATATATGCTTAGTACTTGGAGCAGGGTAATAAATGCCCTCCCCAATACGAGAGATCAATTTTACCGAAAAACAAATAAAAAATAGGAAATAAAACACAAAGCACTTACACTCAGGACTTCAAGTTGGGTAAAATATTCCCTCCTCTAGACGAGAGATTGACCCTAAGATCTGTTGCAGATCCTATTCTTGCATGCGTTAGCCTTCCCCAGCAATGGTGCCAAAATGTTGATGTCCAGATATGAATAGAATTCAACCCTTTTCTCCACTTAAATTATCAACTCGAGGGCATTAGTTATTTCTAGACTAACGACAAAGTATATGCAGATACAAGCGCATGATCTATTGTAGATCACAGGTTTTAATCCATAACACACAGATCAATGTAACAACAATAAAATAAACTACAGAAATAGAAAGAGAATCCACAACAATTAAAAATAAATTGTAGCTGTAGCAAATAAATCACACTAAAACACACACTACAAGGGAAATAGGGAAACACAGCACCTGATCAAAAGAGTGGGCCTAGCTCTCTAATCAGGGTTGCGGTAAACTCACGAATTAAAGTTGAAACAACAAACTGTTGTGCATTTAACTAATAATAGAAGAGACTCATTACAAGATCTGTAATTCACATCCCACAGGCATCTTTATACAATTGTCCTGAAACCCCCGATTCTTCTCAGTAACTCCATAATTACAAAAATACATCTTGTTACAACAACAACCTAGTTGCCCAGCAAGAAATTGTAAAAAGGCCTGAAATGGCACTAATACAAACAATTTTGTTACACTGTAATAGCAAATAAGGAAAACGATGATGATGATGGGTTGTTCCTTGACTCGTGACCACAACGCTTTTGTTTTAGCCAAATTTGAAGAAATATTGGAATTAATATGTAAAAAGGTAAAACCTCCATGACAAATACTTCATTAATCAAATATCCCATGAAATATAGGAAAAAGGGTTTTACCTCATGTGTTTAAGAATAAAAATGGTACAAAGAGATAGAAAGATAGGGTAAAATGAGAGAGGAAAGTATAAAAATATGGTACCCCACAATCATCACCTCCTCGTTTCTAAGTTTTGATAATCTGAATGCTAATAGTTTAAGGAAAGAGATACTCAAATGGTTGTTTGTTTCTAGTTATCTGTTGGAATACTAGGGAGATCGCTCTTATTTGCAAGAGGGATTTATCCAGAAAATAAATTGGTGACTCCATCAGGGAACGAGTTCTCCTTTGTGTCCTTTTGTAACCTTTTATGACTTTAGACCCTTTTACGAATTGAAATTTCTACGTTGAAAAATTTTCTTTTTTTCTTTTTTCTTAATTTTCTCAATCTACGTGGTTTTTGTTCAAAAACAGATTGTAGATGTGCAAAATTTTTCTTTAGAAACAATGTGCATATGCACTGAACTCTCTTATCTACCTGCACAACCCTGTAATTTTTTTGAAAAAGTTAAGTTTTCTCTGATTTAGGTCCAATTTTTGGTTTTTATGATCCTATTAGCTTGTTTACAATCCTATTAAGTCTATGTTAAGTTAATTGGGTGTTTTTAATTTGATTTCCTTTGGTCATTACTTCAAGGTTTGGCTCAGTTTCTTAACATTTTTTGCATCTTTTTTCATTTGTTTTAATTTTGTCTGGGTGTTAATCACCTTTTAGTGTTTTTACTTTTGACCTTTGGAATTCTCACCAAATTTTCTTTACTTACTCTTTATTGGTTCTTTATATTATATTGGTGAAGGAAAATAGTCTTGTTGTTCTTTCGCTGATTTGGAATCATCTTCTGTGAGAGAATTCTCTTGCATATATTACATTTGCATAGTTTTCAAGTGAATTGTGTATATATTACAGTTGCATAGTTTACATTCTCGAAAAATCAACCGTAGATTTAGATCAGTTTTTTTGGTTGTATTTTTTAGGAAAATCACTTATCTTTACAGTTTTGGGTTTTTAGTTTTGTTGGTTTTTTGATCTATCAAAAAGGGCTTTTCACTTCTGTGAATCTCATAATATATTCATTTATGCCTATTGTAAATATTTATTTCATCGATTGAAAGATAGTGTCTCTCATTAAAAGATAGCCTGATTTGAATTTACATGTTTTTATGCTTGTTTTAAAACATAAAGATAAAAATTGTTTTGAATTGATTAGGATTACTTTTTCTTGCCAAAATTGGTTACTCGTATGGTCCACAATTCATAAATAAATTCATTTCTATATAATATTTTCAATGCAATATTAGTTATGTAAAGTGCTCAAACTTACACAAGATATCAAGTTTAAGTTTACAACATGTATCATAGACCATTACAAGCTTGCTACTTTGGATTCCATTGAAACTCTTGGTTATTCCTATGGTCCACAATTCATAAATCAATTCATAAGAAAAATGCAGCAGTGATACACCTCATATCCAATGTAAATGCAGCAGTGATACACCTCATTAAGGTTGTGTGAAGTCTATAATCTTCCAGCGATTTGTCAAAAGAGAAACATCTCTTATGGTTGCATCAAAGTTCTGCAAGACTTCAAATTTGAATAACTGCACTAATATGGTATGTATATACGTATTTCAATACATAATAAATTATTCGAGGCAATGTAAGCGTAATTATAAGGTCATCAAAGTAATCAAACCATGAAATAGACTATATTACAAGAAATACTACCATGAAAAAACCCATTGGCAAAAAAACCTTGATGTGAATTTATCACATAGCCAAAATATATCTAACATGGAAAAAAAATGAGAAACAACAATTATATTTAATTTTATTGAAGCAATAAGCATGATCGAATTAAATATGCCCAACCCTAGTTTTCACAAACGTCATCTTCAATGAAAGCATCATTCTTTTTCTGAGAGAAAAAAAAAAGACATTCAACTTTCTAGACACCCGTTGAAGGTTCATGTGTTTGAGATAGTCACAAAAAGCTAGAGGATATGAAAACTCAAATATAATTCCTTTCACGTTGTATTAGGCATCTTATGCTCAAAAATTAATATTGGAAAATACATGTCCCAATGAGAAACTAAGTTGGATGAAATGAAACTATCAAAGATTCAAACCTAGGGTTCTGTTGAGTATTTCCATTTACGACGGAAATCAAATCATCTTAAGTTGTATTTAATACTTTTTTGAAGTCTATTTTTACATCAAATATCACTTTATCCATATGATTATATTATGAATGATTTAGATGTTGTTGTTATTATTATAGTATTAGTGTAATTTGGGTTGACTTGTAAAGATGGGGCAAGCTTTTGATTTTCTTCTTGCAAACAATTAATAGAAATTTCATTATTCAATCATTAGAAGTTTTCAAAAAATCTATATTGAAATTATCCATTCAAATTTAAAATAATCCATGTATATTGAAATGAACAAAAAATTTCTCACACTAACACTTATAAATAAAAAAAATTGTATAAAATTTTGACTTCAGTCTTGTATGCTACTATTTCCTAAGATCCTACCTTAAGGCATTCCCATTGCAACATAAAATGCAATTTCTAGTTTATATACAAACAATATATTCATTTAATAACTATACAATTTTTGTTTAAATATTTAATAATGGCAATAATATTAATAATAATATATAAAAAGATTAGTAATATTAATAATAATATATAGAGATTAGTTTAATTTGAGCGATGAGATGAAATAATAATTTTAATATTTAATAATATTAAATATAACCATTTTTTATTTTTATTTAAATAAGATATATTATTTAAATATCAATTATCTAGCACTTACGAATCAACCCAAAAAAAAAAAAAAAAAAAGAGCAAACGGTATAAAGAATTCGTACAATTTTTAACGTGATAAAAAAACACAAACTAACGGTGGTAATTGCTTTGGATGAATTCGTACAAAATATTTCCGAAGACGGTCGAACTCATGGTTTGCGCTAACAGTTCAAAATATTTTTAAATTATCCGTTGGATGTATGTCTATTTAAACAGAGCCACCTTAATTTCATTGCCAAGATGTAGATGGATTAGGGTAACAGTGGTGCCAAAACAATCGTTCTATCAAATTTCGTTGCCAAGATGGAGATGGATTAGGGTAACAGTGGTGCCAAAACATTTGTTTCCTTATATTTCTGTTTCTCCATTTTCACCTATGAATTGTCACTCGTTTTAATAGTTATCTTTGATGGGATGGGCTTCTGTTTGATATTTGTGAGTTCTTTTCTGCTTTCACAATAATATAAAGTGTACTGTTGTAACTATTGATTCAGGATATATTGATATGGCAATATAGCGAACAATTCGGCTCAGTAAATTAATTTCCACTATAGCCCTCCTCTCTATTACATGCTCAAATATTCTATTTATCATTACTATTTATGTTCAAAATTACTTTCAATTAATTATTATGTCCAGGAAATAATAATTGTCGATGTTGATCATCTGTAGCAAAGGGTTTTTGAAGTGGAATGTGATCGATTTTAAATACAAACCATAATGAGAAATGGGTAAACTGTGATCAATTTGCTACATGTTTTAACTATTTTTAAGTGCATGCGCTGATCCTCGTGTGACAATTGATTAAAAATCTAGCTCTGCTAAACTCCCGATCTTATCATACCTCGTTTGTACTCCTGTGATTAAAGATTTAGTAATGGATCAAAAGATTTCGCTCGTAAAAAAGGTTATAGTTATCATTTCCTTTTCATACTCTCTTCAAGTTTAGGTTAAATTATCTGTTCATTTTCAGTTACCTTAAATTAATTGTTATTTTAATGAAACATTAACAAGCGAATTCTGGTTTGATTGACTTAGATCACGAATGTTGAGGGTTGTTGTTGAGGATGATGATTTATTTTTGATACAAACTATAATAAATGGGTATTTTACATTTTAATTATTTGTGAGTTTTACAAATTGATAGCTAGCTATTAAAGAAAAATAAAAGAAAAATAATAGTGAGATGATCTAAAAACAAAAAATATTTAAGCAGGAACGTTACAGTATTTCCATGCTTTCCATGGAAATTTAAGCAGGAAATGAACCTAACCAGAACTTCACCATTTTTCGCGTCCTTTAAGAAGGCTATATTTATTTCGCATCCTTTAATAAAACAATGAGCGAGTCAATTTGAAACGGCATTTTAAAGTATTTCGTTAATTTAGATTAAAATCTAAGATTGTGTATGGGAATTTATTTCGCATCCTTTAATAAAACAATGAGCGAGTCAATTTGAAACGGCATTTTAAAGTATTTCGTTAATTTAGATTAAAATCTAAGATTGTGTATGGGAGAAATGAAGCTATGAGATCATGAGGCAGTGGTAAGTTCATGATAGTACTAGGTTTGGCATGTGTGATGTAATTATTAAAAAAAAAATAGGTCAGCCAGTAAGCTAGTTTGTTATTGCATTTACGAGTAATGAAATCGGGTTTACTTTTCATTTATAGAGTATTTACATGACTTAATTAAAATTTAGGGTTATGTATTTAAGGAAAAGAAAATATCACAAACAAAATTAACTAAAGAGAAGTTATTATGAGCTTCAATATATAACTTTACATTCTTAAGGCTCCACAAAATGTCTTTTCAAGATTTGTCAACTTTCTCTCACTTCCTCTATTTAAAGATTATAATTTATAAGTCTTCCGTGGCCATTCCTCTATTTAAAGATTATAATTTATAAGTCTTCCGTGTCCATGATTTTCATACCTTCTTCCTTCTATTTGGTTATTTTAATTCAAAAAACTTTTTTATAAAAGTACATTTTGTTTTTAATTAATTTCCTCACAATTATTCTTTTTAACTTAAAAGATACTTAAAATACATTATTCCTTGAAATAATTGTTATTTTAGATTTTTATTTAATTATCACTAATGATTAGGAGGATGGTAGGGATCTAATCTTCATGGAATTTTCTATAATATTTTTAGTAGTAGAATCACTTATCAAAACTTTAGATTTATCTCAAAAGTGGTTATGTCATGTTTGTGATTTTAAATAGATTGATGAATTAAAAAAAAATTGTCATATGAACATGAATTATGGTTTTATGGGCATGTGGTATTAGTAAGAGCCTATTTACAAGTAAAAAATCTAAATGATAAAATGGAGGCTAATCTCTATGATTAAGAATATTGTTACATGTTTTTAAATGTGTATATGTTTAACTCATACATTATTATTTTTATAATTAATAATAATAATAATTTCAGATTGTAAACTTGTGTGATCCATAATTGTTTAACTAATTCTTCTGGAAAAATAACAATAGCATTAGGAGACGAACTACACTGGGTAGTTCCAAACCTGTTGGCCCTCCTAATGATATTGTGATTTTTGGGGAAGAATTAGTTAAATAAAAATTATTATTAAAAATAAACAATAATTTTATTATCTAATTTTTATTTATTTTTTTAATTTTAGGAATGTGAGATGTATCATGTAGGTGTTTTGATGTCTATTAACATTTACCAACCATTTAATTTATATGAATATGTTAATTATTATTATTAATTAGAAATTATAAATTTTTGAAAACCATTATCTTTTGAATCTCTTATCATTAAACTTCTTTTCTAGAAGTATTTTTCTTTTACTAAAAATTCTAATTTTATTTGTGTCATTATATTTTGCTCTTGTATTATAGTATTTTTACATATTATATGTTTTACTCCTACATTATAATATTCTTAAATATTATATAAAAAATTATAAAATATATCACAATATTTTATATATAATATACAAATAATTAAACTTAAGGGTATTTATAATATCTTTTAATCATTTCAAATTTAAATCTTACCCATTAAATATTAGATGTGTTTCTTATTATTAAATATATGTTTAAAATGATAAATTACATTACTTATTGCTTATAAAAAAAAAAGATAAATTACATTACTTATTAATGATTATTTCTAGATCATCTTTCTTCCATGCTATGTTAAAGGAGTATAGTTATAGTTTATTTAAATACAAATGACTGTGATATGGTACTTGAAAATAATTCAATGGCTATATGTGGTTTTTTTATTTCTTATTTTAACTATTTGGAAGATGGTATTGTTGTGATAATTGATTAAAGTTGTAGCAATGGAACAAGAGATTTACCCTTGCTATGAGCTTCTAAATATGTCGATCCTCTTTCTTTCATGTTATGTTAAAGGAGTATAGTTATTATTCATTCTTTGTTCATTTTTTGTTGAAGGTGAGGATAAATTAATTGTTTTGTTAATGAAACAATAATACATAAATTTTGGTTACCCAGATGCGGGTGCTTTGCCGTGATCGAAGTGGCCACCTCGGTGCCATGTGGCAGGAAAACTGTCCATCCGACGTGCCCGCACATGGTCGCCCACTCAACGTTAAATACCCAAGAAATCCCGTCTTAAATTCACAGTTCGACACCTTCATTACGAGGTCCTCCTGCTGCAAAGCATTAAGAGCTGTCAATTCTGTCACCATGGCTATTAAGACTGCTACCTGTGCCCATACGGCCTCCATTCAGCTCTCCCTTCTGTTATTTGTGCATGTCTCTCATTCCTCCTTTAGACCCCTGGTTCTTGGCCCTGATCATCCCTGTCTCAGCCTTCCCACGACATTCTCAGGTGGTGGCATCTCCTCTCTTGTGCTGCTGAGTGCTCCCTCCCTATCCTGTATTTTATCATGAAGTCTAAAAGTGGATTTCGAAGAGAATTGAGCATGAAGCCTTAGAACCTAATTAAGAAGATTCATGAATTAAGATGAATTAAAATACCTCGTAAGATTAACCAAAATCTTAATTTGGTTTATTGAATATTGAGGCAGCTTTATTTTTTCCATGAATTTATGAACTCCTATTGTATAAAGGAAAGTATGTTTCTTTGTAAAAGGAGGACTTTTTGAAGAGAGGAGTGTTGAGAGTGAGATATATAAGAGAGGAGATTTTTCCCTACTTCAAGAGGAAGTAGGCACTCTTAAGAAGATAGAAGACATAATTGGTGGAGACTTTGTCATTGCAAATTTATTGAAGGAGAAAATCCATCCTACTTGCATAAAGACAACATCGAATTACAGCGATGATTGATGAGATCAACTTCGACATTCTAAAACTCTTTCAGCCACCAAGTTGTCAAAGGTCCATAAAGCTTCAGTTCCTTAGTTTTTTTTAATGTGTGAATCATCCATGTATTTTCTTATGTGTTGAAAGAAAAGAGTTGTACCAGTTAGCCTGTTTAAGGGATGGTCCATATCTGCAACATCAGTAGTGCAACTGATGATTCATTGTAGCATATTTATCTTGGCTTGAAGAATACAACAGATGCACAATTCTGAGGCAGACCCAGAGAAATCAGATTTACCATTCATCTATAGAGTATCTTCATGACTTAGATTAAAATTTAGGGTTATGTATTTAAGGAAAATAAAATACATAACCCTAAAAAATATAAAAAAATAAAAACTAGTATATTAGCTGGCTCAATCTTTTAATAACAAGGAATGTGTTTTTTCCCCTATTTTAACTATTTTGAATATGGTACTGTGTTGATAATGATTAGAGATCTAGTAATGGAGCAAAAGACCACTTAATGTCATCAGGTAAAATTCAGCTATGCTAAATATCTGGATTACCTTTTTTCTGTGCTATGTTAAAGGAGTATAGTTATAGTTGATTTAAATATAAATGACTATGATGTGGTACTTGAAACTAATTAAGTGGTTATATGTGGTTCTTTTTTTTTCTTATTTTAACTATTTGGAAGCTGGTGCTATTGTGATAATTGATTAAAGTTGTAGCAATGGAGCAATAACAACGGAACAAGAGATTTCGCCTTGCTATGACTTTAAAGTCATCTCTTCTAAATATGTCGATCCTCTTTCTTTCATGTTATGTTAAAGGCATATAGTTATTATTCATGCTTTGTTCATTTTTTGTTGAAGGTGAGGTTAAATTAATTGTTTTGTTAATGAAAAAATAATACGTAAATTTTGGTTACCCAGATGTAGGTTCTTTCTCGTGATCAGAGGGGCCACCTGGGTGCCATGTGACAGGACAACTTCCCAGCCCATGTTCCCGTTGATGGTCGCCCACTCAACATTAAATGCTCGAGCAAGCCTGTCTTAAATTCACACTTCACCACCTTCATTACAAAGTCCTCCAGTTGCAGAGCATTTAGAACTCTCGATTCTGTCACCATGGATATTAAGCCTATTACTCGTGCTCATTCAACCTCCATTGAGCTCTCCCTTCTACTATCTGTGCATGCCTTCCATTCCTCATTTCAACACCTAGTTCTTGGCCCTTCTCAGCCCTGCCTCAGCCTTCCCATGATATTCTCAGGTGGTGGCATCTCCTCTCCTGTGCTGCTGAGTGCTCCCTCCCTATCCTGATATTATGCTCCTTTGGGTGTCATGCCAAAGCATCACCGTATGTAGTGTAGAAGAGCTGGAGGTCGCGGCCTCCCCTCAGACCACCTCTATCGCATGCCATGGGAAGGGAACTGAATATTTTGGTGGGCTGAGAGCGGCCGAGCAGACTCGACCCTATCAATCTTTCAGCCCAATTATCCTTGCAACTACTTGTCTCCCCTCCAACCTCCTCAAGCATTCAACCCAAAGAGAGACTACGTAAGTCGACCATCCTACCTGAGCTGGCCTTTATCCCTCGCAAGATGAAGGCTCTCCCTATGCAGAGTGCCTCCAGTAGCATCCACTCCACCAATAACAATTTGGGTTCCGACGATGGTAGAAGCTCAAACAGTGATGCAGGAGATAAGAATGAGCACAACAATCAGATCACGACCACCTCCAATTAGACAGACACACCGGGGTCACCACATCCTCAAGTCACTAGCCACGCATTAAGAAAGGAGGATGAAGAGTCATTCTACGCTTGCAGGGTCGAGGAGGAAAAACCCAACTCTAGCAAGAAGAATGATGGTCCACACTGGTTTGAATTACAGGGTGCACTTCTCTCCTTCTAGTTTTTTTGTAGCGTTCTCTAGTCTAAACATGCATTGGAAGACTTCGGTCTAAAACTTCAGTTTAAATTTTGCTACTGTGTATGATGGTTTCCCATTCTGAGAAGCCTCTATTTTGTGCTACTGGTGGACTGGTTTCCCCAACTGGGGTAGTCCGTTCTCTGGTTTCAAACTCTTCATACTTCCCTTTGGAATTGGCTTGCCAAGTCTGGAGGAAGAGATATGTGATATTTTTCTCTGTATAATATAATAGACGTAGTCTAACTTAGAAAAAAAAATATAAATTTTGGTTTGGTTGAATTTTGTCACATGCTGGCATAGAAAAGGGTTGTTGCACCAGATGGTGATTTATGTTAGATACAAATGCTCATAAATGGGTATGTATATATTTTAAACATTCCCGGGTCTTAGAAATTGATAGCCAGCAATAACGAAAAACACAATTGTTAGATGATATAAAATAGAAAATATACTCATAATCGAAATACCATCCAATGGTCTGTACAATATTTCCATGTTTTGCATTGAAATCAAGGTTGTTTATATCAAGAAATGAAAAGCTTAAGAAGTCTTGAGATAAATAGGCAGTTACAATATTTATTTTGTGTCTTTTAATAAATAATAAGCTGCCAACATTATCATATTTATTTGATTTTAAAGTATTTCCTTGTTATTAAAAGAATGAGCCAGTTAATATACTAGTTTTTATTTTTTATATTGTTATTAATGAAATGGGATCAACTGCAGAGTGTATATTCATGATTTACATAAAATATAGGGTTGTGTACTTAAGGATATGAAAATATCATAAAAGAAAGGAGATAAATATGTAGTAATGAAATGGGATCAACTACATAGTACTTCATAAGAGTATTTTCATGATTTAAATTAAAATCTAGAGTTGTGTATTTAAGTAAATGAAAAGCTCACAAATGAAACTATGAGATAGATATATAGTAATAACTTTGTAAGATAAATAGGTAGTAAAAAATTTAGTATGAATTTTATTATATAAATGTATATTTTCAATGTTCAATAAAATTGTTTTTTAAGATTTGTTAGCTTTCTCTTAGTTCTTTGACTTGACTTGAGGATTTTTCGACTTCTTTTTCGTTGGTTATTTTAACTCAAAAATATCTTTTATAAAAGTGCATTTCATTTCTAATTAATTTCTTCATAATTACTCATCTTAAATTAAAATATCCTTAAAATTCATTATCCTTGGTAATGTTGCTACCAAACTTTAACTTTTTAATTATAGCTTCTTTTTTTTAATTAGAAGGGTTTAGAAGAGTGCATTTCATCTCCAATTAATTTCTTCATAATTAATTATCTTAATTTATAATATACATAAAATTCGTTATCTTTGAAATGGATTTTTTTTTGTTAATTACAAATCTTTATTTTAGAATATGTTTATGGAATTTAATTTGATTATTAATAATTATCAAATAGATGGTAAGGATTTAATATTTGTAGAATTTTCTATAATATTCTTCGTATAAATCACAAATCAAAGATTTATATTTATCTTGAAAGTAGTTATGTCATATCTCTATTTTTAAGTAAATTGACTAAAAAAAAAAAATATCCCTTGAACGTGTCATATCAACCTGAATTATTGTTTTGTAGACACATGGTATTAACAAGAATCTATTTACAAGTTAAAAATATAAATGGTGTAATGGTTTAAAAAAATTATAATTTCTTCAATGATTTTTTATAATTTTTTAATCTTGGTAATGTGAGATGTATCATGATGTAAATTTTTTATGTTTACTGACATTTACCAACATTTTAATTTATATTACTCTTGTAGTTATTATTATTGACTATAAATTAGAGAAACTCAAAAACCATTATTTTTTTTTTGTTTGTAAATTAGGTGGGTCCATTCCATTTTCTATTTATATTTTAAAGGCAGGCTACAAAATATAAAATTTAACAATTAAAACTTGGCCTCAACCTGCCCGCAGCAGGTTTGTTGGCCATCTAAAAGCATGATAAGCAGTCCAAAACTAAAATTGTTTCATCCTCCTAAACTTTTCTTGAGCTGTCTGTTCTGTGATTCCTATACTTGCTTTCCTAGAGCAATTTATAGATTGATTTCTAAATAGTAATATCATCAAAATTTAAGACACCATTAATTTCATTATTTCTAAAAGGCATACTGTTATACTTCTGAGGAAGAAACTGGGGTTGGTTCCTTTGCAGTGGTGCCAGGCATATCTGTTTGTTGTATCTGATGTAATATCTGTTGAAGGATTTTTTCCATCCTTCCGACTTTATCATCCAGCCTACTAACTCTGTCCACAGTCTG
Organism: Pinus albicaulis; assembly: GCA_034641835.2. Classification (NCBI taxonomy): domain Eukaryota; kingdom Viridiplantae; phylum Streptophyta; class Pinopsida; order Pinales; family Pinaceae; genus Pinus; species Pinus albicaulis. The sequence continues at coordinate 155,634 of JAXQQM020070762.1, read as the reverse complement.
GTATTAAGTTATCTTTATGTGTTGAAGTTGGTCCTGAATTTCTAGAATCTGAGCCTGCATGCTTGTCCCCTGCTTTACTGTTTCTGCCTGGGTGAGCATTGGATGAAAGCTCTGCATGGATTTTGCTATTAAGCATTTCACTATCCAGTATGTGTGGACAGTCTGATTGAACAAGGTGAGGCAGCCCCTCGTGTTTCCTGGATCTTGGATAAAATCCAAAATGTCTGCTTCTGTCTCATTATCCTCTGGCTCAGTTTGGATATCCCTCTCCCATCCCCGAATGACCTGCCTTGTGTTAGAGGAATTACCTATAACATAGGTAGCAGCATTATTTTTAAAATCCCTTGTCATTAGACTTCTTTTTCTAAGAAAATTTTTTCATTTACTAAGAATTTAAATTTTATATGTTATTTTCAACCTCTTGTGGTTATCAATTATTGAAAAGGATTTTGGATTTTCTAGTGTCAGAGAACATTTGTGGATGTTTAGAATGCCAACTAGAATCCATCTTCTAGATTATAATATTTTTTCATATTATATGTATTTCTCCTAAATCTTTGTATTCTTATCTATTGTATAAAAACAAGTAAAAAATAAATCATAATAATTTTAACTAAACTTAAGAGTATTAATAATCTATATTTAATATTTCAAATCTAAAACTTGCTCCATTAAATATTTGATAAGTTTTTTATTATTGAATATATATATTTTTAAATAAAAATATACTCATAATGATTATTTATATAAAAATTAATAAACATAAATATTACAAATAATAATGTTTGTGGATTTTTTTTTAAACACTAGAAAATTTCAAAATTCTATCCTCAATTTTTTATCTATATAAAAAATAATAAACATAAATACTAGAAGCTCCAATGTGTTTTAATATCAACTAGCACTTGGTCACTAGGTAAAAATATTCCAACACTTAATCATGTGATAATTGTTGATGGTTCCTATAATCCAACACATGATCTTTTAGGATTCTTTTCATGTGTGGATCTTTAGACAGACAAAGCATGTTTAGGCCTATCACTTGGTTTTGCAAGGAAGAATGGAGGAAAAAATATATAAGCAACATGTAGAAAAGGAGGGTCTTGCACCAAGAGTTGGTGGTAAGAAAAAAATTCATAGGTTCCTGACTAAGAGGAAGTTTTAATTCTATTAAATATTGAAGATAATGACAATGTTTCCAATAATTGTGATGAACTGAAAGAGTGACTCACTGAACTAGAGAATAAGGTTGAAGCTCTGGTTAGTTCTAATGTTAAGCTTCACAAACATATTCTGATTTTATGAAGAGATTACTTGAACATCATTACTCAAGTTGGATTGCCAATTTTCAAGAGACTCTTCTCTAGGAGAATGGAGATGGAAGAGAAAAATATGGCATGGGAAAATTGTGAAAATTTCAAGGAATCGAAAAATATCAAGAATTCCATGGAAATATCTCATGTTGAGATGGTCCAAGTAACAAATCAGCATGTTCAACAAAATGCTGGAAAGTATGACTTGAATTTAGGACAAGCCACAGTGTGAAATTTTAGTAAGAGAAATCATTCTAATGAACAAATTTCAATAATGGTGACAAAGTTATAGTACAAAGCATAAATAAAAAATCTAATAACATTGTTAACATCATCATAGTTGAGTAATAGGAGCCATGTTAATGACCAAAATTTCAACACTGGTGATAGAGTTATAGTACAAAGCCTAAATAAAAAATATAATAACATATAACATCCTATGGAGCTGAGGTTGCACACAGTGACACTGTCGTAGTACAAAATATGACTGGTAAATGTAATAAATTATTACATAATATCTGCCATAAGTTATGGTCTCCTGACAAGTCTTATATAGTATTTTCAATGCAATATTAGTTATATCAAATACTCAATATTACAGAAGATATCAAGTTTAATTTTACAGCAGGTATCAGAAACCATTACAAGCTTGCTACTTTCGATTTCTTTGAAACTCTTGGTTACTCCTATGGTCCACAATTCATAAATAAATTCATTTCTATATAGCATTTTCAATCCAATATTAGTTATATAAAGTGCTCAATCTTACACAAGATATAAAGTTTAAGTTTACAGTAGGTATTGGAGACCATTACAAGCTTGCTACTTTGGATTTCATTGAAACTATTGGTTACTCCTATGGTCTACAATTCATAAATCAATTGATAAGAAAAACGCAAAAGTGATGCACCTCATCTCCAACGTAAATTGATGTAGAAATTCCCATCCATTGGAATTTATCTTTTAAAAGAACCACACCATCTAAGCTTGATTCTAGTAAAGGTTATATGAAGTCTATAATCTTCCAGCTATTTGTCAAAAGAGAAACATCTCTTATGGTTGACATGACTTTATCACATAGCCAAAATTAATTTAACATAGAAAAAAATTAAAAGAAACAATTATATTTAATTTTACTGAAGCAATAAGCATGACCGAATTAAATATGCCCAACCCTAGTTGTCACAAACCTCATCTTCAATGAAAGCATCATTCATTTCCTGAGACAAAAAAAAATACATCCAAATTTCTGAGACACCCATTGAAGGTTTATGTGTTTGAGATAGTCACATAAACCTAGAGGATATGAAAACTAAAAGATCATTCCTTTCACGTTGTATTAGGCATCTTATGCTCTGAAATTAATGTTGGAAAATACATATTCCAATGAGAAACTAAGTTCGATGAAATGAAAGTGACTGTAAGCATGTTGACCACCTCATTAAACTAGTTTGATATTAGAAGCTCACTATTCTCATTTCTAAATTATATTTATATTTCCCTGGGTTTATTTGAAATCATTTTAATTTGGACAACCGACATTATTAACTATCAAAGATTGGAACCTAGGGTTATTTTGAGTATCTCCATTTACCAGGGAAATCAAATCATCTTAAGTTGTATTTAATACTTTGTTGAATTCTATTTTACATCAAATATCACTTTATCCATCTAATTATACTATGGATGATTTAGATGTTGTTGTTATCATTATACATATTAGTATAATTTGGGTTGACTTGGAAAGATGGGGCAAGCTTTCAATTTTCTTCTTGTAAACAATTAATAGAAATTTCATTATTAAATCATTAGAAGTTTTCACAAAATCTAGGTCTATATTGAGATTATCCATTCAGATTTAAAATAATCCATGTATATTGAAATGAACAAAAAATTTCTCACACAAATGTTAATAAATAAATAAAAAATGTATAAAATTTCGACTTCAGTCTTCTATGCTACTATTTCCTAGAATCCTAGCTTAAGGCATTCCCATTGCAACATATGATGCAATTTCTAGTTTATATACAAACAATATATTCATTTAACAACTATACAATTTTATTGCTTAAATTTGAGCCATGAGATGAAATAATATCTTTAATAATATTAAATATAACAATTTTTTATTTTTATTTAAATAATATATACCAATTATCTAGCACTTACAAATCAACCCAAAAAACAAACAAAGTTGAAAAGTCAAGTATCGAATTTAACGATGAACTAGTTAAATTGGTATAATTAAATGGCGGGGAAATTTTCTTTTAACCCAGAAACTGATAATAAATTTTCTTTTAACCTCCTTAAAAAAACACACAACTAAGATAAATTTTCTTTTAACCTCGTAAAAATGCACAAAATGAGGATAAGTTTTATTTTAACCTCGTTAAAAAAGCTCCAGCTCACAACTTTTAACGTGATTAAAAAAAGCACAATGTAACGGTGGTAATTGCTTTGGATGAATTCGTACAAAATATTTCGGAAGTCGTTCGAACTCAGGGTTTGCGCTAACCGTTCAAAATATTTTTAAATTCATCTGTTCGATGTATGTCTAGTTAAACAGAGCCACCTTAATTTTATTGCCAACATGTAGATGTATTAGGATGACAGTGGTGCCAAAACTTTCGCTCTACCAAATTTCTGGTGATGAATTGCAACGACTGCTTTGATTTTTTCAAGTTGGAACGAATTGCAACTTTTAATTTTCCTTTCTTCTTCTGCTTATGGTTTTTGCTTCTTTATATTTTTGTTTCTGCATTTTCCCCTATGAATTTTCACTAGTTTTAATAGTTATCTTTGATGGGATGGGCTTCTGTTTGATATTTGTGAGTTCTTTTCTACGTTCACAATAATATAAAGTGTACTTGTTGGCACTATTGTAACTATTGATTCAGGATATGGAAATATAGCAAACAATTCGGCTCACTCTTGAGGTAAGATTAATTTCCACTAAACCCTCGTCTCTATTACATGCTCAAATATTATATTTATCATTACTATTTACATTCAAAATTATGTTCAATTAATTGTTATGTCTAGGAAATAATAATTGTCGATGTTGATCATCTGTAGCAAAGGGTTTTTGAAGTGGAATGTGATCGATTTTAAATACAAACGACGGTGATAAATGGGTATGCGGTGATCAATTTTCTACATGTTTTAACTATTTTTGAATGTATGGGTTGGTACTCGTGTGACAATTGATTAAAAATATAGCTTTGCTAAACTCTTGATCCTATCATTCCTCTTTTGTACCCCTGTGATTAAAGATTTAGTAATGGATCAAAAGATTCTGCCCGTAGAAAAAGATGCCGTTACTCTTTCTTTCATGTTATGTTAAAAAATTATAGTTATCATTCCTTTTTCATACTCTCTTCAAGTTTAGGTTAAATTATCAACAAGCGAATTCTAGTTTGATTGACTCAGATCACGGATGTTGAGGGTTGATGTTGAGTATGATGATTTATTTTATATACAAACTATCATACATTCTTTTTTCATACCCTTCAAGCTTAGGTTAAATTATCTATTCATTTAGCTACATTAAATTTAATTATAATGTTTTAATGAAATGTAGTAAAGAAGAGAATTCTGTTTTACTGACTCCTGAATACGGATGTTATAAACAAGGTTATATGACAGATTATTTATATACAAATTATCATAAATGGGTATTTACATTTTAAACATTCATGAGTTTTACAAACGATAAAGTAGCTATAAAAGAAAATAATAGCGAGATGGGATTCAAATAGAAAATATACTTGGAATTTTCGTAATCCACAAGTAAAATAACAACCCATACATAATTTGTCAGAATATAAAATTCTACTTGCTTGCTTCAGATTCTTCTATGCGTACAGAGTCTGGGTTCTTTGGTCACAGGTTAGTTCCTAGTTTAGTGTGATGTTTAGAGGAGTTCTCCTTTCAACTACATTATTGTACACCACATTTGGTCTTGAGACTATCCTCAAGTGTAAATGTGTGTAATCTCTTTAATTAATTAATATGGTTTGGAGACCGATATGGCTTTATCTTGTATCAGAGTCTACAAGGGCCTTGCCTTGCCCTCGACCAACTTAATAGTGAACAAGATAAATACTTTAAGCATTTATTTTTGTTTGTTTTAGTTTTAAGTTTTTTTTTAAGTTTTGTCCATCAACAAGAATCAGAATCTCAACGTTTGTTGTTATGAAGGAGGCACTGTGTGTAGATTTCAGCACGAAAGAATTGGAGACATTTTTATGAAAATTGTCAATTCGTGGATCCGCATTATACCTAGCGTTAATGGTTTCTGTGAGTGTTTTTGGAATATGTTTTGGAAGAGCAAATTGATGTGGTGAAATTGCTGTGATTCATAATTGGAGGCATCAACCATGCGTTGGTTTTACTTCTTTCGAACAACTTCTCGGCCGTGGTCACCACTTGATCCCCATCGTATGGGAGGCCTCGACAAGCATCCTTCGGTTGAACTTGTCAAAGTCGATGTGCGCTTTCTGGAGCTGAAGGCCCAAGTTAAACCTTCAAGGATTAAGAGATTTCGAGAGGAGCTGCCGTTAGCTATCGATGAGGACATGTGGACGTTCGTAATGGCAAACTGCATCTCGAAAATGAGCACGAAATCACAGGTATGCTTTCATTGAGGGCACGCTTTCTATCTTATGTCATGGCGGCAGGCGGGGACCGTGTTGCACTGTCCCAAAATAGAGTCGCAAATCCACATCTCACGAGCCGAGGTCACTTTCTTAGTTGAAGTCATTGCCGTGGGAGTTTTATATGCTTGGCAATGTTCTATCCATGTGTAATCAAGACCCGATTAGTGGTCGCGTGGATTGCATGTAGAGTGCGAAATAGGCCAGGGTGGGAGTGCGAATGCCCTCTACTCCCGAGGCTGAGCTGAAGAGGCTTGAGCCACAAGAGTGATGTAATTGTCGTGTTGCAGTCAATACAAGATTTGGGAACCTGTTTACTAGTCCTATGGAAACAATGCCAATATAGTTATGGAAGATGACATTTTGCCAATGGTTAGGCATCTGTTTTGTTTGTTGTAGTTAGTACTACTAGACAACGATTCACCTGTACTTCCTAAGGTCACATTCTGGGCGTATATACATGATATACCAGCACATCATTGAGTGTTGGCTAATAAATATAAGCAACAAAGAGTACGTTCATGAGGCGCTAACAAGCGTCTTTACAAAGCTACGCAGCTCTGTTACAGAAATCCCCACTCCAATATGCTCACAATAGCTATACTACCATGGTCATATGCTTGTACAACTACCACTCCCCAGACAAGACATGGGATGAATAGATAAAGGTGTGACAGCCTTCTGACCTCAGTAATAATAACTTTTGATCCCATGTATGAGTAGGTCAAGGCCATGAAGGAGGAAACCATTTATGAAGCCCATCTATAACCACGCGACCGTGTATTTCAGATCCTCCCAAGGTATCAAACCTCCCAAGACCACACAGCCCTCATCCCATGTTTGATGCCTGGGGTGAGAGAGTCATTGGATTTCAAAGATATTTGGACATCAAGAACGAGATGAAGTTTTCTTGGAAAATCGACATGATATGTCCGAACGTGGGTATTTTTTAGACACCATCAAAGCAAGTATCAAGCTCTAAAACCAGATTTTGATGCCTATATCGATCCACAAAAGCAATACACAGACATTGTGATTCAGGTTTTGCCTACATAGTTGATGCTTATATTGTAGGTTTTGCCTACAATAATGAAAGTGTTGTCATAATTGTCTGTGTATGGTGCAATTGAGCTTTCCATCATACATGATCTTCTTTACTGCAGCTCTTTTCGAATTTTTGTCAATCGTAATGATTGAAAGTTGTTGTTGTACGTGGAGAAGATAGCGCAAGAGTAAGAACTCTTAGTGAGTCGTTGGTTGGGGGATCTCCCACATTCATGGAATATGTGAGGAAAAGAAACGTCGAGTTTGGTTTGTTTCTTTGTTCCACCATCTGAACAGTTGACTCCATACATGTGTTGTAGTGAAAGTTTTTGGCACTACACCAGCCTCATTGCGGTTCGTCATAATTTACTAGTAAGGTCTCCAAAAGTAGATCGCAAGTGTTAAGTACGATGTCATGTTGCTCGATGCATATTTTTTAAGAGTGTCATGTATGGTCAAACCCGTGCTTAAAGAATTAATTTGTTTATTGTGAAATTTGCTTTTGCTACTATTGTCACTTAGCAGCAGTTCTGTTGGATTGCTCATTCCAACAATAGATAAATTTATTTACAGTATGATTACTACTAGATATGATGAAGACATGACAATGAAATGGCATATGGAGGTACATCACAGATTACAGATTATCGCTTTGTTATTCCAAGCAAGAAGATGAGGAGTACGCTAAAGTCGTTATCAAGCCTTTACACAATGAATAGGGGAAGTGGTATTATGTTGTGATGTTGTGTGATCGATACTAAAAATGATAACTTTTTATACAATATTGCTGAATTTTATGCATGTTGATAGGAATTGGTGGATATTTGAGATTGACCTGCAGCCCTCGATTATTGTTCTTTAAGGGGAAATTAAAGTCTTCTTCTGTGGTTTGAGTGCCTAAAACTGATCATCACAGCAGCGCACTACATTTAGTCTTGTTAGGCAAAAGTCATCAATCCTATTCTTCATCGTAGACCCCCGCAGGTATCGTTGAGAAAAATGGTTGTCAGTATGTTTTTAGCAATTCATCTTCAGTTAGAGAGAAAAATTAATTTGAAGAGTCTTTTGTTTTTTCTATTTAGCTTGGAATCATGTTTAAAGTTATTGAGCCTTATTGAGCCTAGCTAACTCAATGTAGGTGGTGTTTATTGTTGGAATTTCACACTTAACAAATGACAGTGTTAAGCATGAAGTTCTAAAGAATTTATTTGACAAAACATAAAGATGCCCAAGATGTAAGCAATGAAAGACGAGGTATTTAAACAAACAACAATCGATGTACTTGGAAAACAAAGTAAATGTTTGCTTGAGTTAGTGGGTTTGGTGGGATAGACCGCAGCATGGTAAGAAAGTTTAAGCAAAGCACAGAAAATACAAGGGTTTAAACTTAGAGCGATATGGAATGTATGCCTTGTTAAGGGATGTGTAAAAGTTCAGTGTGTCTCAAATGTTCCTTGTAAGCAATAAAGCTATAATATTCAAAACCATATTTTGTCACCCAGAAGTGATGTATTTAAAGGAACCAAACCATTATACAGAGCCTTCATGGACATAGGAGTTTATGTGGCTACATGTGCCCTGCACATATAGTGGGAGCTTAAATGAACACGCATTTGGGAATGTCAGCATGAGTAGGTGGAGTTCCAGCAGAACACCTACCCACGTGCCCCGTATATTGTTATTTTTTGCTATGAGGAATGTACGTATTTTTTTCTATCTGACACTATGCTTAAAGGCAACCCAAAGTGACTATTAGGATTGTTATTTGACGCATATTTGGCTTAGAACAAAGTATCCTTTTTTAGTATTTCTAGACATGGATTCACTGCTGTGGTGATCTCGGTAGTTGTGTTGTATTGCCAAATTTCCTCTGCATAATGGATTTTCCTATTTAGAGAATTTATGCCTGCTGCATATTACTTTTTTGATAGAGGCACATATGCGGTGCGGGATAATGTTGATATGAACGTGCTGCCAAGACATTTCATTTACATTAGCGTGTCATGTCATGTCTCCATGCATTCCGATGGATAATGTTCCTTTATATGGACGTTGACATATCCTTTGATATGTTTTCCGACCACAACTAGACTCCCTTTTGTGGAATTGACACTTCGTGATGTATGGTTGTCGATGGGAGTTGAACATGCATCCTTTGCTTGTTTCAGGTTGTACTCCTCAGTTTGGAAGAGTCCTGTTCTTTGTAGACTGTATAGAGTAGCCAGAACTATATATTTATGAGTTTGTTTATGTTTGTAGAACAGAATCATGAATATGGTAGAGTATGAGTCATAGTTTAATGAGAAGCAAATGGCGGCCATTTATTTTTTTGTACATGTCAGAAGACCTGTGAGAGGCATGCATACCCCTTTACAGACAGTTCATAGAGATTTTTTTAACACCGGAAGAGGCAAAGGCTGGCAAGTGATGGGATACACTTGGGTCAGCTTTGGTTTTAGACCTACTAGGAGAAATTTTTATTCAGGGAGTGAATTGAGAGGTTTGATGAACCATGTATGTGAAGAACTTCCAGTTATTAATCGGAAATTGTAGCAATGGGGAACCAATGCATTTCGGTAGATGGTTGTTTTTTTATATGGACACTGCAAGAATGGCATGAACAAGACACAAAAGGGCACTACTAAACAGACAAGATGTAGATTTTGCAGATGGATATTGAAAGCAAGTAGTCAATATGTATGTTGAACATATGCACTCACTGCCCTTGCTGTGATTCTCCTATGTATAGAGTTTGTTCCTATATTATAGGTTAGTTCCTAGTTTAGTGTGAGGTTGAGATATTCTCCTCAACTACATTATTAAAGCACCAAGATAGATTTCCTATCTTGAGACCATCTCATAAATAAATGTGTGTAACTTTTCGATTAATTAACATAGTTTACAGATCGTTATTTTATCCTGATTCTGCTGCCTTCCATGAAATTTCATAGAAATCTGTGAGTATATCCATGCTTCATGGAAATTTAAGCAGAATGAAAACTTAGAATAAACCTAGCCAAAAATTCAACATTTTCGTCTTTTAATAAAGAAAAATTTATTTTCACCTCCTTTAATAAAACAATGAGTGAGCCGCATTTCTTTTCCTTACATTCGAGACAACATTTTAAAGTATTTCATTAATTTGTATTAAAATCTAAGATTGTGTGTGGGAGAAATTGGGAGCTATGAGATCATGAGGATGAAGAAGTTCAAGGATAGCATGAGGTTTGGCATGTGGTGTAGACTTAAAAAAAAAATATGAGCTGTACTCAAGATGTGCTAGTTTCTTTATTGCATTTATGGCAGATGAAATCTATTTATATATATTTTCATGACTTAGATTAAAATTTAGGTTATGTATTTATGAAAAGAAAATATCACAAATAAAAATTAATCAGTAGAAGTTATTATGAGTTCTGTCAGGCACCTTTACACTCTCAAGGCTCCACAAAATTGATTTTCAAGATTTGTCAACTTTCTCTCACCTCTTCTATTTAACATTATAATTCACAAGTCTTCCATATGTCCATGATTTCTTTAATTCTTCTCTCTATTTGGCTATTTGAATTCAAAATTTTATAAAGCATTTTTTGTTTTTAATTAATTTCCCTCACAATTAATCTTTTTAACATAAAAATACTTAAAATACATTATTCCTCCAAATAATTGTTATTTTAGATTTTTATTTAGTTATCAATAATGATTAGGAGGATGGTAGGGATCTAATATTCATGGAATTTTACAATATTTTTTATAGTAGAGTCATTTATCAAAGCTTAGATTTATCTCAAAAGTGGTTGTGGACTTTGTGCTTTTAAATAAATTGATGAATTAAAAAAAATTATCATATGAACATGAATTATGGCTTTATGGGCATGTGGTATTAGTAAGAGCCCATTTACAAGTAAAAATAGTAAATGATAAAATGGAGGCTAATTCTATGATTAATAATATTATTACATGTCGTTTTTAAAACGTGTGTATATGTTTAACTCATACAATAATTTTTTTATAATTAATAAAAATAATAATTTCAGATTGTAAACTTGTGTGATCCATAATTGTTTAACTAATTCTTCGAAAAATAAACATTAGGAGATGAACTACACCGTGTTCCAAAACGCATGGCCCTCCTAATGATATTGTCATTTTCGGGAAGAATTAATTAAATAAAATTATTATTAAAAATAAAATTATAATTTGGTTTTATCTAATTTTTGTTTATTTTTTTAATTTTGGGAATGAGAGAAGTATCATGTACATGTTTTGATGTCTATTAACATTACTAACCATTAGGAATTTGGCTTCGTGATCCATAAATGTGTATAAGAAATTTTCTATGAAAATCACATATAAGAAATTTTTGTCGTGACCGCTTCAAACCAAACACAGATTCATCATCCTACAAGATATAATTTACCAACCATTTAATTTATATGAATATGTTAATTATTATTATTAATTAGAAATTAGAATTTTTTCAAAACCATTATCTTTTGAACTCTCTTATCATTAAACTCGCTTTTTTAGAAGCATTTTTCTTTTACTAAAAATTCTAATTTGCAATCAATTAATTGTATCATTATGTAGTTTTGTTGTTACTATATTACTTTTACATATTATATATTTTACTCCTATATTATAATATTCTTAAATATTATATAAAAAATTATAAAATATATATCACAATATTTTATATATAATATACAAATAATTAAACCATGTATTTATAATATCTTTTAATCATTTCAAATTTAAATCTACCCATTAAATATTAGATGTGTTTCTTATTATTAAATATATGTTCTAAAAATGATAAATTACATTACTTATTAATGATTTTTTTGGATCACCTTTCTTTCAAGCATAGTGTTAAAGGAGCATAGTTATAGTTGATTTAAATACAAAATGACTATGATATGGTAATTTAAAACTAATTCAGCACATATGTGTGGTTCCTTTTTTCTTATTTTAACTTTTTTTGGATGCTAGTACTATTGTAATAATTGGATTAAAGTTGTAGCAATGGAGAAATAACAATGGAACAAGAGATCGTGCTCGCTATGAGTTTAAAGTCAACTCTTCTAAATACGTTTCGATCATCTTTCTTTTCATGTTATGTTAAAGGAATATAGTTATTATTCATGTGTCAAGCCTATTTTCGTTGAAGGTGAGGTTAAATTAATTGTTTTTTTTTTAATGAAACAATAATACGCAAATTTTGCCACTGATGCGGTAAGCTGCCATGATCGTAGGGGCTACCTAGGCTATGGTGTGCCAACCTGCCTAGCCCACATGCTCGCACACGCTCACTTAATGTTAAATACCCTATGTAAGCCTATCTTAACTACACTTTCCACCTTCATTACGAGGTCCTCCCTGCCACAAAGCATTAAGAGCCCGATTTCATCACCATGGCTATTAGGCTCGCTACTCATGCTCATCTTCGCCCATCGGCTCTCTCCTTCGTTATCCGTGAATGCCTCATATTCCCTCTTTAGACCTGTGTTCTGGCCCTGCCGCCCTATCTTAGCCTTCCCACGACATTCTCAAGTGGTGGCATCTCCCTGGCAAGTTGCCTAGTGCCTTCTCCGTCTCCGCACTTCGTTCTTCGCGTGTCATGTGCCAAGGTGTCACCACATGCGGTAGAAGAGCCGGAGGTCGTACCTCCTCGAGACCACCTCTATCGCACACCATAGGAAGGGGAACCGAATCTTGATGGCCGGGAGAGCCGAGAAGATTTGGACCTCATTAACATATTTTAGCCCAATTATCCTTGCAACCACCGTCTCACCTCCGGCTTCCTCAAGCATTCACCCAAAGAGCTAACACGCAAGTCAACCATCCCGCCCGAGCTGACCCAATCCCTCACAAGATGAAGGCTCTCCTTGCGCAGCACCTCGAGTAGCACCCACTCCACCGCAATAATTCGGGTTCCAACGATGGAAGAAGTTTAAATAAAATACACAAGAGATAATAATGAGGACAACAATTATTTAGTGCCCTCCGTCCTCGCTTATTTAGTTGTGTCATTATATTTTTTCTTCGTATTATTATAGTATTTTTTATACATATTATATATTTTTATTTTAAGTATTATAATATTCGTAAATATTATATAAAAAATTATAAAATATATCACAATATTTTTTTATATATAATATACAATAATTAAACTTAAGGGTATTTATAATATCTTTTTAATCATTTCAAATTTAAAGCTTACCTAATAAATATTAGATGTGTTTCTTATTATTAAAATATATGTTTAAAATGATAAAACAAAATATTTATTAATGATTATTTATATAAAAAGTAATAGACATAAATACTAAAAATCATTAATTAGTGTGATTTTTTAATAATCATTCAATCTTTTAAAATTAGATTCTTAATTTTTTTAATTCTTTTTATCTTTATACATAGAAAATTGCATCATAATCAATTGTAGAAATGGGAGAATGAATAAAGATACACAAATATATTACCATATAAATAATTATTGGATGTTTAAGAAAATAAAAAAATATATTAGTAATTTATATAAATAATTATTTAACTTTCATAAATGTTGATAAAGAAAGTAGTTCAATGCTAATGATTGATAAATCCTACTCATTTTAAATATGATTGATTATAACATAAACTATTGTGATGTGTACTTGAACTGACCATTTCGCTTATATGTGGTGTTTGTTTCCCCCATTTTAACTATCCTTTAATATGGTAACGTTGTGATAATGATTAAAGATCTAGTAATGGAAAAAAAGACCCCTCAATGCCGTCAGTAAAAATTTAGCTCTTCGTTATTTTATGGTACATAAACATCAATCAATTCATAAGAAAAAATGAAAATGTTGATACACCTCATCTCCAATGTAAATTGATGTAGAAAATTCCATCCATTTGATTTTATTCTTTAAAAGAACCACACCATCTAGGTTTGATTCTAGCTAAGGTTGTGTGAAGTCTAATAATCTTTGAGCAATTTCAGATCAGAATCCAATTGTTTAACTAATTTTTCCCGAAAATAACAATAGAACTACACTACATAATTTTAGTGTGAATTTTTTATAAGCATCAATCTTTTTAAAATTAGATTCCTAATTCTTTAATCATTTTCATTCAAAGGAGAGCCTCTATAATCATAATCATTGTAGAAAGGGAGAACAATATAGATATGTAAATATATTACCATATAAGTAATTATTTGATGTTTAAGAAAATATAAAAATATATTAGTAATTATATATAAATAATTATTTAATTTTCTTATATATGTTGATAAAGAAACTAGTTCAATGCTAATATCATAAACTTACTCATCTTAAATATGATTGATTTTGGCATAAACCATCGTGATGTGGCAGTACTTGAAATCAATTCACCCATGTGGTTTTTTTCCCATATTTTAACAATTTCCCGAATATGGTACTATTGTGATAATGATTAAAGATCTAGTAATTGAGCAAAAGACCCTCGTTGTCATTACTAAAATTTAGCTCGCTAAATATCCTTGGATCACCTTTCTTCCGTGCTATGTTGCGTATATAGTTACAGTTCATTTAAATACAAACGACTATGATGGTACTTCTGAACTAATTCAAAGGGCTATATGTGTTCTTCTTTTTGTTATTTTAACTATTTGGAAGTCGGTAATCGTTGTGATAATTGATTAAAGTTGTAGCAATGAGCAAATAGTAATGGAACAAGAGACGCTTCACAATGAGTTTAAATAGCTCTTCTAAATGTCGATCTTTTGTCTTTCATGTTAGTTAAAGCGAGTACAAACTTATTATTCTTGCTCTATTCATTTTCTATTGAAGCCGAGGGTAAATTAAATCGTTTTGTTCGAAACAATACTTAAATTCTTGGTTACCTTGATGTGGGTGTCATGATTAGAGTAAGCTACCTGGGTTTGTTGGGTGTATGACAAATCGTCCAACCCACATACCCGCACATGGACATCTCCAAGTAAACATTAAATGCCCTATAAGCTCTTTCTTAAATTGACACTTTTCCACCTTCATTACGAAGTCCTCCTCAACAAGAAAGCATTAAGAGCTCTTGATTCCATCACCATGACTATTAAGCTCTTACTACTCACGCTCATTCGACCTCCATTCGTGCCCCCTCCTTCACATTCCGTTGTAACACCCCAATTTGTGTGTTGAATTTTTAAAGTGTGGTCAATTGAACTTAAATCCTATGGGGTGCACCTCAAGGGATAAGTGGTGTGAATGCATCACATATTTATTTGAGGAAATAAATAAAATACTGTATTTTGACCAAGATGAGAATTAGAGATCACTTGCCAAATCCATGAGATGGATAAGGCAACAAATCTCAAAAAAGTCCTTCAAAAATCTCGAAAGAAATTAATTTAGATTTGAGGATAAATCTAAATTTCCCCAATGAAGAGGAGTAGTTAGAAGAGGTGAGAAAAAATGAAAGCTCTAGTGAAAAAGCATAAAACAACCTTTAAAGAGTCCTAAAATGGGAAGCCTAGGCTAAACAGAAAGAACACTCGCTATTCTCAGACTTAATTAGAAACATGTTTTGGGGGAAGTATGAGCTTAGAACAGCCATTCCTAAGCAAAGCCGCAGGTTAATTGTTCTAGGAGGTGATCTCCGCTCGTGGGTGAGTCCCTGGGAGACAAAGAGGACTCTAAGGTTGGGAGGTTGGTCATTTGCAAGTTGTGGTATGTTCTGGAATTTTTGTTATTCTACTTTCTCGATGGTATGAATTGGCCACATATATGAAAAATAAATTAAATGGTGTGCATTTGATATTAGTACTACATTTACCGTAACTATCCTAAGGTATTCACCTTTCTAGATTCGTTTAGTTGTAGACCGTAAATCAGAGAGAAACTTCTAATATTTAAACCAATTACGATTAAATTTGAAGGTACTTAGTTCCACAGAAATTAAACATTTACTTGTATTGCATGCAACTATACAAAAGTGGAAGTACATGTTCATATGTATGCTTGAAAAATAGTGTAGTAGTATTGCAATTTATACGTAATAACAAAAAAAGACAGTAGAAACATTAGAGTATGCAACTTGAACTTTGGGTTGCTTAAGAATAAATTTTATCCCATGGAAATGTGACCCTAATTATAGCTTTTGAAGTGCATATGGCACTTTCAATAGTTCTAATCCTGAAACTTCTATATCATACAATAAAACCTAACTTCTGTCATTAAGGTACCCTAGTCAACTACTATCGAGCACATATGTATATGCAAAAAAAAAAAAAAACAAAATAAGCTCCTATTGCTAACTCTACAAACATGTTAACCCCCATTATAAATAAGTGATATGGGGAACCAAAAGAGATGTGAACAAAAACAAACATGCGAACAAATGATTATGTTCAACCATACGACCTCACACAACGAGTACCGAAATCATTTTGAAATCGGATTCGTTAAAATAATAACTAAGTGGATGGTACCAAAGGCTTTTATTCCCCTTGTGACCGAGTTCCGTTTAGACACATAAATAAATCAACAGTATGTCCAATAAGGTGATGATGAATGTAACCTCTCCAATTTTAAGCAATTTTTTTTTTCACATCATATATACTTCAATCCCCTCACAAGTATTTACTCCCACACCGAATACTAAGTTCAAAATGGGTATTTATTTTAATTTCTCTCGCTCCAAAGAGTATTTCTTTTAATTCAACAATTTTCCTTGACCACGATTTTCTAACAATATTCAATGCTACCCGTTCGCCTTGAACCCATGTACATAAATTTCTAAGAATTTTATAAGATTTCTTATAGTTCTATGTACACTCATCTTTGTTTCTATCTCCATAAAACATCACATATTTACCTATATAAAACATATATTCCATATATATCACATATATGAATATATATATATAACACACACGAACCCACACATACACATATACTATTAATCCCGTATATATATATATAATTGACAATGGAATATGTGTTTATAACACACCGACCCCACATATATATATACTATTAATCCTATATATTTATATTTGGATAGGGACCATGAAAACCGCATATACCTATGCATAGCTCATTTATATGCGTAAAACCCATATCGATCACACGTATGTAAAATATTAACCTCATTTATATATATATGTGATTGGACTCACTAATTAAAAGTGTGCATATGCTTGCGTACACCTATCTATATAAACCGTAGGAACATGATTATGTCTACCTCGATTTATTATTGTAGGTGCACACACAAAGCAACGCGCATGAGACAGACACCGATTTGTTACTTAGGTTCTCCGCTCGTCGACGAAAAGCGGTTGTTGCTTTTCCACGAGGTTTGAATTAGACTAATTAAATTGAGACCATAGTAAATCACATACACCCCACATTTAGTTAGTGTCGTGGTACAAACGTAGCTACCTTAAACTCGGCTTGCTGAATCATGAAATCGTGAATCGTATCGCCCAAATTCCGCATCGGTTATAGCCTATCGTTCATTTTTCCAGATCGATCGTGGCGTAGCCACCTTCACCAATCGATACTATAACGCGTTCGGGCCACGTTATTGCAGGACCCGGCCGCGGCGGCACGCGTGGCGAAACCGTAATTTGTTTTTCTGATTTTTCGAGTCATGGTGAGCATCGGCTTTGCACATACGAGAAGGGTACCCGACGCCAAGGTATCACGACCCCGGTCCAAACATGACTCTGACAAAGAAGAATGGAAATTGTCAAATTTAATTATGTCATATCAAGGTGACCACAGGTCGCTCGTTCGTTAACTACCGTATTTATCAGATGTTAACCCGCTCTATTCTCCTGAGCCACTTGATGGCGCTCTGTATTCTTCCGTCGAACGTAGATGGTTTTCTCAATCTACCCCGGATTTGTCGAGGTTTTGATATGGGAATTAGGTTTTGGTGTCCTTTTTTAATTGGAACCCCGTCATTCGACCCAAGTTCTAGTTCCTTCATCTTGATTATACGTTCTTTTCACAACATCCAGTCAGCTATCGCATGGTTACACAAACAGAGAAAGAGCAGGGAGCCTTCCACGCCTCTCGTCTCTGTCTCTCGTAGACCGAGGTCTAGCTCCGCTCCTTGGCGCGGTTTTTTTTTTTTCTTACTATCGTGTTAAAATTTATCGTATATACACCGCCACTTTTTTTACGGGGGTTTATTTTAATAGTTATCCTTCGTGTTGCACGCGTTTAATGCTGTACCGTTAGGGCTTAAACCCTCGGTTTTTTTTTAAATCCCATCCGTTCCACGTTCAACAAGCAAGTAGCGATTATAAGCAACCGTTCTTGCGTTTTTCACACACACCGTCCGGATTCTCACGCATTCGTGATTGGTCACGTATGACGTGTAGATGAAACTCACTCACAAGCAACACTTACTTCTTTCCCTCCCGCTTAAGCAGCTAAAGCCTACTTTGCTTATTACGTTTACCCAGCCGGTGGTGGTTCATACGAGGAAGAAAAGTTTATCTATTATACACGGCCACCCAATTTCCGGAACGAAAGCTCGGCCGCATTGATTCCTATTGTTTTAGGCGCGATAGCACCTCCGAGCTTAGGCCGGTGTCACGCCCGTTTTTTCATAATAATACCACCGATATAGATATATATAAATTCATTTGAGGGATGTTATAAGAAGCTCTCGACCACGTAGTTAATCATGATATTAACCATCGCTATGGAAGCGTATATCCCTAGTTGGTTAGATTCATCCGATTTAGGCCAGTTGAACAAAAGCCGCAGCCCTCCTTTATGGTTACTTAACGTAGAATTTCGTTGGTGTGACCCGCAATGTGTCACATAATGATTATTGTTTATTTTAACTTACTTTTGTCCTCGTATGCTCTTGCCATCGTTATGTTATTATAATCCTTCCTCCAAAGATCAATCGCAATGAGTTGTAATTGCTGACGCTTAGTACTTGTATGGTGCTTCTAGTTTTCTCATAATGATATGTATGGTATGTATGAGAAAACCGAATTAGGGTTTCATTTTGATTGCTTATTTCGATAATTGGTGATTATCTATACGTAATAGGATGAAGGATTATCGTTTACCTTCCGGTTCTTTCATTTAACATTAGGAAGGTCTCGCGTTGCGTCTTGCTTATACACGCTGCATCACTTCAAGGTTTTGTTGGACTATACTGTGAGCGTAACTTTGTTATTTGTTTATTTTTTATCGTCACGCTTTGTGTGAAATTTTTTGACTAGACTCGTAGTCAAGCAATTACAGAATTCATATGTATATAGGTTTCTGCTTTTTAACAAAACATTCCTACTAATATCTCCTTTTTGATTATGTAAAATTCATATATATGTCTCTTATCTATAACCCCTTTTTCTTTCTTATATATATAAAACCTTTTTTACTCCTTGATTCGTGTTTATATTTGCTTTTGCAATATATATTTCTTATATATATATGGGTTTAATTGATGGTTTATTCTTTTAACATATCGGGTTTATATATGTAAGTCGAACCCAATCCCCTTGACATATATGTTTTAAGAAAATTTCTGCGTACAAGCATGGTCGTAGAAGAGAAGGCCGTAATTTTTATATAGTCCTCGATACTTGTTAACGCACATAAAATTTTCTATTTGTTTAAATGCCTACCTTTATTCGATAGTTTTAATTGACAAAGGTTCATGAAGCGAACTTTAATCCACAACCATCACCTCTTTCAAGGTTTAGAGGTAAGTTTAATATATTTATATACTCTATATGTTATGAGTACTCTAACTTTTTATAATGGAGATTTATTTTGGGATTTAATAAGAAGTAAAAATACATGCTATGTATACTGTACTTAACTTCTACTTTGAGGTATGCTAGTAAGTAGTTACTAAAGGTTGACCATGACCTCATTATATTTCCGTGGTTGCTATGATTGAGTGTTTTTCAAGGACAAGAGTAGATTTAAAGATGGAATTTATACACTTATAAATGTTATCATGCTCATACAGATTAGAATAATTTTTTTTCAGGCACAATTCCTTTTTGTCACACCAATATCTTTGTTTTTTGTGTTGCTATATACCATGTATACTAAAGGTCATATACTACTTTTCTAGCATAAATAAGAGGCAAAATATCCCATTTGTATACGTAGAACAAAATAATATTTAATGATTCATGGGGGACTACACCCCGTATTTAAACCAACCTTGCTTAGGAGATTCTTTGTTTCACTCTATGAACTTCCGTTCTGCACAACCAAAACAAATCAGAAGGTGAATGCCCTCAGATAGATTCCGTTAAATGTAGTACCAAAGTTTCTCCTTGTCATACAATTAAATTTTATATGTAGCCAATTCATACCGTAATAAGACATAGTAGCAAGAATTTCTAACATACTACAAAATTCACAAATGATTCAACCTCCAACCTTAGCAACTTTATCTCCTTTAGATTCACCCCAGCCGAGACTGCCTCCTAGAACAAAGATCAACCTCTGATTCCGCCAGGGAGCAGCCTCTTATTTAAGCTCATATTTCCCTCAAAGCATGTTTCTTAATTCTCGCGCTCCGTGTATTAGCAAGATGCTTTCTTTCCGTTTAGCCTAGGCTTCCCATTTTGGGACTCCTAAAGCTGCTTAAGCTTTCCTCACTTTTCCAAATTTTTTCACCCTCTCCCAACTACTCCTCTTCACGGGGAAATTTAGATTCCTCCCCAAATCTAAATTAATTTCTTTCATGATTTTTGAAATATTCTCAGATTTATTGGCCTTATCCATCCTCATGGATTTGGCAAGTGATCTCTAATTCTCATCTTGGTCAAAATGCACAATCATTTTATTTATTTTCAAATTAAATTTATGAAATTAATATTCACACTATACTCATCCTCGTCCACCTCCCTTAGGATTTAAAGTTCAAATGTCTAACTTTTAAAAATTCAACACACAAATTAGTGTTATTCCCCTCTGAACAAACACCGCTCCCCGTGTTGTTACAACTACTAGAGTTCAATTAAATGTAATTGGATATTTTCCATCATTTCAGCCTTTTCCGTAGTTTTCAAAGTGCTTCCACCCACTTTTACCTCGCCACCGTTCGTTTCTCAATTCAATTTCTTCTCGCTTCCAATATTTGAAGCGGTTCTGGGCAGAAACTTCTTCCGGGTTCCACCCGTACAACATTCAATCAATTATGTGAGACGATCATGTACATATCTTTTTAATAATGAAATATGAAATACATCATGCACTCTAACATGGGGTGGTAAGTGCTACCAGAAGCTGATCAGTCCCTGCCTCTTTCTAAAATTTCAAAAGGCCCACAAGATTCAGAGTTAAATCTTGCACAACTTCCCCGCTCAAAGTGTGCTCTTTTTGGGTTTGATGCGTACAAATACACATGATCCCCCACTGAATTCTCATGGCACTCTTTCTTATCCTGATAACCTTCTGCCGATCTTGTGTCGTCTTGATATTTCTTTAGTATTTGTTTAATGATTCTCTTTTCCATCTCTTGTAGCATCTCGGTCCCAATACCGCCTTGCCCTCCGGTTGACCTCCAACATGAGCACGCACCTTCTCCCACAGTAGTGCCTCAAATGGTATTCATCTTAACAGAGGATTGGTAACTATTATTGCAAGCACCCAAACAAATGCGTACATCTCTCCTATTTTGATGGCTCTTATCCGTCACATACATTCTTTATATCCTCTAAAACTTGATTTGTCCTTTCGTTTGCCTATCGCTCCCCAGGGTGATAAAGTAGGATTAAATTTCAAATTTTAGTACCTGGCCTCGCAAACAACCTTCCAAAATTCATTGTGAAATTTAGGCATTCCTTTTATCCGGAGACAATCACCCTTTGGAACTCATGAAGCCTACTATTCTATTTAGGAAAACATTTGCTATTTGAGTCGTTCCAAAGGTAGACGATCGGTATAAAGTGAGTGCCTTTTTGTGAGAGTGTCTAATAATACCATTACCTCTAATCATGTTGATATTTAGTTCAGTAATCCTATTATAAAATCCAAAGAAACAATGTCCCATTTCCATTCGCAATCGGTAAAGGTTTAAAGACTCACTGGATGTTGGTGCTCAACTTTGACTAGCCGACATTCCATACACATCTACTTAAATACTGCCACATCTCTTCATTCTCGCCGTAACAACTTCTTTTCCTCAAGGTCATCGTTAACATCTTTTGGTATCCTGGTGTCCCCGCACAGGGTCGTTTTTGATATTCATCTAGAATTTCCTTTTCGTGACCTACATCCGAGACACAACCCGTTTTCAATGAAAGTAGCCCCTTGATTTTTTGTAACTCGCTTTATCCTTCTAGTTTCACCCCATGCTTCATATTGGGGGTCTCGATTGTCGCTTCCTACCAATTTCCTTATCTCCATCTCGAGCACTACTCCCAATGCTTTTTAAATTTGTTGACAATCATTTCCTTACTTTAATGCATCGCAACTTTATTTTCTTTTTTCCTTGATATGTCTTATGTCCATATCAAATTACTTAAAAAGGACAACCATATGGCTTGCTCTCAGACCAAACTGGGCTTGGGAAAAGAAGTATTTAAGACTAATATGACTTGTCATCAATGTGAACTTTTCCCCGAAGACAGTGCTCCACATTTTTAATGCATACACAGCTGCAACCCAAATCATATGCACTATAATTTTGCTTATGTATTTTCGGCTTTCCTAGATTCATAGGCAATGACCGAATTTTTCCTCAGAACAGACTCCTCTCAAATTTCTCTGGCATATCCGTACACAAAAAACTCTTTTTATCAGGACTAACAAATTGTAATATAGCTAATAAAGTAACGTCAATTGGCGGTAATATTTTTCGCCTACACAAATTTATACTTTTCTCGTACAGGCGGGATGGCGGCTTGGCATTCTTTCACAAATTTCATTAGTTTACACAGTCATATTCTACAATATTTTACCGCCGGTATATTGGCGGGGATCGCTGGCTTCAATGGTTATTTTAGCGGCGCATTAAAATGCGGTGCGCCATTAGCGGGGCCGCGAAAATGGCAACACGCTGGTACCGAATGGCGCTGGCGCCAGGCGATGCTGGCGATTTTGCTGGCGACAAATTTTGCCGACAAATTTTGCCGGAAAATTTTGCCGGCAAATTTTGCCGGCAAATTTTGCCGGCAAATTTTGCCGGCAAATTTTGACAAATTTTGACAAATTTTGACAAATTTTGACAAATTTTATTTTATTTTATTTTATTTTATTTTATTTTACTGCGTCATTTGATGTATGTTGTGTAGATAAATATCATGAAATTAGAGCTACTATAACTAGGAAGCATATGATTGTTATCTAGAGGTAACTTTAGTAATGATTGCAAGGGATACTTGCTTTCTTGTTGTTATTACCGTACTCTAAATTATCTTTCTATTTAATATAAAGAAATGTCATTAGCTCAAGATTTAAAGACTATGGTAAGTGCCAAAAATCTTTTTTTACATATCATCATCATTATTTCATGTAGCATGATTTTTTTTAATAACAATAATATTTTTCTCACATTCACAAATAACTGTCATCAACTATATTATAGTAAAATTTTCTAACTTCAAATGAAAATTATTAAATTGTATATATTTAATAATTTTATTAATGTAGTTTAACCAAATAACATTTTTACCCTTTCTTTGACTAAAAATCCATTGATACATAATGTTGGCTTTCTAGTTTATTTTCCGAATACAGACATAAATTCTAACATTAAGAAATGATTGAAATATATAAACTTAACCACTTAAAATACAATTTTTTTAATTTCTTTTTCTAATTGTAGTAGAAACACTTATTAAAATATTACACACTAACTTCCAAATCATACATCTTTATGATTAAAGCAGATTAGTTATAATTTGTAAATGTAAACCCCATAATATATTTTGACTTACATCACTTTTGAAAAACACCTGCCACACAAAACGAGGAAGTGACACATGTAAAGGTTTCTTTACACCAATCCTTAGGTCGTGCTAGAAAATCTAAAACAAGATAAAGCGCACTAAGCCAAGAAGTCGGAAGGAAGTGTTCTATGTGTGGCCCTTGTCATGTGACTCGGTCATGAAAGCGTGGGGGAGCCATTCGTGTCTATACCTTCTTTGTGTTTTTCAAGCAAATTTTTCCATCTCATAGAGAATAATGTGTTTACTATTTCGCCACATGAGATTTTATCTTCTCTTTCACACTATCTCGCCACCAACTCAATTGTCCGCTATCACCCTTCAACATTCCTTGTAATTTTTTTCTTCGATAAAAGACGGAATTTATTGCCATCCTCGGCATATTTCGGTATTTCGGAAATGTGAATATCTCGATTCAGCATTTTCCTTCTCGCAAAGGAAAACGGTAATGTCGTTTCGGCGGTTCACATGGCCGTGCAGGAGAGAGCGCTTTCGGGCACAAAGACCTAACTCGGTACCGCCTTCTACCCTGAATGCCTTGTTTCGAGGTCCTTATACAGAAGTTTGTATTTATCACTAGGTGCTCTAACAGACGAATCTAGGGATTTTTGATGACCGGAAGTGGGAGAATACTACTAAGAGTTATTATTGAGTGCTTCAGCTGAAGAATAGATGAGAATTAAGAGAACAAGAGTTGTGGTGAAGAAGCATGGGACGGATCAAAGATCGATCAAGATGCCCATCAGGCAAAATCCAGCAGGGAAGTATCACAGCACACTTCACACCAACGTGAATTGGAAGTGTTGTTCGAAGAAGCA
Source organism: Pinus albicaulis (assembly GCA_034641835.2). Taxonomy (NCBI): domain Eukaryota; kingdom Viridiplantae; phylum Streptophyta; class Pinopsida; order Pinales; family Pinaceae; genus Pinus; species Pinus albicaulis. Next base: position 130,883 of record JAXQQM020070762.1, on the reverse strand, counting down.
CCACATCTGAAAGAGAAGCAGGCTCACTTTCACAGAGATCCGGGTCCGAACCTACAGTTAAGTTTTGGTTTCAGGAATTGGCACTTAAAATGAAGGCATTGTGGTGAGCGTGCATAAATACACTTCTGCGCAGAATGAGAGAATAAGAGGTGAGAATATACCACTGAGAAGCCCTCAAATATGTGCTTTGCTCAAATTGTGGAGGACCTCTCATCGGAGAAACATCATTTGAAGAACAACAACACCTACGTTTGGAAAGGCTCGCTGAAAGAGCCTGATCGTTTGTCCGGGTATTGTTGCAAAGCATATTAGGAGGCCCAACTAAACACAGCTTTACATCCACCCTCAAAGTGTTCCTCGACCTCGGGGTATGGTAGGCTATGGACACAAATGTTGGGTCTTTCAATCGATATTATCTTCTGAGCTTTCAATCTTTTCAGTGATTTTTCCATGCTCCACGGCTTTGCTTTAGAGAAGAATCTAATGAGAGAGCTAGCAATAATGCTTCGATTTCCAGCTCACAAACTTGGCACACACAAGACGAATCGATGTGATCAGAAATCAATGACAATAAAGATGTTCTCGCTTGGAATGTTAAACAAAGATATTTCGAGAGCCATGGAGTCTAAGGTTTGGCAATGTCGGAAGAGGCATTGAGACCTTATTGGTAATACTCAATGGACATTCATTGGTCGATATCTTCATGGACACGAATAAATGGATTGAAATGTTTCAACGCATTGTGGCTAGAGCCAAAACAATAGAAGTTCTAATTCTCGGAACTCCTTGACTAGAAATGGTCATTGCATCGTATGCACAGTTTAATCGTACGTTCTATCACACTTAGTTTCATCGCGTGAAATTTGCTTTCCATGGTTTCATCTATCTCTCCCGATGGAATATGGTCAATTGTAGACGTTGTACACATGGCCTCGTAATCCACAAGTTGCCGTTGTCACGTCGCCGCAAAACTTCGTCTGTTATTCAAGATATGCCCAATGGTTATTCTAAGGTTACTTGGGCAGAGCATGGGAACGTTAAGATCGAGCAGCATTCATCGCTTGTATCGACAACTAACAACATGTTGTATTTGCATGAAAGGGCTAGACGATGATGTGAAAGTTGGGTGTTCCCCCGAGAGCAACAAGATTAGCACGTAATGTTCCGATTCTCCAAGGCCCGTTTTGTGTGGGTGGATTGATTGATTTTGCAAGAACAGCAATCCATAATGTAGAGACAGAGGTTGAGGTACAAACAGACCTTTTCTGGAGCAAAGGCAAGCTGCCTTCTAATTGTAATGCATGACTCAAGCGTTTCGCTTCCCCATCGGCGTTTAACCGGCCTAAAAGAATGGTCTCTGCTTTTTGTATCTAATCCACCGCTTTTGAGTTGGGATTCGCAGTTTTTTGGGAGACTCAAACCACAAAATTTCAGGCATTGCGTATTTTTTTTTTTCTACTTTTGCTTTGGATTTATCACAGTAAAACTCATTGGCACGAAGCCTCGCCTTGCAAAATTTCTTAAGCTATATAGATAGCTCGCCAACTGCCGTAGCTTCCTATTCTCTATTTCCAAAGGAGATTTATTATAAGTCATCGCTTTTGGAAATTTACGTATACCCAGCAGATTTCGTTTGATTGATAATTAGCTATGATTAAATTATGCAGCCTACAAAGATTGTGCAGCAAGAGGTCGAAGCCACATATCCACGTGTTTTCGATAATTGCCACATATACTAGGAAATCCCAAATCAGAGAGACCGTGACGGAAAGGTTCGAATTCGACTCACGACCACAGAAAGCGATCGAATCTACACAAATGCTATCCGCTTCCGTTACTTCACCCAAGCGAGGTCAAAAAAATTGGGGAAATCGAAAGCAAGGCTCGATTCTCGTCCTATTCGGTTATGAATGTGTCTACCACACACACCCCCCCAGTTTCAAAATGCATTATCCTTCGTCTATTCGGGATTAGGGCAACAGATTTGTCGAGACACACCGCTACAAAAATAGCGGGCCTTCGTACTTTCAAGATCGTAATCCGCCTTCCGAGACAAGAAGTGGTGCAATACATGTTTCGAGCAAGCCGACACCAACATGTGGAGCATGCGGTAGCAAGGCCAACCCGTTCAATCATCAATGTGCCTTCCGGCATGATGCCGATATTTACCTCGATTGAAGGAATATGCCATTGAAACAATCCCATCACCACAGCTTCCGGTTCACTTCTTATTCCTTGACTTCGTAATGTACTCCGAGGCTCATTCTCCCCACCGTTTTTCTCTACATGTTCTTGATCGAACTGAACCGCATTCCTACTGTGGATGCACAAACATTGTGTTGGGCGACATGGCATCTCGTGTTTAAAGAACACATTCGTCGCCGAGTCATGAAGAATGTATCCAAGTGGGTTTGGCTTAATCCAAATGCATGAAACCCCGCATTGCATCGAATCATTTCACAAACAAGGGCAGAGCGGAGCGAATGAGGAGACGAAGTTAACCGAGTTTCAGAGGAACTACAGGTACCGTCGCTTCAATTGAATGACCAAATGTAAAATTTTAATTGGTTCCATACATGTAGGAAAAGGCTTTTCATTGGTCAGTGAACAATGTTTGCTCACCCCAAGTCCGGGCAGTTGAAAACGCCTCCAACGTAATTATTTAAATTTATTTTAAAGTGATATGTTATAATTATTTTATCAAAAAAATTGTTTTAATGTTTTCATTAAAAATAACAATATAAAGAATTTAATTAACCCGTTTTATTATTATTATTTTGATTTAGTGCTTCGTTACTTATGGATGTTGCATCTCTTTTTCATATTGAACGTTTCAACAATTATTTACACACTACAACATATACTATACTAAATGTTTATAATTATTAATAAACAATACACTATCTCCACTCTACTAGATTACAGATTAAATTTAAAACATGTTAGTTAAATTTTAATATGAAATTTTGATGTTATGAATATGAATAATTAATGCTTAACTTTATTTTAACTTGATATGCATATTATAATGCTTTTCTAAAAATATTGTTTATATATATATATATATATATATATATATATATATATATATATATATATGAATTGAATTAAACTAATTTATTATGATTTTAATTAATACTTTATTTACCCATATTACATATTTTTTTATATCAAACTAAATTTTAAACATTTACACATTTAAAAATACTACAACATCTTCACTATACTAAATATTTACATTGCAAATTATACAACATTTCTATTGTACTAAATTATAAAGCACCTCAAAGTGCAAACTAAAAAATATCACCCTTGTGAGTAACCAAAATAATATTTATAATTCAAAAGATTAAATTATTTTAAATTTTATAAATATTTAATGCATTTTAAAAATAAAATTCAAACATAAAGCAATTTCTATTGATTAGATTATATTTTAAAGTGAGTTATTAATATAAATATTTGAAAATGATCAAAACATCTCTGCTTATAAGTTCATGTTATACTTTTTATTTTCTAAATATTTTTACTATCATAAATGTAACCTGATAAATATTATAAATATTATAATTTTTTAAAGATAAATTAAATAGATTATATAAATATATTTATTGTTATGTTTTTTTGTATGTAATATTGATAAGTCATGGTATTAATCCATGGTGTTATAACAACTTATTTACAGTTAAGAATCTTTTGTATAAAGAGACTAAACTTCCATGATTAAGAAGTTTATTATTATTATTATTATTTTGATATATTATATATTAATTTTTATAATAATAATAATTGTCCATAAATATGCTTATTTAGAATAAGCTTCCAAAATTTTAATTAATTATCAATAATTATTAGGTAAGTGGTTGAGTTACATATTTAATTCTTCTTTTCACATTTACACGGCAATTTGTATTTAATAAATATCAGCATTATTTCTTTAATATCAACAAACTTAATACCAAATAATTTAGCCAATTAAAATAGCAAGAAAACCACTCATAATAACTTAATTAAAAAATCAAATATAAAAATTAAATTATAATGCTCAAAATAACCATAAAAAATTCAATAATCTTTTATATTAATAATATATATCTATTATAAAACAATAAAATTTAATTATATAATTATTGCTCTACTAAAACATTTAATATAAAAGAAAAGAAAAAAACAAAAAAACCAAACACACAGATGACTTATTGATTTGAATAGAAAAATAATTTTTCACAAACTACTCATCTTCGTTTCTTTGCACCGAGGCATAATTGACAGAGTTTAAGGTAATAAAATGTAATTATATTCTTGCTTAACTAAAACTTTAATACTGGTAATACCTAATATAAAAATAAAAATTTAAAACAAAACACAAAGATGACTTATTGTTTTGACTAGAAAAATACTACAAACTACTTCGCTTCGTTTCTCTCGACATAACTGACTGGAGTTTATAATAATAAAGTGTAATTATATTCTTGATTAACTAAAATTAAATTTTAATATTTAATATTAAAATAATTAACAAAATAAAATTAGAGAACTATTACTTTGAATGGGAAAATACTACCATTTACTCATCTTCGTCTTCGTTTCTCCACCTGGGCATAACCGGGATGAGTTTTTTACATCGCTTGGTGCTCTTCGTAGATTTCGATAACCACCAGCCTGCGCTAAAAAATCATACATGTTTAGCTAAGTCTATATTCACGGAGCAAGGATTTTGGTAGTGCAGATTTCTGTTGAAGCCACTATTGTAAAGGCGATCCGAATTATATGGTTCTTTGGAGTGTTAATGGATAATAGAGAGGCAGTGTATGCAAATCCGAATTACGGCAAGACAACTTATAGAATATCAGAGACAATTATAATGATAGAGTTATACCCGTCTACGATTTAGCCAATTAAATTAAAATAGCCATTTTTATCAATAATGGTGTAATCCATTTTAAAAGTAGCTATGGGAAGAGACAAATAGAAAATCTTGACAATAATTTTTGTTGGAATTTAATTTCAATTATCACATAGATGTAGGACAGCAGAGTTAATTTTGATGGGAATGCTAAAGGACAGAAGCTACGACAACAATTTCCATCTTTTTGAAGTTCACGCAACCAATGTCCTTCACACTTAATCATTCACCCAACGAAATAAATTATGTAGACTTGAGCAGCGAAGGAGAAAGATGATACCCTGAAAGAAATGATGTCACCAATCACTGGACCTACCACTTTACAAAACCAACGCAGTTCCGGGGATAAAGGAACTAACTAGAAGCCCTTGCAAGCAGCGCCAAAAGCATAAAGTCTTTAATGTTTTGATTTGATATTTTTTTATTTGTTTTTATTTACGGCGATGTATGTGTTAAAAATTATTTACATGTTCTAAACTTTGATTATAAACGTTGTGTAATATATATTAAATATATTATATTTACAATATATATAATTATTATAATGAAAAGTAAAAGATATACATGTGCCGCGGGCATTGTATATAAGTGTTAAAAATTATTTACATGTTCTAAACTTTGATTATAAACGTTAGGTATTATATATATTAAAATATATTATATTTACAATATATATATAATTATTATATCGAAAGTAAAAGATATACACAAAAGCGGTGGGCATTGTATAAAGAGTATGCCGTGAAAAGAAAAGAATATGAAGAATGATTGTGTATTTAGAGAAAAAACTGAAGACAAACAAGAGAGACAGAAAGAGAAAGAAGACAGAGAGCTGAAACTCGTGTGCAGTAGTGAAAAGGCATAAAAGAATTTGAATAGCACCACATTTGTAGCAAACATTTAAAAAGTCTTTTTTTTCTTTGTAAATCCAAATGCCAAGGCTCGAAGGATCTCATTTTGTAATGTACCAGCTTTTATTAATGAAATTTATGTTCTACATATCTCCGTCTCATTTTTAATTAAATCTTGTGTTGAGTTGAGGAATTTTATTTCTTTATATGTTAAGGAATTGTTCAAAATTCCACGATGGTATCGTAGTTAGTCCAGGTTTCTTGAAGGTGTCAAAAGAAGTTTCCAAGGAAGGAGTTTGTTGCGTTAGGGCCCACAACAGAGTGAAGGTTCAAACGAAAGTCTAAGGTATTTTCAAAAACAGCTTTGTGTTTGCATTAAAGTTTACACTAGTGAGTTGTAAAAAGAAGAAGTCTCTAAGAGTTTTTTAGAGACAAGTAGTGTATCTCTAGCAAGGAGATAGTTTCTTTAAAAAACACAAAATAGTTTATAGCATAGTGTGTGCTAAGTCATGGCAGATGCCAACACAAGCATGAGTATTGAACACCAACTCTCATGTACCAATGGGAAGAACTATGACTATTGGGTAATCACCATGAGAGCCATGTTTTCCTCTTAAGACTTATGGGAGCTTGTTGAAGATGGTCCTGAAGAAACCAAAGAGATGAGCAAACATATAATGCTCTTAACACAGCAAGAGAAGGATTTTCCTAAGAGTGATAGGAAGAAGAAACCAAAAGCCCTCTCTATCTCTATCACAAGCATATTAAAGTGTATTTCCAAGGATATCGTTAGCCTACAGGTCCAAGGATGCATGACACCTCCAGATTGCCTATTAAGGTATGGAGAAGCTAAAGACAACAAAGCACAATAGTCGATGAGAGACTTGAAACCTTTGTATGAAAGAGTTCCATAACACAGATTCATTCTCATGATTGGATTAATGCCTTAAGCAAGGTCTCATGGAGAGACACTTGAAGAAAGAAAAGATAATTCCAGAAAATCTTGAGAAGTTTACCCCTCAAGATTTGATGCCATAGTAGTGGCAATAGAAGAGACCAAAAGATTTTTCAAATTCTTTAGTGATGAGCTTCTAAAGCATCACTAATAACACATGAAAAAAGATTGAACATAACAACAACATTCATCTTTGGAGCATGCCTTCAAGACCCAAATTTCTTTGGAAGAGGAAGAGGTCAACGCAGGAAACCACAGAGACACAAAGGCAGTGAGAAATGAGAGGAAAACAACCCAACAAATACAAGGAAGTAACCAAAACCGAACTAAGGCCAAGACAACAACCAAAGAAGGTACAAAATCAAGTACATGGACAAAGGTATGATAAATCCCAAGCCCAATGCTTCGCTTATCAGAAAAAAAATATGACCATTATGTCAATGAATGTAGGAAGAAACAAGAGGACATGGGTATAGACCTGGTACACTTTACAAAATAAAATATCACCAAGAGAAGTTGTTTTTTAGCATGCACATGGTCAATAGTGAAGATATGGTTTCTAGATTCAGGATGTAACAACCATAGACCGGAAACATTTCCATGTTTTCCATGTTAGATGAAATGTAGTCTAAAATACCATTAGGGACAGAAATAAGGTTTCCGTCATGAGAAATGAGTAAATTTTTTGACAAAGAAAGGAGAAAAAAGATCCATATCGATGTTTATTATGTTTCGGTATGAAGTGTAACTTCTTGAGCATTAGACAACTCATTCAAAATCAGTATTATTATTTTTGAAGATGATGTATGGCAATCGTCATGGATAAACCATCGAAGCAAACAATGCATTGCACAAGTGAAGATGATGAACATAATGTTTCCTCTCAAGATGAGAGCAGATTTGAAAAAAGGAGTTGAATGGTAATGTAAGAACACAAAAGACATTCCAGAGAAGCCAAGGATGAAAATTGGTTACAGTGACGGAGATTTGGAGCATCTTAACTTTGGAGGTCAATTTGTTGCATAATAAAGGAATGGTAAGGATTACCATTGATTGGGAAACCCACAACCTATGTACACATGACCTTGCAAAAAACACAGAAAACTTTCCATCAAAAAAGAGTATAAGGAAGACACCTTAGAAATTGTCCATTCAAATTTGTGTGAACCAATGCAAACACCATCATTAACAAGACAACCACTATATGCTTACTTTTATTGATGATTTGCCAAGAAAAGCATGGGTTTATTTTTGAAATTTAAAAAAAGAAGTGTTTAGAAATTACCACTTTAAAGCTCTTGCAGAGAATCAAAGTAAGAAGCAGACAAAGTCTTAAGGACAAGACAGACAGGGAGGATAATATATTCCAAAATACCCCATGGCAAAGAAAATGAGACAAACAAACAATTTATAGCATAGGCATACATCGCAAAGAAATGGAGTCACGGAAAGAAAAAAACTCGAACCATCATGGATATGTTAAGAAGTAAGAACATACTCAAGGCAAAACGTTTTCAAATGAATATTGCTGAAGTTACAGCATTGTGCAACATATTTTAAATAGATGCCCAACCAAAGTCATGGATGAACAATAGTTATTGAAGAAGCATGGAGAGGCATAAATCAACATGTCACCACATGAAATTTTTGGTTGTGTGGCTTATGCATACATTCCGGATCAACTAAGGAAGAAGTTGGATAGTAAGGAGAAGTGCATATTTATTGGATACAAGAAGAATCAAAGGCATACCGATTGTATAATCCATCCACCAAGAAGTTTATTATAAGCAGAGATGTACATTTACTGAGGAAGAAGTCAGATAGAAGACAGGAAAACAAGGAATGTTAGAAGTTGTTTGTCTCTGGGTGATGATGATGAGGAAAAATGGCTGAAAGAAACACCTCATTAGCGCACTACCTCCATCAACACAAGGACAGCAAGGGACACTGCAAGGTGAATGAGAACACCTTGAGAGTGATAACAAAGGAGCCAAGCACACCACATGAGCAGATTTGAGTGCTTCTCTATACACAAGTTCACCAAGTGAAAGAGGAACCGTATCTGCAAATGTGAACGAAATTACAGAAAGAGACAATAAATGAAGGTATGAACTTTATTTGCATTGCATCACATGTAGAGTGATCCTATTCATTTGGAAAGCCGTAAAGACAGAGAAATGGAGGATGCTATGGATGAAGAAATGAAAGCCATAGAGAAAAATAAGACATGGGAATGATTGATCTCCCAAATGTAAGAAAGTAATTGGAGTGAAATGGGTCATAAGACCGAAAGAAATGTTGAAGGCAAGATTGAAAGACACAAGGCAAGACTTATGTCAAAGGCTGCTACAAGAACAAAGAAGAGACTATGAGAAACTTTTGCACCAATGCAAAGAATGGAACAAAGAAGAGCAAAGCACATGGTTCATAGCAACAACACAAGTGGAAAGTTTACCAAATGGATGTGAAATCAACATTCCTAAAATGGAATATTTCTGGAAGAGGTTTATATGGAACAACCTTTTGGGCTATGAGAAAGAAGACTAAGAGCACAAAGTTTGCAGATTGAAGAAAGCTATTTATGGCTGAAACAAGCACCAAGAGCATGGTACAGAGGGATAGATGTCTATTCATCGGAATGGGCTGAGAAATGAAGGAGAACCCACATTATACATCAAGGAGAAAGATGGTAATATGCTCATTGTTGTTTTGTATGTTGATGATGTTATATTCACAAGTAATGATGCTTACCTAATTGAGAATGAAACAACCATGAAGGATGAATTTGAGATGACCGATATGATTGTTGAGATACTTAGGAATAGAAGTAGAGCAAATTAAAATACAATTTTTATTTCTTACAAGTGGCGGGAATGAAGTTTTGGAAAGATTACGATGTAGATTGCAAGGCAAAATTACTCCCACAAGGATGGGATTGAACTTACAAAGAGGACAACAATAAGGATTTTGATCTTAGTTTGTACAAGAAAGCATAAATATGTGCCTCATGTATTCGACCCAAGTAACTAGGCCGGATATTATGCATGTTGTGAGTTTAATTTCAGATTTATGGAAAGGCCAAATGAGACACATTACAAACAGCAAAAAGAATTTGAGAAATGTGAAAAGGAACAAAGAAGTATGGAATTTTATATACAACTTCGTAAAATTTTGAGTTAATTGGATATACCGATGTAGATTGGGCTGAAGTATAGATGACTGCAAAACACCTTGTTATGTTTTTCATATGGGTTCAAGAGCCATTTCATGGGCTTCTAAGAAAACGGTCAATCAGGCTTTATCTACAAGAGGAGACAAAGTATGGCAAACCTATAGTAAAAGTGTGTCAAGCAACTTTGACAGAAGAATGTTGGAGGAGCTATGTCATGAACAAAAAGACAATAATTTATTGTGATAATAACTCAAAGAATATCAATAAGCAAAAATCGTACGTTTCATAAGAGAACGAAATGACATTGATGCCAAGTATCACTACATCGTAGAATTAGGTGAACAATGGTGAAATTGTTTTACAACATTATAGAATAGATGAGAAGTTTGCTGGATACATTGACAAAACCATTGAAGAAGTTTTAATTATTGCTGCAAAATGTCTAGGCATGGAAGAAAGTTGACAGCTTGAAATTAAGGAGTGTTGAATTTAATCAACCCACACATGTATGCAGATTTACAGAGTTAATTTTTATGAATGCAAAGCATTTAAGCGGCGGCAACAACTTCACCGATCTTCACGCAACCGCCTCCTCCACACTTAATGATTCACCCACCGTAAATAAATTATGCACAAACTACTTGACTTACCACTTTTGATTTGATCGCCAACAACATTTCGGGAGTGTAGCAAACGGAGCAACAAGGAGGAAGACATCTCGAAGAAATGACGTCACCCATCATCGGGACCCACCACTTTACAAACCAAAGCGCTCGGGGGGATAAGGGAACTCATGGGGAGGTCTTTCAGCATCCTCTGAAAGCACAGTCTTTAATTTTTTTATTTCAATTTTTTTTTGATTTGTTTTTATTTACCACAATGTATGTGTTAAAGGTTTTACATTGGTTAAAATTTCTATTTTCATCATGAATATTTTACATGTTTTAAACTTTTGGTTATAAACTTATGTAATATATATATATTGTAAATATATTATATTTACAATATATATTATTATTATAATGAAAAGTAAAAGATATACATATGCTATGTACAGCAGTATAAAGAGTATGTCAGAAAATAAAAGAATATAGAGGTTGATCGTGTATTAAGATAAAAGCCCGAAGGAAGTGTAAAAATATAGAGACAAAAAGAAAAGAAGACATAGAGATGAAACTATGTGTAAGAAAAGGGCTTAAAAAGGTATATAGAATTGAATAGCACGTATGTGTAGCAAACATAAAAGTCATTTTTTTGTAAATCCAAATGTCATAGCTCTAAGTTCTCATTTTAGTAACAACTAGTTTTTTATTAATGAAATTTATGTTCGTATATCTCTCTGCCTCTGCATTTTAATTAAATCTTCGTGTTGTTGAAGAATTTATTTCTTCTATATGTTAAGGAATTATTCGTAAATTCAACAACTTTATTATGGTTATTCACCGAACACATAGGCTCGCTTTGTCACTACCATTGTATAGTGAGTAAAAAAATTGTTCCCGAAAGACGTTCTCTCCTAGGTGCTAGTGGCTTCCATTAGCCTTCCAACCCATTACCCAACAATGATTGACATTGGCAGCAATTCATCACTAACACTTATTCACGATTAGAGTCGATATTAATTTCTATTATTGTGGCAACTCCGTAAATGGATACATCCGTTCGTTGATAGATCCAACACAAAATACCCGCAACGATGAAGAAAAGGCTATTAACAAGGTTTCGTCTTAGAAACCATATGTTGCCAAAATTTCCTTGTCTTCACATTGTTGGTTTCCTCAATCAAGAGAACTTACAGAAGAAGATTGCCACCGTTACATGTCAAAAATGTGCAAAAAGTCGCAGTTTGTGAACAACATGTTTTGATTTTCTCCACATCGTGTTAATAAGGTTCCGTTAAATTTAATTTTTGAAGTCGTCATGTCATTCAAACTTAAATTTCTGAAAACTCGTCTTTTTATTCCATTCAACCATCGATTCACAATCCATGAATTCATTGCATGATAATTTATATATGTCATCTAATCAGCGCATTGATAAGAAATGGAGGATGATGTAAGGAGGAAAAAAACGTCCATCGGACTAAAACAGTTCATAGGATCACTAGCTTTCTTTTTTTGCTTTCGTAATTCAATACTTACTCAAATTGATGATGAGTCGACTTCCAACCTTCTAACAAAGGTGTGTCAACTAATGAGCTCACTCAACCTTCTACCGCGGTGGAAACCCAGAAAAAACGCATCATGATAAAAGAGAGAGGAGACAAAGAGGCGAGGAGCCCATTACGCCATTTGCCACCTCTAATGAGCTAACCCAACCTTCTAACAACAGAACCTAGAAAATGACCAATTTATAAAAGAGAAAACGGAGATTTGAAGAAATGCTACCATTGGCGCTTACTTAGAAACAGAAAACAATAAACTAAAGAGAAAGATCTGTAAAACAAAGTCGAAATTGTAAACTCGTTAGACTACCCTTTTATAATTGATGCGCTTCCAAATTTTAAGCATTTATGGTGAAACCGTCATAGGGATCGTGACTTTCGGGAAATTCCACCTTATTATACAATACATGCGAGAGAAGTTTCGATTAAAATATAAAAATATTTTTATTGAGTGTTACAAAGAAGGAAATCTTTATGGAAGTTATCACATTAATTGATGGCTTTTTCGGTGTCAATGCATCTCATTAGAATATATTTGAAATTTTATACGTTTTAAATACAAATTTTATGAAAACACAAATAACTGTATTATCAAATTAATCTGCTCTCAAATTTAAAACAAAATTCATTTAAAAAACTTTAAAATGTCACATGGTTGTGCTTGTAGCTACGTTTCTTAACATCAATTTCAACGCTCAACTATGCGATTCGTTTTATCTGTGTAATTATCTGCGTCAATTTGACTTAAGTGCTATTTTTAGCTGCCACATAACGATTTTAATATAATCGCTCTTTTTAAAAACAAAATTCGGTATGATGATTAACGAATTTTTGTTTTTTTGAATAAATATTGAAGGAATAAGTTAACATTATAAAAAAATTTAATCAATTAATTTATTATCATTATTATTTTTTAAAAATTTATTTCCTTTTTATTGAAAAAACACCATTTTTATGAGAAATGTCTGTTAGAAGAAATGAAAGCCAATAAGACAGCGCTGAGACAACCTTTTCTTGCGACCCTGCGGCTTTCCAGTAAGAGGTAACTTCGCCTAAGGACTCTAAACGGTATCCGTTTCCTCCATTTGAGTGCTGACTTGAGTTGATGTGAAGAGTATAGGGGCTTGATGGCACTGCACCCCGCATGACGACACACCATTAGGATGTCGACCAGCTAGCAGGAGGCACAGACCACGAAGGAGGCATGAGGTTTGAAATTTGAAATTGAATCCATAGATATAACTCCCGCCAATGATGCTTTTCTACGCTCAAAGTCGACTATTTATCGATTATTGCAACTCAACTGCTTATTCTCCTCAGCTATAGATATGCCCAAGGCTAGAACTTTCTGGCTGCATGGTGAGTCTAGACAGTAGAATGATTTCACCGTATTTGTTTACCCAAATAATTTTTTTTTTTTTTACATTTTGCTGAAGGATTCAAACATGGGTTGATTGTACAATTTAATTTGGCAAAGGTGTGGTTGGATGTGTATCAGGTAACCGCAAGGTGCTTGTACTCAGGTAATGGGTAACCGAGTGAGTTTTAGCGAGAGATGGTTCAATTGGTTGCAGCTTGGGCTGTATATGTTTTTCTCAGTGATTTATTTTTCAAGACCGGAATGTTTTGGAGGTCGATGGAGGTGAAGCAAGTAGAGTAGTATGTGAGAAGAGACCCCATAAACCTCCCAGGTCAGATCCTGACATGAAACCTTCGCTCACATCCAAAAACCATTTCTATCAATGTAGTGTTGCCTAACTATGTATTAGTGTTGATTTCTGAATCCCTCCATAAAATTTCTTCTGCTCACATGCATAGCCTTCTTATCTTTAATATAATTTTGTTGAACTCTGCTGTGTTTTTAATATGATTAAGGAAAATATGATTTTGTTAATCTTTGAGTTTTTAATGTTTTTAATATGACTAAAGAGTGATTTCATGTTTACACAAGTAACATCAAAATTTACAATAAAATCTATGGATCCATTACTAGTTTGGAAACAATTTTTTTGGTCTGAGCCTTAATTTTAACCATTTCTATTATTTGATTATCTATATGGTTGAATGGGTTAGTTTAATAAAGGAAATTATTATTTTTAATAAAATTTAATTTTTCATATTTATTTTAATAGTATTAAAGAGTGATTTCAAAGGCTCACAAACATAACATGAAAATTTATGTTAATTATTATGAGTGTGGCATATATTTTTTGTTTTAAAATTTATTTTGTTTTTGGTTTGATAATTATAGATTCATATGATTTATATCAAATAATTTCATATATATATATATATATATATATATATATATATATATATATATATATATATAAATTTATTAGTGGAAAAGGTTGGTATTATATTTCTTATTAAAAGTTAAGAAATATGATTTGAATATTAACAATTATGATAGTATATTATGTAATACTTGTTCATATTGTTAAAATACTTTGTTGTTGACATACCTAATAGTAAAACATCTTTATAAACAATTAATTTATATAAACATATTTATAATTAATTTATTATATTTATTTAGTGTGTGTACGTAAATATATATATATATATATATATATATATATATATATATTCCATAATACAAATTAAATATATTTAAGTGCATTGAAATTTGTTATTTTTAGATTATAATTAATGTCATAAATATCACCAATAAAATAAAATTTATCAATTTTAATTTAATTTTAGTGTTATAAATATCTCTAATAATATAAGATGTGTTATGTTTTAGGTTCATAAAATTACTTTTGCATCATAATTTGTATCACCTAATACTTTCTTTTTGCATCACAAAAATATTTCTATAATTCCTACAAATATCCTCAATAATAATAAGATGTGTTATGTTTAGGCCCATAAAATTAATTTGCATCATAATTTGTATCACCCACATTTCTTTTTGCATCACAAACACACATTTCTATAATTCCTATTGCATTGCAAATCACATCACCCTTGTGTAAATTATCTCATGTTTATTAATGCATTGTATACATTTTGTAATATTACATTTAATTTGCATCACCCCATCTAAATTATCTTTTGTTGGTGAATGCATTGTATATATTTTGTAACATTACACTTGTGTAATTTGTATGGCTCCCTTTTTATAACTTTCATTTTTGTGTTTGCATTGTAAACATCCCATTTAGTAGTATTTGTATCAAAATGTCCATTGCTTAAATATGTTAAAAAATACATAAGATGTAACTTTAAAATTTATATTTTTTTTAACATAAATTATGTACAAGAATAAACCATACAACTTTTGTATATTGATATTAGTGGTGTATATAAAAAAAAAAAAAAGTTGATTCTATCAATAATGCACCAAAAAAAGTTTCATGAGTAAATCATTAGCAACATTGGAATGTCATACAATTTAATAACAATGCATCAAATGGTATGTATGGTTAAAGTATCTTAAAAAAATAATCGATTACATATATGGTTGAAGTATCTTATAAAAAAATCAAGTGGTTTGTACAAAGCTTAAAGTATCTATAAAAAATCAAATAGATTCATATTTCTAATAAGTATTATATTTAATTAATTAACATAAATATATAAATTAAATGTCTAGTAAATGTTAATTGTCATCAATTCATAATAAACATCAAATTCCTTACCTTACTACATGATACATTTTGCATTGCTAAAATTTAAAAAAATCATAAAACTAATTAAATTATAACATTATTATTATTATAATAATATAAGTTAGACCTATATATTTAATAAGAATCTGAATCATGAGATTTACTCTCATTTAACATGGAGATTCTTACAACGCCTGCGGGACAATACCCTAGGTTATCATTGTCACATGCCAAAAGTTATAACCTTACCATATGTTACTTATTCATATGACATTTTTTTAATTAACCGCTTAATTAAAAAGAAAAAGGCATACCTACTTTGGAGATGAACCTCAACCTTAATTTGGTAGTCGTCTATCTATTATGCTTTCGAAGCTTTTTGGGGCATATTTGCTAGTTGAATTTTTCCATAACTGAGAAGGATTGGAATCATGATTTGAATGCTCTACAATCCAAGTGACCCAAGAGTTTCTATAAATGCATTATATATGTAGTCAAAACTCATTTTAAAAAAATAAAAATTGAATATTTGACAAAAATATGTCGTGAGATAGTGTCCAAAAACTATAAATTATAGTTAGAGAATGCATTGATTTGTGACATACAACTCACTATTCTAAAAATATTTCATGGAGGTTAAATTCTACCATCCACCTACTAATGATTGACAATTAAATTAAAATTTTGAAAACCAAAACATTTTTTTTTTGTCAAGTAATGTGAGTTTTGAGATGATTCACAAACTCAACCTAAGGCTTGAGTAACCTGAAAGTGTGTGCACTTAAGTTGTCAAAAACACTTGGGATCACACCTATAACCTTAGCATGGATTAGATTTTTCTATAAACTTTCGAACCAATGACTTTTTACCAGTAAAACATTCCAACAAAGCAAATTTTTCACCTTATATTCTACACTATTAATATTATTATTATTATTTAAATAATAATTAATTATTTATGTTTATTTTATCAATATTAAGTTATTATTAATAATTAATATTTTTTAATAAAATATTATGAATATTGATAAAATTAATTATTAATATATATTTCATTTATATATTAATATTCCATTCATTTCACAATTTTTAAATATAAAACCAAGTAAACTTTAATTTAAATCAAAATATTAATCATATTTATTTAATTTTTAACTAATTTATATTTAACAATATAAAAAAAAAATATTTACAAATCACAAAATAAATCTAATAAATTCTTCATATAAAAAAAATATATATTTACACATATCACAAAATAAATCTAATAAAGTCTTCATCTTCAAAAATCAATGTGACTTTCTAAACACATTATAAAAAATGCATACATTTTCAATGAAATAAAAGATTCTAAAGTTTCTAACACATTATAAAAATGAACACACTTTCAATGAAATAAAAGATTCAACATCATAAATGTATTAAGCATATATAATTTGAAAACGGTTAGATGCGTTTTAATTTTTTAACCAATTTCATTATCATAATCATAGAATAATGTAATAAGATTTTAAATTAAGAAAAAATAATAACTTAAGTTTTATTAATAGTTCTAAAATATATAAATAATTATTAACTAAATTGGTAGTGATTTCACTATTGTTTTAACATTTTTTTAAAAACATACATCATTTTATCTCTTGGTACTATGTTTAAAACAATTTAATTGCAGCATAAGAGATAATAGGATTTATATTGAAATAGAACAAAATAATTAATAACTAATTATCTAGCATTATGTTGATAAAGTTTTACAATTATTTTATTACCATGTTTATATATATATATATATATATATATATATATATATATATATATTAAACTACTTTAATTATATGTAATAAGAGAAAAGTATAATTAATAATGACTTTTATTGAATTACCATGATACTTAATCAAATGGCTATATATATTTGGGCTACATTAATGTTAGGCACATAAGAAAGTTATCGTAGTAGGATCTCACCCAACAAGCACACTAATATTCGTTGACACATATTTATGAGGATATCAGTGAGAAATCCCTTTTACAAAGTTGCAATGGTAAGGGAGAATTGGGGAAAGTACGAGAAAAGGAAAAGGAAATGGGAGAGAGATTAGTTCTGGGGCACAATGAAATATACACTTAAACGAGGATGCCTTCTGAAAGCTTTGGCAAACTCATGTGATCTCGAATAATAAGCTTTGATTGTTAACAAAATACATGAAGGACCTTGTTCTTTAAATAATAATCAGATCTAAAATTTTGCGTATAATCTTTCAGCCCAAATATAAATATATTTCATTCCCTCACTATATCAAACCCCTTTAACTCTTAAACATCAACAAAATTCAAATATATATAAAACAAATTTCTCAATACAATTAATTTTTTTTCCTTAATTTTATTTGAATTTCACAATTTATCCGTATTATAAATACATGTAACCAAATTATTTTCGAAGTACAACGTAAAGTAAGTACCTCCTTCCATAATATAACCTTTTTGAACTTCACCGTATAGCAATACATTCATGAGATGGCTAAGCATGTATCCAAGCAAATGTCATATGGGAGAATTGAGTGTCAATTTTGGAAAGCATGCAAAGAAGTGGAATTGCTAGGTTCCACAGTCAAGGACCTAGCCCCCTGTAGATTCTTCTCATTTATAGCTTCATTTCATGTTTTTTTGGCAGCTATTAGTATAGTTTCGTTTCAGCTTGTAAATGCCAGGATATAGTAAAGATAAAAGCCTGCCACTAGAAGGAAAAAAAATATCAACTTGCTATCCTTAACTGCTTCCTATGGGCCACTGCATCTAAAGGTTTCCTTCGTACAGATTGAAGTTACCATAAAATGATAGAATACATATAATCATTTTAAAAATTTTAAAATAGAAAAGTACTACCTAAATTTACAAAAAAGCAACATAGTATCAAAATAATAAGTAACTCCTTATCTAATATTACATCAAAATAATAAGTAACTCCATTTAAATAAAACAAGAAAATAATAGTTAATACATGAAAATAATAGCACAATAGTTGTTCAAAACTTGAATTATTTTGAGTAAAAAACACACTAACCATATCTACTAATAATTAAAATCGTTTAAAAAATTTCTAAAACAAAAATATATGCCACATTAGTCATAATTAATATAAATTTTCATGTTATGTTTATGAGCCTATGAAATCACTCCTTAATGCTATTAAAAAAAACATGAAAAAATAAAATTTATTTAAAATTAATAATTCTTTTTATTTAAAAAAATCCATTCACTATTTAGATAATCAAATAATCAAAATAGTTAAATTAGAACTCCAACCAAAAAACTTTTCCAACCAATAATGGATTCCATAAATCATAAATTTTATTAAAGGAATTTTGACATATTACATGTGTAAACTTGCGAAATCACTATTTAGTCATCTTAAAAACATTAAAAAACTTAGATGATAACAAAATTCCTATTTTCTATATATGTGTAAACTTGTGAAATCACCTTTAGTCATATTAAAAACATTAAAAAGTCAGAGATTAACAAAATCTATTTTTCTTCATTCATATTCATATTAAACCCGCAGAGTTTAACAAAATCATATTAAAAAAAATAAGAGCTATATCTGAGCAGAATGGAGGGCTTCAGAAATCAACACCAATACATGGTTAATGCAACCTTACATTAAGAAATGGTTTTTGGATGTGAGCAAAGGTTTCATATCGCAGGATCTTTTTACAAAGCTGGGGTTTATGGGGTCTTTCTCTGCATAATACCTTATTTGCTTCACCTTCATCGATCTCCCAAATATTCCGGCTCTCCAAAAATAAATTAATGAACAAATGATATGCATTCCAAATTGCAGACAATTGAACTATCTCTTGCTAAAACTCACTCAATTACCCATCACCTGATGTCAATTTTTAGTTCCCTGCGATATATCCAACTACACCTCTGCAAAAATAAATTATGCAATCAACCCATGTTCAAAACATAACCAAAATATGAAAAAAAAAAAAAAGATTTGGGCAAACAACACCAGGCAGTCATTCCCGCGGACTGTCCTGTAGGCTCACTCATGCTCGAAAGTTCCAGCCTTGAGCATATCTATATTCGCGGAGAGAATAAGCAATTCAGTTGCAGGAACTACAAATGGTCGAGCTTTGAGTTTCCATGATTTAATTTCAAATTTCAAACCTCATGCCTCTTCCTGTTCATGGCCGGCGTCCCAATGGTGCCGCCACTATTTGGAGTTCCTTGGGCGCGGTCTACCTCTTATTCGGAAAGCTGCGGGGTCGCCGGAGAGAGCTGTCCCTCAGTCGGTATTTTTTAGAACAAAAGACACTTCCACTTATGAGCCATTGTGGATTTAAAGTGTTCAATCGTACCATTTGTAGTGTGCGCTGCAAATGGACAAGACAATCTGACGTCAATGGATTGGACAAGACATTTGTAATGTTCGATCGTACCATTTGCAGTGTTGTGTGCTATAAATGGACAAGACAATCTGACGTGAACTTGTGTGATCGGACAAGACAATGTTAAGCATAAATGTTCAATTATGGAAAATATCAATCCGATTTCATCCACTTATTCGCTGACCTTGACTTGACGAGCAGGTTAATGATAATAATAATGAGTTTTAATGACATTGCTGAAACGGATGTAATAATAAAATGTAATAATAATGAATTAATGGAGTGAATGCGCCTCCGCTAGGGTTTCTTTAGCGCCTCGCTTTGAAAAATCCTTCCTCGCAACACCGTTATCTCCGTCGTTTTCTTCTGCAAACGTCACAGATAGCATTTAGCAATGGAACAAGCTAGGGGAGGTGGTCCGCCTTCGCCAGAGATCAAGGGTACTATAAACGAAATCGACCACATGAAGGATCCGAAGCACAACAGCAGAACTGGTGATAACACGCATCACTTACCTCCAATCCACAAATGACGGTTGCAAGTAAGCAATATCTACTACCCTCGCGAACCAACGGTACAAGAAAGACCCAACAGATCAAGCCAGCCCATTTGGATTAACGCCAGATCCAAGATATGAGAGATCATGCTTCTCATAGAGACCATAGGGTTTTGCCAATCGAAAGTAGCTCTTCAGATGGATAGCGTTTAAATGGAAGCCTGGGGCAAGTGAGCCTGCAGAACAGGCCTAAAGCGTTTTTTCATCACGACTTAATCGATTTATATTTAAATAGGTTATGGACTTTAAGAGGCCTTATTTCTTCAACTCAACAGGTTTATCTTCGCAATCGATCGAAGCGTTCAATCCAGATCAGAGAATTTCTGCGAATCGGCCCCGCTTGGATTCGACTACTTCGCTCGAATATTGGGATGAGGAGTCTCGGTAAGCGTATTGACTGTGTCAGAGAGTTCACTGTGTTGTCAAGAAACGAAGCTACGAAGACACACCTACGCTCGAACTGCAAGGCATATGCAAACAGACGAGCTCTTCCACGGTGTTTGTTCTTAAGGATGATTATGAATGTAATTCAACTGCTAGATTAAGAGCATAAAGCCACAGCAGAAGATGCCATGCTCATGGGCATCTCTTCGCAGATTGCCCTTATTGCCCAATCTAAAAGCCTTAGCCGAAGACAAAGAAGATAAGGATGGATTCACCAAGGTTCCTTCCAAGAAGGAATAACAAGAAAGCCGCTCAATCCGGCCCTAAACCCACTTCTTCCAATTCTCGCTCCTCCACGAGTACGCTTTGGTGCCCCCAGTCACCAAGAGGCTTTGAATGAAGATTCTCCCGCCCATCCCCCCTCCCCGCCCACCGCTCTACTTCTCCTATCACCCCTCCATCTTAGATCCCGCCCAAGGCCCTTGCCTTCGACCCTCCCTCCTAAAAACGCCTTATCCCCGCGAAACAAGTTTGCGGAACCCTCATACTATGGACCTCAAGATCCTTCTCCCAACCTAGTTTTGCAAAGCACCGCCCCTCGCAGTGCTTTCCTTTGCATATCCCGCATGGATGAAGATTCGAGTTTCGACAGAACCTGATCTATCTGCATTTGTAGAAGATGCTTGCCGAAATAGCACCCGACAAAATTCAGCTTCCCATCAAATCGAGTCCTCGGAGGTGGTCCTAACCAAAGCTCATCAAGACAAGAAATTGGGAGGACAAATTTCCAGCAATTATTGGGACAATGGAAGGTCTTGAAGGAAACAAAAGAGTAGAAACCGTAATGGCAACAAGCACCGTCCAGACAGGGGCGATGTTGGTGGAATCAGGAATTATCCCAAGTTGACCCGTTTTTTCCAACCACCGAATACGCTCTCTCCATGAAGCTAGTCTCATGGAATGTAAGAAAGCAAATGCCCCTTTGAAAGGTTCGAATGATAAAATCCATGATTCAAGGAAGGACCCTCAAATCTTCTTCCGTAAAACCAAATGTATGAATCGCTAGCCACATCAAAAGTCCGCTCAGGCAAACAGCTTCGCACAGCTTTGCTGCGACACTTCCGAAGCCTGAGGACCGGCACTGTTCCTCGGGGATATCGCTCCATGCGTCTAACAATTCCCGCAGCACAATTCATTCAAGTTGTTTTTCACCCTATAGGCACTAACATACATGGACATCTCGTCCAATGTTTATTTTCTCACATAGTAACAACAAGACAAATGACACTTTAGCGCACCCTCAACGCCAACAGATCCCACCCCAGGATAGTTGAGGCTATTTCAATATGATCCTAAGAGCGGATGAGAACCGGAGAGACGCCCGTATCTGACCTCGGAAAGGGCCTATTTTTAAAACTTCATCAATAACAAAGAACAAGTTGATTGACCTCCTTCTCCAATGGCATCTTCACTCGGAGCAATAGACGTGTAGGAGGACAAAGAAATTGCTTCCAAGTTGACAGACTTTATCTCGACAACGCTATTCACACGGGGGAGACATTCCGCGCAACTCGCTTCTCTTTGTCAGATCGGGATCATTGGCTCATTTTCTGGCAGTGGCAAAATATAGGACCTACCAAAGAAACCCTTCGTATTCGAAGCCTCTGCTGACTCATCCTTCCTTCAAGGAGCTAATACATAATCGCTGAGAAATTTTCAATCGCCCAAAGGTTCTAAAATGTATCAATTCCAAGAAAAGTTAAAATTCCTCAAAGGGCAAATCAAGCACCGGAATCGGTCCATCTGGCAATATTTTCGATAGTGAAGATTCTCGAGCAATGTATGCATGAGGCAAAAGAGAACTCATCTCCACAAGGAACAAGAGGAACGGCCACCAAGGAGTCTAATCTCCAAACTCGGCCTGAGGAACGACACAAACAGAAGAAACTTTGAAGAAAAGTCTAGAGTACGCATGGTTAAAGGAGGGTGAAAGGAACACCAAGTTCTTCCACGCCCAATTATGCGCGGCAGATGCAAAACAAGATTAGCCACATAATCAACCACAGGAGAGCAGAAGACAGAAACACGCAGGAAATGGAGAAGGAACCGATTGGACTATTTAAGTGGGCATTCAAAGAAGAGCCTCACATAAATCGAAACTGTTATCAACCAAATCGCACGTACCTCATTCCAAACCGGTCACACCGAGCATAACCGATGCTTCTTCGTCCGCCTCCCCAAGAAGTGGATGAGGCTATGGCGCAGCTTCAAGGATGGCAAAAGCTCCTGCCGATGGTTTACCTCTAATTTCTTCCACTATTTTCGGGATCTCATCAAATCAAGTCCGCACTGTTGAAGAGTTAAGAGCCATGCACCTGATTTTGCCCTCTCTCAACACTACTTTATGCGCTTTGTTCCTATGAGGACCAACCCAGGCAAACTGGATAAATTCAAAGTTTATTGTTTCTTGCAATGTTATTTACAAACTTACCTAAAGTCATCGCCAACAAAGCCTGCCTCTCCTTCCACCCTCATCTCTCCTAGAGCAGACGGATATGTTGAAGGGCGCTTGGGCTCCGGATGGCATACCCTAACGCATGAAATTATGCACTCTCTAAAAGTTTGCCGAAAGCTGTGTATGCTCTTTAAGATTGATCTTCAAAAGCCTTTGATAAAACTTGACTCAGTTATATTCAGCAATCTTAAATGCTTTTTGTTTTTGATCCGATGTGGATCGAGGGATTATGAGCCTTATTTCCTCCCTCCTTCTCCATTTTTGGTCAATGGTGTTCCTTCCACCATCCTCGCAGGCATTAGGCAAGGGACCCTCTCTCTCTCTTTCTATTTGTTCTCATGGTGAAGGTCTGCTTGATTCATAAAGAAGTTCGCTGACCATGGTTACGCAGGCATTTCTCCATGGCGCTTCCCACCACCACCCACCAAAGAATTTTGTGGATGATAACATGCCTTTGGTCACCCCTTCCGTTCAAGAAGCTCGCTCCTTTAATGACTTACTCACCTTTTCTGCTCGTCTCACTATTAATGAATCCAAATCCAAAGTGTTCTTTTTCAACACCCTCACTCAAGCCAATATTGCTCGCATCCTTGGCTTCTCCATTGCTACTCTTCCTCACAAGTATCCGGGTGCCCTCATTGACTTTGCCATCAGAACTCCTCATGGGTCAAGCTCGGACAAATTGGAAGCCGGGACTGCCTCCCCGGACTTACGCAGCCCTAAACCTTCCTAGCAAGGCTCATTCTCTATCAAAGCGTGCTCCAATCCATTCCCTTATCTCTTCTCCGTTCTCTAGGCCGTCCCCAAGTGGGTTCTAAAGCAAATCAGAGCCCTGCAACCAACCCTTTTAAGGGCCTTCCGGTCGAAACTCCATGGGTCGCAGAACTGGGACACCGGTTTGCTCTCCCAAGGAAGTCATGGGTTCAATCTCGCAGATCCCACCACAGCTGCTGATGGCACTGCAGACCGTGAATGGATTTAAACCTCACACTCCTTGGGCCAAGCTTCCGGGATTGCCAAATATGCCATTGCACCCCCCCGCCGATCCGACCGAATGGTTCCAGACAAACAGGTTCCCTTATTTGGAACGCTCGCTAGGCAACACCATCGCCTCATTCAGCAAAACTGCTTCTCGGGAAATTCACAGCGACAGCGAGCAAGATTCTCGGCACTATTCTTGGCAAGAACCTCTTATAGACTTCTCCCCAAAGACTGGGCATGGGGAGGTAACAAAATGGATCAGGACGCAAAGGTCCGTCAACATCGGATTGCTAATGACAACAACGACTTCGACAATGGAAGCCTCTCGAATATAGCTCAAGCACATGAGCTTGATCCGGAATCCTCAAAGAAAGAGCTCTATCGCCGCCAAATAAGACGATCTGGTGATCATGACATTCCTTGCATGGGGCTACTCCACCAGAGGAATGTATACCACAAAGAAGCCATTCTCTTCTCGCATCCCATATCCTTGCCCCGAGACATTTCGGACCTTGATCCGGAACAAGTCGTACTTGGCCCAAAATATCCACGTTTCTCCGAAGCCGAAGCCACAAAAGCAGCCCTCACGTGGGACAATCTTCAAACGAGGTTTCACCCGGACCGTCCCCAATGTCCTAATCGTCCGCAAAATGTGAAACTATCCAAGATCTTCTCTCGTCGTGCCCTCTGCCAACTCCCCGCGGGGAAAATGTCGCTGGCCGCCGTGTTGAACAAACCCACCGGGATATCACCATGACCAAGCCGTCCCAGCTGCCCCTACTCTTCTCCATCCTCAATGCCCTCCGGATCCTTCTTCCCGCCCTACTTTCCTCGGTCTCTGTGAAAGAGCGTAACTCTGCGTATTTCTAAAATCAAACCACCCCCTTGATCCTCTCCTGCTCTCCTTCTCGCTCCAACCTTCGTGAACTTCTTGCCTCTCGTTCCGGAACAAGAAGATTTCCCTAAAACTCCCAAAGAAATCACCATCCCGCAATTGGAACCTTCAAATTCCGTTTTCGCCCTCCCTTGCTGTCCGCTTCTCCTCTCGATCCTCCTCGCATCGTCCTCCCCAAGGTGTTTACAAGCCCAATCTCGATGGTTCTCTGTGCGTAATCCTTGCCCACCGGATTCGGGGAATAGTCGTAAATATATGTTGGTGAAACTCAATCATCTTTTATGGTTCCATTGGTTGGGACACCAATAACTACCGAATCGGAGGGATTATGGCAAGCAAGGTCATTTTACGCACCATTATAACCTTCTTTCCCATTATTGCTGCAGGGAGATTCCCCTGCTCTTATCAACGCCTTCGCAGGCTTTGGGGCACCAAATTCGCAGTAGTGTCTCGCGCTACGCTGCCTGAGCTGACCAAACAGTTACATAGCTTTGCATCACGAGTGACTTCTTTGGGCACGTGAAATAGGAAAGCATAGTAATGCAGACCCTGGCCAATCTTTGGAACCGAAAGGCATTAGCAACTCACTCATGGCACCTTCAACCGTATCCATGATGAAGCACTGCTGCACTGCACATCGTTGGTACGCTGTGACCAGTCCGTGGCCGGATCCCACGATTACGTCTGGCGGGGGAGCGGCCACCGCGTACCCCCATGGAAAGAGCCCGGCGGCCTCACATGGCTCTCGCATATGTAATAACTCGCAATTAATGAATCCGATCGCTGGGAGCACGAACTCACCTTGTCGGCTCAATTGGAGGGAGTGTTATGGCGGTGTTGGGTATTCTTTGGCGGCTCGCTGAACTGGCGGTATAAGGCCTCGTGCGGTGAGCGCGCCACCCCGTTGTTCGGAATTTGCGCTCGGTACGCTTGAGGCCAACGAGAAAACGTCGATGTGTGGTTGCCATTGTTTCGTGTTCGCACCTAGCCGTCTATCCATTATACTCAAAGCCCCCACCGTTACCACCATGTTCGCAGGTGGTGCTCACGGCCGCAACCGCCCTCGTTTCCCCCGCTCGCTCCCAAGCCCTTCTCGCTCTCGCTACTCTCAGCCAATTGCCCCACCGGACCAATGCGACCCCCGGCCCCGCCGCTCGTGGTTTCGGCTTGGCAATGCTGCCTCCGAGAAAGAACGAGGGTCCGACGTGGCCCCGCCGAGGTGACGCCCGCCCTCCTAGTACCTTTCCGGGCGACCGACCCTTTCTGACCGCGGTGGCAAAGGTCGAGGGCGTCGACGTGTTGGCGTTTCGCCCGCCCGGAGTCGCCACCGCCCTCCCTCTCGTGCCGCCGTTCATGGTGGCACCTTCCTCCCGGTCGTCCTTCCCGCACCCTCTCCGCCCTACCTTCGTACAATCCTCGTGCGAAGATGCGAACTCACCCTTACCTCCCACCGCTTCCATCGTCGGCCCGCCCCGCCCTCATCTTCCGTCACCTCGAGGGAGGAACGACCCCCCTCCCCTACGTCGCTTTCTCCGCCCGGGAACCATAAGCGCTCGCGATGCCGGTTCTCCTGGGACCGTGGAGCAAGAAACGCAAGGATCTTGATGAGCAAGGACACGTGACCTCATGAGTGACAACAGGAGAATATTTTGTCACAGAATCATTGAAGAACCTCCATCCTACGCATGACCAGCCTCTCTGTGATCGCGGCCTCGGTTTTTTGGTTCAAGCCAGTTTATGACAAGCCACATGCCAGACGCACCACCACACAGTTGTCCAAAAACAATGTTTATTTATGTTTTTACAAATAAGTTTTTCAAACCGGTTTCCCTCAGACGCGGGCGGTTGTTCTTGTTGTTTAAAAGGACCTGCTTCTGACATGAGCAAATAAGCACTCTGATAAGCTTGACGTTTATACACAGCACCAAAGCTCTGGGCTGTACCGACACCGTGTCCGCATTGTACTAGTTTTTATACATAATAGATTTAGTTGGTTAATTTTAGAAAAATATTAATGAATTACCGCAAAGTGTAAGATCCATTTCTGGTCGGTAGGAGAAGCATTAAAATGTCGGTTTTGCGCTTGCAATGACCTAAATGTGAATGCTTGAAACTATACTTAATCTTCATTTTTCAAACTGTAAACAAAAGTCAAAACCTAGAGACTCTTTTACACAAAAGAGAACATTGGAAATATTGTTAATAAGTAATATGATACCTTGATCGAATTATTAAATTGCCAAACAAAGTCAACTTAATGATGTACACATTTCTATGTAAAGAAAAAGTCTGCAGATAGACTCCTAATGTAGCTGGGCTTGCTTGTCAAAAATTTCAAATTTGCTTCCACGCAAGCAACCATGAATACCAGCTTTCCTGGTTGCTCGTTCTCTGTACGTGGTAGAGAACATACATTGATACAATTACCATTTTGGAACAAATAATCTACGTGAAAAAAATTAATGGATGTCAGTGGCTCCCTCGTGAAAATATAGGTATCATAGAGGTATAATAAATTTTGACAGGTGAAATTACACTTAAAACACGTATACGCATCGAGCTTTTCTTGAAAAGATAGGTATCATAGAGGTATAATAAATTTTGACACGTATAACACTTATAAGCATTAAACTTTGGCGTGGAAAAATGTGATTTCATTGGTTCTCTCGTGCTATTATAGCAATATATTAGTAGTCTATAATGCGACTTTTTAAAGGTTTTTATGGTAGTTTTTTTGGTCTAATTTGTCTAAATTCCGGCAGGAATTTATTGAAAATAGAAGTTTGATGTTTAATCTTGCACAATCGAAGTGTCTTAGGGATTTTTCAGGGCGCTGAATTCATATATACAATAAAAAAAAAACCAATTTAAATAACAGAAATCAAAATTTTACCTCAAATTTTTCACCAAATTCCAACACCTAAAACTCTAAAAAATCGCACTAAAAACAAATCCGATCAATATATCCTAAGATATAGGTTATTAAATGCCGACTTAGAATATTTATTAGACTTCCATTCCATAACCTAATTCCATCCTGCCAACATTTATCATATGGTCACCCATACTATGGGCATATATATTTGTGGATGCAGTGTATTCATTCATTCCTTCACATTCTGAACCCCGAGCATGTGCCTTCTTACAATGATATTTCTGACAGGACGACTTAATTAAGTGATACCTACAGCCTGCGGCATGATCCTCAATTTGAAATTTGAGCGCCATCCAAAGCACTACATGAGTGCCTCTGCACTCGGGTTGGCTTCATAGTGTGTTTCTTGTTTTTAGGGTTGGGTGTTGCCGGATGACTACACCTTCAGTTATTTTAGTTTTTTTCTAAATGTAGACTGTATTTTCTCAAGAGTATAGCTATTTTGACGCTGCTCTTTCATTGATCGATTGTTGAAACTCTTACATTGATCAATTGTTGGTTTT
Organism: Pinus albicaulis; assembly: GCA_034641835.2. Taxonomy (NCBI): domain Eukaryota; kingdom Viridiplantae; phylum Streptophyta; class Pinopsida; order Pinales; family Pinaceae; genus Pinus; species Pinus albicaulis. The sequence goes on along the minus strand of JAXQQM020070762.1, from coordinate 102,052 downwards.
GATGCAAGGTCGAAATGTTGTTGCTGCGTTGATAGATTGTTGTTTTTGACACAAGCCTGCAATGCCCTATACATTGGGTGGGATGTCGAGACATATGAAAGCTCTTTAGAAGCTCGTCGATAGTGTTTAATAGATCCTGGAAAAGTCGTTGTTAAGTACATGGATGGACTTATTCATCAAGGCCAACGCAATGAAGGAAGTTATACCTGATCCAACCAAATTTCGGAATTTGTATCTACAACAAAAACCAGATCCACATCACTTGTTGCTGAGAATTATCAAAATCAGCTTGAACGTTGTTATGATCATTGCTTTTCCGAAGTCTTGCTGTTTCATTTGAGTTTTCGTTAGAATTTGTTTTGATTAACAAAATTAAATTGAAAAGAAAATATTCTCAATTTCAATCTGTGGTGATCTCTATTACCTTATATTATACCTCAGTATGTATGTGCAGCAATATAAAATATTCTATGATTAATATGTACTATGAGATCAACATCATTAATTAAGTCGATAAGTTTTTTATTTTGAAGTTCTATTTCATGACACTAGTGGATTCGTCGTTCTTAAAATAATATACTTTTTGGGCGAATAAGAGGGTTACACGATGATATTTTCAGTGGCCTCGATTAACTTTCTTCTTCGTTTTTCAAAGCTATATTTCGCTTTCCGGCTTTTGGTCAAGACCAGAGAAGCATGGCGGAGAAGCCATGTTTAAGAGAGGTCGTGGGGTAGCGCAGGGAACAAGTGCAAGGTGTCACATCTTCTTCCACCGTTTAATGTTGCTGGATCATAATTTGACTCGAATTTCATTCCGGGGGACCATGGAAAGTACTGTGTGGAACGAGCTTCGAGATGATCTGCAAATTCTAGTGCTCCTACGGCTCCCCATATTAGATTTACATAGATTTTCACTCGCCTGCGATTATTTCTGCTCACTATTATCCGATCCATCCTTTGCTATCCACTATGACCGGCACCGTCTTGCTCACACTGTCTGCACTGCTTCAATTCGGCTTCAGAATCGCATGCAGAAGACGATTTTAAACTCAATTATTTGGCAGCAAGGAGGGAAAGCTATGTTTCAGTGGCAATGCCCGCTTTTCGATTATTTTGACGGATCCCGATGGGTGTTGAAAGGTTATGGCGACGGGTTCATCTCTTTTAGAGGGCCCTTCGGGCATTTGTTCAACAAGAAGAAGTTATTGGTGTTTAACCCTCTCTTTCCCCACGAGGCTAGGGTTTGACTCTTCCCGCAACATGTGATTCCGAGAATTATTCGCGTGAAGAAATCGCCTTAAACCGAAAAAGTGGAATCTACAAGCTCATCTTCTGGTGGAACCTCTCATCTCACAGAGTTATCACTTGTGTTTACAACTTCAAATAAGGAACATGGAAAACCATAACAAGATGAAATGGATGTGATGAAAATATCTTTATTCCACACAACACCCAGCTCATGAACGAGCGGTTCTTGTGGTGGCTCTGCATTGACTTGATTTCAACGGTAAAGACAGTTGTTGTGTGTGATGTGGTCGTTGTGTTTGATGTGCAAGAAGAGACGTGGAAAGGATCCAATTCCTCTAGGTAATGAGTCTTTTATTTGCTCCGATACACATGAGAAATAATTATGTGTGCTAAGCAAAACATATGAGCAACAAAAGATGAAACTTGGGCTATGGAAGTTTGATATGGAACAAAGAGTGTTGGGACTCAGGCAATTCATCTTGCCTCCGGCTACTGATCAAATAGATTATCATCGTGCATGGACAGGTCTGGGAGTTTTTGGGGTTGAAGAATCGAAGACTAGAACGAAAAAAGGTGGGTTTATAATATGTCACGTCATTCCTGGGAAAGATTGGAGCATCTAAGAATACGACGGAATGTTGGATGTTTTGAAGGAAGCTTGTTTAGGTTTGGTCCCTTACCTTAAAGAATCTGGATTATGGACTTTCAGGCCTGAGGCTTCAATAACTGGAACCTATATTAAGGTTAAGAAAAATCCATAGAAATACATCCTATGCACTCGATGGCAGAGCCTTCAATTTGGAGCAGAGAGCTTTGGGGCTTCCCGCCTCAGACTACTGGAGAAACGGAGTATCGGGGAGTTCTTATTTTGGGATTTAGTTATTATATATAGGCTTTTTATTGGTGATTGGATTTAATTATTAGATATTACATTTTTCTTGGCGGTGTAATCCTAAATTACACTGAAACGAGACTAGCATTTAATTTCTTATCAGGTAGAGAGAATTAGGAATTGCTTTTTCTTATATATTGAGTTTTTCTCCAATTGATATTTAATTATTATATATTGAATTTTTGTACAAATGATATATTGGAAAATTTTGTACTGAGGATTAGTGATTTATATTAGTCATTCAATACAACTTATATGGAATGCCAAATTCCTTTAATGAATTAGTGCTTCCATGAATGAATTCTATATAAAATCTTACAATCTATATATAGAAGACCAAACTCCTTTAATGAATTAGTGCTTCTATGAATGAATTATGTATAAACTCTATGAATGAATTATGTATAAACTCTTTGAATAAATTACTATCCGCATGAATGAAAGCTTGTATAAACTGTAATTTATTTTTGTGAGTTTTATGAATTATTTATTTATGGAGTTTTATGAGAATGTATTTTTTCACAAATTTGTTGTTGTTAATTAGTAAGGGTATACTTAAGATATAAGTTGATATATGGTATGTTTTATGGTGGTTGAAGTTAACAAAAAATTTCAACAAATTTTAGTAATTTTTCTTTTTTTTTTATATCTACTCTAGTATTAATTTTAAGTTTTTGTTTTGAATACATATTTAGTATATATGGTTTATATACATTAAGATTAGTTAGTTTAAGATTTATTTAGTTAAGAAATTAGATATAATTTTTTCTTCTTTAAGAATTAGGAATTGATTTGAATTTTTTTTATGGCTAACTAAGTTCACATATTTCTAAAAATTTATTATTGCGAATGAGAGAAATTCGAATTGAGATTTCCCAGTAAGTTATTTCGTTAGTTTTTATATGATTTTTTTTAGCATGTCAACTATTAGGGGCTAGAAGAGGGTGCCCACATAATAAATGGTACATAATCCATTACACTTATCTAGGTCAAATTCATCTAGATATTGATCAACCTCAACATAGACTTTAGAGTTAATCTCGAGCTTGTGAGATTACTCAAAAATAACTTGAATGTGGATTTGCATCCTCTATTTATACTCAAAAGTATTAGGTTTTGTATCTATGAAAATCACTTGTAAATGAAAAATCATTAGGTCTAATTTAATATCAAGAAAAAGAAATATTAGTTTCTAGCATTACTAAGGAAATTGTGATTGATATTCCTCCCTATTTCAACATCTGTGAGTTCTAATTAAAAAAAATAGCAAGAATCTTGTCCAATAGCCAATGAAGTGTATCATAAGTGTGAATGGGAAAAAGGCTTAGATTCAATAGTAGAGTGGTTAGCATTTTTTAGCTAAGGCTAACCCACTTCTTAATGCTAACCCACTTCTTAATTGGGAAGAATATTAGAAAAAGGGTGACAACACTAAGGTGGAACCTCTTATAAGTTTTTCTTGCCCTCTGAGTAGTCCTCTCTACAAACCCTTAGAATATCGTATCCTATTCACAAGGAAATCCTAAGAAGCATATATATACAAGCATATAAAGCTCAACCTCATCAACCTCGTTCGACTTTAGGGATTCTCCCTGGAAGAATCCCAACACTTGCTCCTCTATGAATACATGCTGAACCACTCTTTGGATGGTTGGCTCTTCTCCGCAAATGCCCCAAGGCATCTGTATTGTGCTACTCGATCCAGCATCGCCATATGTTTGGAGTTCTTACACGAAGAGTGTCGTGAATGCAATGAAGAAGATAATAGTTTCGTTCTTGAGGAGAAGAGCTCATTAAAAGTAATGAGATACACTTATAATTTCATTAAATCCGTAGGTTGAAATGAGTAGTTAGTGGTCCAATGAGTAATAGATTTATCTTATTTCTCTATCAGTGGTCCAATGTCTCACACATTAACCCACCCATCCTACTAAGTTTCGCTGAGAAACTTAACGGGAAAGGAAACACGTTGGGCAACACGATGATTACTCGACTTTGATCACCTTCTGATCCCCATCTCCTCGCAATGAGTTTTCAATTTCAATTTGAAAATATGTCCTCCTCCTTTGGAGGAAGCACCTTATTGTCACAAAACACCAGTGATTCTTCAGCTATGAACCTCAATAGTACAAAGACAAAAACTAAATCGCACGAGACTCTTCCATATCCAACGATTTTTCTCATTCGAAAACTAAATCACACGAGACTCTTTCATCTACAGTGAGTTTTCTCATTTCTCATTGTAACGGGCAGTCTGAATACCACAAGGGATCTAAAACAAGCCTGCAAACGGAATTAAATATTTCTTCTACACTAAGCATCTAATCATAGCCAAGTCCAATGAGTAATCCATTGATCCGATTTCTTCTCTTCATTCGTTCATGAAATTTAAGTTTATATGCATGTCTCTGCGCATCTATTAAATAGTTTGTAAAAAATGTGGCTTGGCTATCTAATATGCCATGGAAAAACATACTAGTTCGTTTGAATCCTTCACTTTTTCAAATAACAGTCGGAAGTTTATTGGATCCTTCAAAATCATTAATTTTAAATGTGTTTCAAACATGGGTATGTTACATGTTAGTGGGTGCCAATAACCAATCACTAGATTTCCTACTCAACTTCATAGGAAAAACCTAATTTTATTTGTATGGAACTTTTTTCCTCTATGGTATCCTCGATATGGGTTGCAACATGTTTGTTGTCATAATAATTTAAATACAAAGCAATGTGCAATGGTATTTCCTTTGTGGCCAAATGTCTCATTGGATATTTTGGGGGTGGATAATTTCTTTGGTTCAAACTTATTTTCATTTGGGGGTTCTTTGTGGGAAGTTTCCAATGGTTTCAACAAGATTATGATTCCAGTGTTGAATCCATTAAAAAATAAATGTTCTTGTATGTTTGTAGGATCATGAAGCTTGTTGGCGTGCAAGTTCCAGTTCCATTAGTGAGTGTTTAAAATTCATCCTCTCAAGGTTTCAGCAAGACTCATGGCTTTCTTTTTTACAACTCTAAGGTGATTTCAAGAGAAAATTTGAAGGATATCCAAAGAACACTAGAATTTCTCCACATCCTACAGAATATTTCTTCGGAGATATATGCTTATTTGGAATTTGTAATGGTCAAATGTCTAGGCACATAGATTTCAAGAATTCAATTCTGTTTGTGGAGGATTATAGTATGATTGTTCCTCTGTTTCCTCCAAGGTCAAATATTTTAAATGTAAGTAAGTTATAATTACATTATTCTTCTGGATTTTTTATTATTTCTTTATGTAGGTTTTGTTTATTTATACTTGATGAGGCTAATAGGAGATCATCTATTTATTATTTTTTCAAATTTTATTTTAATGCATCTATATTCTCTTTCTAGGCTTTGAGAGAGAAGAATTTTCATGATATGGATTACAAGTTTTCTTCTACAATAGAGTCTAAAAAGGTGAATCTTTGAAGAGCTTAATCTTACGAAAGTTCGAATTTTTTGTTGAACTTGGCACATTATGTTTTTCTATTTTCTTTTCACACGTTATTTTAACTACCTTTGATTCAAGATAACGCTTATCATACAATTTTCGTAATCTTTTGTGCAAAACTAGAGTTTTCTCCTTTTCTTTTTGTTAATTGATGATTTATGTTGCGAGTTTAAACATGAAACGGACTAGCAATATATGTAAGTGACCGTAATGAATTTCAATGTTGATAGAATTTTGAGTTATATTAATTGATTATCCATGTTGTGAGTTTAACCACACACTTGACTAGTAGTATAGGTGAATGAACCTCATGAATTTCAAGGTTGATAGATTTTAGACTCGGGTATCATAAGAAAAGTTATATTATTTGAATTTCAACTATAGTAGGTGCATAAACGATGAATCTAGACATTGAGGAAAACCTAAGGGAATAACCAATCTTCGATACACTATGAGAAATAGATTTCTATTTCAAGTTATGTTTTAGAAGATGGGAACAACTACCCTTGCTCATGGAGTGGGGTTACATGTGATGACTTGAGAAGAGTTGCAGGCCTCAACATTAGTAGTAGCTCGGATTTCTAGACAAGGTGTTGTTCTTCTTACAGGTTTGAAGCATGGGACGGGAATAACAACCATGTCTAACCATGCTCTAGGTTTCTGCACTTTTCCACATTTGAAATAGAACTTTCAGCAAGTTATTCGAGAGCTTGGATTTTCCCAAAATAAATCCCTCCAACTACCCTATCTTCTGCTTCATCGCTTCAAGGTATGATAGTTTTAAATCATACATATACATATTCCAATTAGGTTTATGTCTAAACAAGGTTATGCTATATGTCAATCTAATCATTGTGTTTATCTCAAAAATAAAAACGATGGTAGCTATATTATATTGTTATTGTATGTAGATGAAATGCTTTCTTCAGGGTCTAACATGAAAAAAATAAATGCGATCAAAGGAAAACTGGAAAATCCATTTGTAATGAAGGATTTGGGTGCTACAAAACAAATCCTTGGTATGAGAATAACTAGAGACAGGAAAATTCACAAGTTAATATTGTCTCAAGATGATTACATACAAAAGGTGTTGGAAAGATTTAATATTCAGAATGCAAAACTAGTTAGTACACCTTTGGCTAGCCATTTCAAACTAATTAAGGAGATGTTACCCAATACCCAAGCAGAAATGGATTATATGTCTAAAGTTGCATATGCATCAGTAGTTGGAAGCTTAATGTATGCAATGGTTTTCACAAGGCCTGATATTTCACAAGTAGTGGGATTTTTAAGTAAGTAATGGAACAATCTAGGAAAATAACATTGGATGGTAGTGAAATGGATTCTTAGCTATTTGATAGGTACTAAAAATCAAGCATTATGCTTTTGTGGTTCAAACATTGCTCTATAGGGATATGTTGATGCAGATATGGAAGGTGATAGAGATGACATGAGGAACACTACAACTTATGCATTTGTTGGACATTGGATAAACCAAAACTCCCTGTGTGTTTCGTGACATGGACTAACCACCTCTCGTGGACCCTTATCTTTGGAGATGCGATCGTTGACTAACATTTGCGAGTTTTTGTTTAACGAAAGTCGTAATTCCCAACAAGTGGTATCCAAGCATAGGTCACAATTTCGATACACACCCGACCTACGTTGGGAGGGAGATTGTTAGACATTGTCTAAACCAACACTCCCCATGTGTTTCGTGACATGGACTAACCGCCTCTCATGGATCCTTATCTCTGGCGATGTGATCGTTGACTAACCACTGCGGATTTTGTTATGAAGAAAATAGCGGTTTCCAACAATATTTATAGTAGGTGGAACAATTGTTAGTTGGGTTTCAAAAATGCAGAGTATGTTGCTCCTACAAAGGTTAGTAACGAAATGATTTGGTTGTAAAGGTTTATGGATGAATTGGGTAAGAAGCTGGAGATGGGAAGATTATATAGTGAAAGCTAGAGTTCCATTCATCTTGCAAAGAACTCAACATTTCATGCCAAGAATAAACATATACAACTCAAGTGCCATTTCATACGGTCAGTGTTGGAATATGGACAGTTGAAACTGGAAAAGATAGACACTATCCAGAATCCTGGAGATATGTTAACAAAAGTTGTAACCAGGGAGAAAATGAGATTCTTCTCAGTTTCAATTATTCTTCAATATGATGATGAATATGAGAAATAACCAGGTCCAAAGTGGAGTAATTTTCCAGCAAATGAAGCAGCGATGGAGTTGCTACAATCAGTCTCCAAGTGGGTGATTCTTGGGTGTGGAGCCTGAATATCTTCTTTATTCATATGTATAGCCATGTTGGACCCCAGTTCTTAACAGGGTGGCAACGTTGCCCATCATTTAATCACCGTCAGGGGGATCCAGGGGGGCGACTGGTGATTTTATGAGCCCACCCCCCCCCCGCCCCTAGCATGGGTTCATGGGCAGTGCCCCCGAAGCTAGAAATAGATGTAGATTTTCCTTGTAAATATTGTAATTTCATAGTCAATCTGGGTCGTTCATTAGGCAGATGATCTAATGGTAGAGGTTATGTTTAATTTAAGGTTTTTTCCCCTAGAAGGAAATCACTTGGTTTATATGAGGGAATTGTATTGTGGTTATGTATTGCATGTGTATTCTAAGCGAGAGAGAGAGAGAGAGAGAGAGAGAGAGAGAGAGAGAGAGAGAGAGAGAGAGAGAGAGGGACTGCATGAGATAGCAGAGGAAATTACAACGGATATTTTGTAGGTTGTATCTCTCCATTTTGCTGGATAATATAAAAGGAAGGACTGGTCATTTCTTTGTGGATGTAGCCCAAAATTGGGTGACCCATGTTTATCTATGTCTCTCTTGTTTTATATGTTTTATGTGTTTGTGTTTCCACATATTTTATGTGTTCCATTTCTCTATAATATATAATTTTATAACAAAATATTCTTTTGTTCCTTAGGGAAAATAATAAGAAAACAAATTTCCTAGTCTAGAAGATGATCTTACTACATTGCTTCATATTAATCAGAGAGATTGCGGCAGGCGGTGCTACCTTTGGTATATTGTACAACTTATTTCCCAAAGTAATAATAACAGTTTGAGGCCTAGATTCACGCGAATCATGCCACTTCCACAAGTATGGTTGACTTAATAATACATCACAAACTTCAAGAGGAGAAAAATCACACAATACCTCATTTGCGAAGGGCTTGATGTTGTAGGGGAGGTGACACTGCTAGTTGATGAAGAGATTTCATCCTTATTAAAGCCGCCTGATGGTGTATGACTGTGGGTATTTTTTGGTCGATAGGCCTAGCCACTTCATGACCTCTGGAGAAACGAGGTTATTTTGGCTCTCGCTATCGATAATGAACTGTAGTGGAGAAATCTTCACCCACATCTGTGAGTGGAAGAACTCCTCCCCCTCCTCTGGATATTCAAGATCATCCTTTTAGATCTTGGTGGTGGGAAGAGTGGCACTGGGCTCTGCATCAATAATTTGATTCCCTTTGTCATTCAACTTTTAAGTTTCTGACTCAGAGTTGGAGCATGCGTATGATTCAGAAGCCTTTAGCTTGGCCACCAATCACTGCTTAGCTTGATACTCACTCATGTTGTGAGTGAAGCTCTTATGTAACTCACACAATTTTCCCACGTCCTTATTTTTCTTCGTGTTGTTGTTCTTTACTTGTAGCTTCAATGAGTTTTCCTGGGTTTCCCCGCATTGGATTTGTCCTTTTTTTCAGTGGTTTGGGGGCACCTTTCCCTTGATTTGGATTCGTAGATCCCAAAATCCAACTTCTTCTGTTTAAATTCTACTTGACCTTGACATCATATCGATAGGCAGAACCGAGCGAGGAGATGTCCAGGAACTCCATTGCTTCTTGGATGTACTTATGAAAACAATAGCGGTACTTGAGTACCCAATCCCACACAAAATCCTTGATACCCAGCTTCATGTGAAGGGAATGAAAAATTTTTGTGAACTGTAGAACATCTTGGTCCCTTCCCTGCCACAGCGTGGTCCAATTTATTTATTTATCTTCATAGCTACCGATAGGCGAATATTGTTCCTTGATGGTTTCTTAGAAATAAATCCAAGTTTGGGCTGTTGAAAACAGTGAGGATTATCACTCATCCTTTTTCTCATAGTAGGTTTCCCACCAGTCCTTGACATGGGGGGCGGCTTTTAGGAGTGAAAAAGTAATATTTTCCAAGTTGGAAAAGTCATGATTGAAAAATATCCTTCAAATAGATTTAACCATATATCTATGACATCCGCATCTACGTGACCTTCAAATATGGGAATTTCAAAGTTAACTTATACCTTAAAAGGAGTGGCGCCTCCAGAGTGGCTGCCGGATGAAGATGCATCGCTTGTGTGTAGTTGTCGAAGGATTTGGGAAAAGTTATCCATCATCGCGTTCCTATTTTTATCGAGGGTCTCCTTGAGAAATATTTTGAAAGGATCACATGCTCCCTCGTATTTATTTTCTTCCACCATTAAAGTTTTTTGGGGTTTTCGAGGTTGACCTTGGAAAGGTTCAACCAGATCAAGCCATAACTCCTTATATCCTGACCTCAATGGGGACACACAAAGAAAAACCTAGAAAGATAAGACCACTCTCATACGACTAATATGAACTTATGTTGGAACACAATAGAATATAGATATAAATAAAAAACACAAAAGTGCAGTATAAATAAAACTTCATTCATTAATATCAAAGAACTGAAATATACTTACATACATAATGGAAATAAAATAGCTTGGGCAATGGTAGCTTATCTCTGAGAAGATGTGGTGGCTACATGCCTATAAAATCTGTTGCAATGATGCTCAAGGGCCTTTTTGTCATTGAAAAACAAGGAAAAACCCTAAAAAACCAAAACTGTAACCCCAGGAGATGGAACACCAAGATTTTGTGGGCCCCGTTGGGATTAGTTGGGAAGCCAAATTCCTGGGGTCGTAAATTTGTCATATTATCTCTATTTGGTGTGTACGATAGCTTGTCGGGAAGATCTCTCTGAGTTCTATAGGATTTAACATTGGTTCTTTCCTATGTCTACAGGCCTGCTGTGGACCTCAAAAAACACTGTTTAGGGGGGTCAAAACAACTCTAGAATTTCAGGATCCATAAAACTACTAAAAATAGTAAATGTTCCTATAAAAAAGGAAACTGATGAAATCGACTAGAGGTCTAGGTGGAATATGTAGGCGGCCACCAATATCCATCTAGATTAGTCCTCCCTCATTAGGAATCAATGGTCCCCATCACATGTAAAGCCTCAATGAGGTGAGGAAATTTCTGTTCAACTTGGTCCCTGGTGAACCACTTGCCTTGGTGAAGGAGTTGGCCTTCTTTGACAACTTGATATAGCAAGATCCTCTGTTGGAGGGTGTTCTTGTTCTGTGTGTCCATGATCTAATTACTTGTGGCATGTTCCATGCATTCCAAGTGTAACTCCATGGGTATGCGTTGTTCTGCAATGTCGGATGTGTGTAGTAATTGTAGAAAGTATGTCCGAAGGTGTTACATGTCATTTTGTCACTGTGACATTTGACTATCATTATGGGTCTATCACCATCCATATTATTCTCCCTTAGACGTAAAAAATACTCATGTTCCTGAACCAAGTCTTGGAAACTAGAGAAAAACTCTTTAAAACCTTTAAAATATCACCTGCGCGCTTTTTGTCACCATTACCTACACATGCACTAATACTTCTTCTATTAGCCGCGAAAATCATCGCTCTATTCGCCACTAAAACCCACACACCCCCGTAAAAAGAAAGTAAGCATGAAAAGGTAACTTCTGGAATCCTAGTTGGTTGAATATTCTCCCAACTGGAAGCCTCTAGAGTCGTGCCAGTTCGAGATATATCCCTCTACTCATGGAGTTTATCCCTTGGATAAAGGAACCCTCATCCCTTCATTGGAGTATCTCATCCCTTTCTTCATGGATTTAAAGCTTCCTCAATCACTCTATAAATTGAGTTGAAGTTTCAAGTTTGACGGTACTGGTAGATACTGATTTGAGTATATACTTGTGTGGAGAGAGTTCATAAGAGTTCATAAATTATGAACTAGCAACTTGTTGGTTGTACATTGAAGATCACAGCTTCATGCACAAGACTTCATGCTAGTCATTCTAGAGGTGAAGGCTTGTCAAAATGAGGAAAACAATTGCACAGACACACAGGAGAAATCTATACAACATCAAGGCTCAGGTTGTAAGATTTCTCTTTTTGATTTCTGACAATACATATGGATCTCTTCTTCTCATTGTCTTGTTTCTGAATTCATTGAAATGATGTCAATACGTAGACTCCTTGATCACTAAGTTGAATTAGTATTTATGATTATTATATATTGTAGGTTCTTTGATCCTTTGCATTGTTTGTGATTGGAGGTTCTTCTCACCATTGAAGGATTGATTTGGAGTGAAAGGAAAAATGCTATATCAAACATCTTGATTGAAAGGTAGGAGCATAACCTTCTCATTTCTAAGTTATAATAATCTAAAATGCAAATAGGTTAGAGAACAAGCCATTCAAATGTTTGCTTGTTTCTAGTTACCTGTTGGGGTACTAGGGAGATCGCTCTTGTCTGGAAGAGGGATTAATCCACAAAACAAATTGATGACCATAATGGGGAAGACAAGTTTAGTTTTCTTTGGTTCTGTTTGGTTTGAAATTCTATATTTCCTTGTTTTACTTTTTTGAGTGTGGTTGGGTATATAACCTTTTATATTCTCTGAGCTAGAAAGTATTAAATTTATTTTTTGCAACTTTTCTCTTCCTTACGTAGTTTTATGTGGAAAACTGAGTGACAACCTGCGCAACTTTCCAGTATAGTTCAGTGCGCATGCACACTGGTTTGCACTGAGAAGCTCTGCAACCCCTGGGAAATTTTGTAAAAATTAATATTTTCTCTTCCAGAGTCAGATAACCAAATTCTTAAGGTTAAACCTGATCTATACCAGTTGTCAGAGTCTATATATGAATTCCTCCTTGATACCTTAGAATCTTGTTTAATAAATCATCCTTTTTTCATAATTCAGTTAGGGTTTTCCTTGGTTTGTTGTTGCTCTTTTTGGAAGATAGATTCATTTGCCAAAGATCACTGGTTTTCTGTTATTTCCTTCTTGAGCCACCAGGATTATTTCCAGCTTTACCAATTTGAGTATTTGTTTATTACTTGTTGCAAAAAGGAAAAGATTCTAGATCACCAAAGTCTGATTTGTCTCAAACTGGTCTTTCATGATTTCTTTTCTCCTAGTTCTAGTGGAAACATTTTTAGTTTGTTTACAACTAAGAGAAATCATTAAAAGACACTCATAGGTATCTTAGTTAGGGTTGATAATTAGAAATTTGATTTGCTTTGAAGTTTTTTATGCTTTTTAGGGTTTTTAGAAGTTTCTTTCTTTTGAGAAGTGTTTGTTCAGTAAAATTGTAGTTTTTGGCTTTGTAATCAATGAATTTTTTAATCACAAAACATATATTGGTCATGCTTGGAAATGAAATTGTTTTCTTGACGAAAAATAAATCTTATTTGAATTTTTAGGAAGCTTGTACTTGTTGAGTTCAAAATTCCTTCAACTTTCTCTTAAATAGAAATTCATCGAAATAAATAGTTGCATTTTCATATTGATGCATTTAGAGTATTTTGAGTCAGGCCACAATATCATCAAGTTTCATCTCCATACCCCTCTGCATAAATAACAGGAAAATCAATACATCACTTAATAAAATGAATCTAGATATTTTTTACATTTTCTAGGGTTCATTTCACCAATTTAGCTCAGGCTAGTGCTTTGGAATAGGTTGTAATGAACGTTCCAAAGAAGTTAAAACAAGCAAGTATCATATTGCAGTAGGGAAACCCAATTGTTGCATTTGTGCTCTGGGAATCTCTTCTTAAAAGAGTCAAGCATGAGGTCATGTCCGACCCAGTGTTGTATTCGTACCTACTTCATTGGCGAAGATAGAAGATGTGCACGTAATACAACTAGTAAACCTCATATTAACCATTGTTGAGGAGCCTGGGGTAACTTGTTAGCAAACCTTAGATTTACCATGTCGAGGAGCTTTCAGGGGGATTGAGATTTGATACCATTCCCTTGCATGTTTATCAGATCATCAACTATTCCCCCAAGTGTAATTGTCTCAGTTGGTGACCTTAGTGACCATAATATTTAGGATTTTTCCCAAGGTGATCGTGGAGGGAAGGTCCCACTGAACCTGGAGCAGACACTAACTAGAATCACTTGGAATTTCTGGAGGTTACTCTCAACTTTGAGATGGCATAGTGAAGTTACTTGCACCGGGTTGTTTCATTAAGAAATTTGTCAGGGTAACTATTCCAATCGCCAGTTTTCCACACTAATTTCCACGACGTTGGATTTCATCACCAACTAGTGTTTTTATTGTGCAAACATATTATTTTTGGGTGGTTTGTTTCTTAGATTTTGTAGGCGCGTGTTAATTTGTTTTATTTTTAGAGGCCTTAGGTGTATTCTTTTGATTTTTGATTTTTGATTTTATTTCATGTGTTAAAAATATTAACCGTGTCTGAATTACTGAGAAATTCATGTAGAATGAAGGGGAAACCCCCTGGATATACACGCAGTCAATTGGAAAAAATCAAAATTGAAAGAGTTCAACAATTAGGAACTGGGTCTATTGAAAGGAGAAACATCCATTGTAATACAACTTGATTTTGAAGTTAATCAACCTCATATAATTGAAAAATATCAAGAAAAACCAAAAATTTCCGAAGTAATTACAATTGAATCTGTTATTGGTGAGTTGTTAGATACGCAATTCACTGAACCTGAAATATATGAGCCTGAATCTGAATTTTCTTCGTCTAAGACACCTTCGGATCTCATAGCCCTGACTCCTGGTCGTCCTCGTTCACCTCGAGTGAAACTGCTTATCACTGAGAATATTCCTCCTCACCTAATTAGCATTGAAGAGATAGCTGACGTGGAAGAAGATATTACACTTCCCTCTCATCAAGAATCTTTGGATATAAGGCTTAGTGAACAAATTTACCATTTCATTCCTTTTAGACTGGATCCTTAGTATCATCAATTTACCGATTTTCTACATAGCCATGGTTACACTCATTCACCATGGCGCATAGCATTATACTCTTTACCCAGTGGTAGTTACATGGCTTCTCAAAGCATGTCTACTGAGTGATCTATGTTTTCTTCATCAACAGAAAATTGTTTGTATCGCGGTCCATCTATTCCTGTTGGGTACCAGTTGCTCTTTGGCACTTTCTCAGGATCATCTCCATTCTCCAAAACTTCTACCATGTCAATTGGTCTGTATCAGTCTACAACTGAACCTTTGACAATGGAACACATCTATATTTTTTATGGGAATATCCCTCAAGATGGCTCACAAGGTGGCTATATAGTGCCTCGGGGGCAGCAACCTCTTCAAGGAAAACAACCTTTCCAGGGGAAGCAACCCTTCCAAGGGCAGAAACCTCTCCAAGGGCAACAACCATTCCAAGGGAACCAAATTTATTAAGAGAAACCATCCTTTCAAGGAGGACAACCTTTTATTGGAACCTATCCCCCGGTTGTAGGGAAAAATATTCCCGGTAATTGCTAAACTTATGTTCTGATGTCTCAAACTAGTTATGGTCAACCTTATGCAATCACAACCTTCGATGGGATCTCCTTACCCAGGGATAAATACTATATGGAACCATTTATTTAATCAACATTATTTGCAACCTACATTGCAAGTAACTTATAATCAACCTGCTCAACGAACTGGACAATTTGGTTTTACCCAAGTCCAACAACCTATTCAAGGTGTGCTTCAAATTACCCCACAGGTATATCTGCCAAGTAGTCAACAAGCTGGTCCAAGTACTCCAAGTCCTCTTATCCAATATACTATGAAAAATTATGTTCAACAACCAAGTACACCTATCTTGGGAGTTTCTCAAACCCCTATTGTTACAACCCTTCAAATGACAACACCAACTGTTACATAAGTGATTCCTTAGATTACTGCTCGTCATATTGGACCTACAGTTCAGTATGTTCCTCAAACCTCTGCAAGACAACCTGGTGCAAATACGGTTTAAAAAAGTCTACCTTTTATAGGTCAAAAATTTCAAGGACAACCCTCTGTTGGTCAATCCATTCAAGGGAAACCTTTTACAGGACCAACTACTCAGGGAAAACCTTCAACACGTTAAAAGTTTCAAGGTCAGTTTATTCAAATTAAACCATTTCAAGGGAAATTTCAATATGGAAAAATGGGACAAAATCCATTTTACCAGAGCCAACCATACCCTGGTTATACATATCAAATACCAGCTCAAAATTAGTTTGGTATGGCTAACCCTGGAGGTATACCAATTCCAACTACTCAAGTTATCCCAGGTTTTCCTGGATACCCTTCTCCAGGTACTACCGTTGTCCCTCAAGGTTATCAGTTTTCTCAGTAAGACCCTAACCGATAGTTACCATTCATTGCAACTTTAGATTTACTGGACTTGTCTCGGCTAAAGCATGATCCAATTTACTATCTTCCATTTTGGCTAGCAATGCCTACTAAGTTTCCTAGTGACATTCCAAAGTTTGAAGGAAAATCAAGAGAAGACCCCTCAAATCATGTGATGACTTATCATCTGTGGTGTGCATCTAATTTCTCAATCGATGATTCGATTCGCTTGAGACTTTTTCAAAAAAATTTGATCGGCTAAGCTCCAAAGTGGTACATTGAGTTACCACGAGGCTCTTTCAACAATTTCAACGCTTTAGCAAAAACATTTTTGACTCATTTTCGGTTGCCAGCCTGTTATGATAATGGCATGAAAATTTTAACTTCATTAAAACAAAGTACGTCTATGTACATTTCAGATCACATACATGAATGGAAACATAGACGATGTTTGGTCAAAGTTTTCATTCCAGATCAAATTCTGGCTAAATGGTTCATCAAATAATTACTTCCTAAAATTACTGAAGATGTAGCTAAGGGAGGCGTTGTAATAGAATAGCAGGTCATAGATCAAGCACAGTACCTGGACCTTGTTTGCACACATTCCGATACTTTGTATGAAAAAATTCCTGATTTACCATGCCCAGGTCAACTCACTACAACTCCTTCCGATTTTCATGTCGTAGACAGTGTAATTGGTACAATTAATATGACAAAGAGTAAGAAGAAATAATCTAAATCTACTTCTCCAATAATAACTCTAAAAGATTCACCTAAATTAGATCCTTCCCTAGAAACTTTTGTCAAGATTCACGTCGTAGAATCATCTACAACCAAAGCTAAATCATCCGAAAATAAGAAGAAGGGGAAGGGTCAAAATAAACAAAACACTTCCTCGAAAGAGAAAGTAGAAAAAACTGAACCATTAGACGAAAAGTGGAAACCTTTTTATCCTTGTCTTATCTGTGACGAGGATCACTACACCGAAGAGTGCCCACATCGGGCTGAGGTATCCAAAATTTTCAAAGATTCACCCACACCCGCTATCCTAAAATATTCTTTTCCATCACAAGACAAAAAAATAATCAGATCTTCTTCCAATTCATCGAAGGATATCTTGATGATGTCCTAGGTCATGGTTGCAACACGATCTCAAGACTATGGATCTAAGAGTCCTGTAACTGGAAAAGAAATTGAATCATCTAGTCAACCTGCAGTATCAACTCCCTTGGTTCCAGAACCATTGCACATCGAGAAACCTAATCCTGATTTAGTGATTAAACTGCCTACCAAAGGTGTAATTCCAAAATCGGCTTTCAACCCACATGCGAGAGCCGCTCGGAATCATGATGAAGATTTGGCCGTATCCCTTTTAGCAATGCCAACCATCGAAGTGCTACAATATTTTCCAACTCAGAGAAAATTACTATTATCAGCTATAAGAGAGATTTATCCTCAAGAATCGAATCTCATTGTCTTTGGTATCGAGAAATTTGTAACTAGACTCCCACATCAAATGGCTTTTCAAATTCCAGTATTAGTCAAATCAAGGCGAGTTTTTTGCACAGTAATTGATGAGGGAGCATCTACGTGCATTATGTCCTTAGCTTGTTGGAAAACTATTAGTTCTCCAACAATCAACCGGTCATCGATGATTCTTAAAGCCTTTTATGTAAGAGGTTTTGTCCCATTTGGAATACTCCAGGATTTGCCTATAGAGGTAGAAGGAAAAACCGTAACGCTTGAGGTGGAAGTTGTTGATGCCCCTCTTGATTACAACCTTCTTCTAGGTTGAAGTTGTTCCTATTTTATGATTTTTTTTGTTTCATCGGTCTTTCAGATGATCATGTTTCCTCGTCAAGGAAATATTGTTAAAATATATTAGTTTTCTTACTTCGCTCTAGACCCTACCTCTACATATAATATCCAGCATGTTGGAAAAATGGTTATCCCTTATGAAGATGTTGGGGTAGGACTATAAAATATTTCTCTCTCATGGGAACTTTCACTATACCTCCTCCTAACGTACCTTGAACTATTGAAAATATCAATATGATTACATCAT
Organism: Pinus albicaulis; assembly: GCA_034641835.2. Taxonomy (NCBI): domain Eukaryota; kingdom Viridiplantae; phylum Streptophyta; class Pinopsida; order Pinales; family Pinaceae; genus Pinus; species Pinus albicaulis. The sequence continues at coordinate 83,893 of JAXQQM020070762.1, read as the reverse complement.
GCACAATGCCATTTGATGACACATGGAATGTGCCTTTCGAATATGAATTGGACTCCTATAATGGAGATATGCCTTTAAGTCCATTTGAATCAGCATATGTAGCAGTAAAATCGTGTTGTGATATTCCATCAACTTATACTGATCAAATGAATGTGGTCAGTGAAGAGTCTTCTACTTTATCAACCTCAACCATAACATCATTTTCGGATCCTTTTCAACAAGTGTTTTCAACTGATGAAAATATGCGAGAAATCTTGTCATCGGATGAATTACCATGGGATGATATTCATCATTAATATTTTTTTTTACATGACCTTGATAGACTCGAGAATGAATTTTCATCCATATTTTCGATTGACTATGTCAAGGAACCTAAAAATCCTATGTCCATTCTTCATTCGGATTTTGAGACAAATTTGGGAAATATTTCCGCCACAATTCCTATTGACATCTCAATTAAACCTGGGATAACTGAGAACATTCATATAGGCACTTCTTGCTTGATTTAAGTGATCAATTTATACAAATCCCTATTTCAAGAATTATGAGACATTTTTTGTTGGTCTTATGAAGAAATGCCACGTATTGATCCTAAGATTGTTATTCATGAAATTAAGACATACTCAGATGCTAAACCTATTAGACAGAGATTATGTCTGATACATCCGCGGAAAGCTGCTGCAATTAAATTTGAAGTTGAAAAATTACTATGTGCAAGATTTATCTATCCTATTCCTTTGATGGATTGGGTATCTAACATAGTTCCTGTAACCAAGAAACAAGGGACTATCAGTGTATGTGTCGATTATCGGGATATTAACGAGGCTTATCCTAATGAAAATTATCTTACCCCTTACATCGATCAAATTGTTAATGATTGTGCTGGAAACAAAGTATTTTCATTTATGGATGGATTTTCTGGCTACAATCAAATAAACATAATCCCTGTTGATCAGCCTAAAACGACATTTATATGTCCACGGAGAACATTTCCATATTGTAAATTACCATTTGTACTAAAAAATGTTGGTGCAACTTTTCAAAGAGCTATGTCTTACGCATTTCATGATATCAAATACATTCTACAACCCTACTTGGATGAATTATATTCTCATTCTTTATGCAGACAAGATCATCCTACACATTTACGTGCCATCTTTATGAGGTGTAGGAATTACAAAATCCATTTGAATTCGCACAAATGTGTATTTTGTGTACAATCACGATGTTTACTTCAGTTCATTGTTTCAAAATAAGTAATTCATGTCGACCCATTGAAGTTTGAGGCCATTATCAATCTACCTCCTCCTTCCACTCTTTGCCAACTCCAAAGTTTGCAGGGGAAGGAAAAAGTTCTGCGTCATTTTATCCCGAACTATGTGGAGTTAAGTAAAGGTTTTGTAGGTTTTAACCCTATATAGAAATTATCTGCAAACAAATTCTTATAAATGGAAAATAAACAATAGCGAGAGCATAAAACATAAAACATACATACACAGAGATTTTTTCCCCTAGATCCCAAATCGGGATTACCAGCTTGATTTTTTCATTATATTCATTTTAGTGTTGCAACACATATATATACATGATGAAGAATTCATAAAACCCAATCCATTAACCCTGGATTAGAACATAACCATAGTTCCCTTGACCGGATCTACAAAATACTAGGGTCGAAAAACATCATGCCCCAAAACCATGTGCAAACCCATGCAAAAAACCATAGGCAAGCCTGTCCACCAAAAAATAAGGGAAATTTTTTTTCCCGGGGTGCTACCCCGGACCCTGTGCAGGGGCTACCTGCCCCCTGTGAACCCTTAGAGAGGGGGGGCTTCCGCCATGCCTGTGACCCCCCCGCACATGCGACTAATCATGGAAATAATATAATACATACCAAAAATTCTCCCACTTTTTGTTTTCTTTCTGCAGGGGGGCACATGAGAGCTTAGTCATTAGTACATGCCTACAACACCAAGAGAAATTCCGAGTGCTCACAGACTTCTTCAATGCATCTGCAACATTCTTCAAAGTGTCCACATTTACCAACAACACCTTTTTACCCTCAACCATATCTCTCACAAAGTGATATTGAACATCAATGTGCTTTGTATTTGAATGATAAGCAGGGTTCTTTGCCAAGAAAATTTCACTTTGGCTATCACAGTCTATCCTTGTAGCTTACTGCACCAATCCCGTACTTGAACACAATCTCTGCAACCAAACTGCTTCCTTTCTTGCATGAGTTGGTGCCATGTATTCCACCTCTGTATTTGAAAGAGCCACTATAGACTCTATTTTACTCATCCAACTGACTGCATATCTAAATAGGCTAAACACATAGTCACTTGTAGATATTATTTAGTCCATATATCCAGTCCAGTATGCATCAACATAACCATGGATGTCCAAAAATCTATCCAATCCTGGTCTTCCATGGTAGCACAAACCATAATCACTAGTGCCATGGAAATATCTGAAAACCCGCTTCGCTGTTATCCAATGCTCATTTCCTGGTTTTGACATAAGCCTGCTCAATAATCCCATTGCATGTGCAATGTCTAGTCTAGTATAGACCATTGCATACATCAGGCTACCCATTGCACTTTCATATGGAACACGAGACATATCCTTCTCTTCTTCTTGTGTCTTGGGACACTATTCAGTAGATAGCTTTACACCTACAGGAATAGGGACCTTCACCAGTTTACTATCCTGCATATTGAACCTATGCAATATTGTCTCGACATACTTCCTCTTGTTTAACCGGAGCTTCCTCTTTCCTCGATCTTTCTTAATTTCCATGCCCAAAATATAGTTTGCAGCACCAAGATCCTTCATGTCAAATTTGGAGAAAAATTGGGCCTTCAAATCCTCGATAATTTCTTTGTCATTTCTATTCAGCAACATATCATCCACATACAAGACCAAATAAATAACACAGTCACCAATTAATTTAAAATACACATACTGATCCTCTTTTCTTCTGGTGAAGCCAAGTCCCCGTATATAGGTATCAAATTTCTGATGCCACATCCTTAGTGATTGTTTTAACCCATACATAGACTCTTTTAACCTGAATACCAGTTCTTTCTTAACCTTCACCGTAAAGCCTTCAGGTTGCTTCATGTAGATCTCATCTTTCATATCCTCCTGAAGGAATGTTGTCTTTACATCCATCTCTTCTACCTCAAAATCAAATGCAACATCAACAGATAAAAGTAATCTAGTAGAAGTAACCTTGGCAATAGGAGAAAAAATATCACCAAAATCGATTCCTGACACTTGAGAATAACCTTTTTCTACCAACCGAGCTTTCTATTTCTCCACCTTGCCTTCTACATTCATCCTCTTCTTAAACACCCATTTTCTCCCGATGGGCTTCCTTCCATCTGGAAACTCCACCAGATCCCATGCCTCATTTTTGTGCAAGGATGCCATTTCATCAACCATGGCCTCCTTCCAGAGTTTTCCATCCTCTGAATCCACTGCCTCCCTGAAAGTTCTGGGATCATCATCAGTGATATTTACAGCAAAATTTGAATAGAAATTAGATGGACTACCTTCATGGCTACCTTCTTTCCCAAATTTATCTTTTCGCAGCTGGAGTTTGTGGCTCTTCCTCTTCTAAATCTTGTTTTGTTGTAGATTTTGATTCATCCTCCTTTTTCTCAAACTCTATCTTCTCAGGTTCCTTTGGTTGGAATTCACATTTAGTAACATCTTTCACCTCTCTAAACAACACATCTCAATTGTACACAACCTTCCTTGTTTGTATGCTCCAAAGCTTGTAACCTTTTAAACCATCCTTATACCCAATAAAGATGCACCTTTCAAATTTATTATCCAACTTGGTCATTTTCTCCTTTGGAACATGTACATATGCATCACATCCAAATACCCTCAGATGTAAAAGAGAGGGTTTCTTACCAGTCCATACCTCATGTGGGGACTTATCCTCCAATGATGATGAAGGTGATATGTTAACTAGGTAAGATGCAATCTCCTCTACCTCTTTCCATAATTCCTGTCCTAACCTGGTATCACTGAGCATGCTTCTTGCCTTTTCCATCAACGTTTTTTTCATTCTTTCTGCAAATCCATTTTTCGGAGGTGTGTATGGAGTAGTTTTCTGTCGTGCTATATGATGCTTCTTATAGAAATCTTCAAATTACTTCTTGCAAAACTCTCCACCATTATTTGTCCTCAACACCTTTATCTTCTTCTCTATTTGGTTTTCCACTAGGGCCTTAAATTCTTTAAATCTGTTAAAGACTTCATATTTCTTCCTTAAGAAATATATCCATGTATTCCTTGAGAAGTCATCTATGAATGAAACATATTACATAGAATTTCCTAGTGATGGAATTGACATAGGTCCAAACACATCACTGTGCACAAGCTCTAATATCTTGTTCGCCCTCTTAGCACCAGAAGGAAAACTCACCCGATTTTGCTTCCCATATACACAATGTTCACATAAATCAAAATCTAGAGAGAAATTAGACATACCTTCTACCATACCATTACCATGCAGTATTGAAGGAACTTATCTCCAATATGTCCAAGCCTTTGATGCCATAGCATGGTATTTTATCCAGAGACTGCTAGGCTTTCCGCTCCACTTTCAGGAACCACAAAATTGTTGCACCCATCAATAACAGTGCTACCTTAAAGCTTGTACAAAGTTCCAATCCGAACTCCCCATAGTAATACCAGTTCTCCCTGAACCATCTTATAGGTATCTTTCTCGAACACTATTTTTAACACCTGCATCATCCATCTTGTTTACATAAATCATATTTTTGGCCAATTTAGGAATATGTAGAACACCAAGAAGTGTTCTAATCCTTCCACCTTATATCTTCAGCTTGATTTTTTGACGTCTGAAGATTCTGGTCTTCCTATCATCTCCTGAGAAGACATCACCACCATCATAATTATCATACTTGCATAACTCCTCCCTATGGGGAGTGAAGTGAAAGGATGCGCCTGAGTCAATCAACCATGCCTCATGATCTACATGTGTATTTGAAGAAGAAGAAAAATTCAAATCCCCACCTTCATCTGAGGTGGTTTTTGCCTCTACAGAAGGAGCATCATTATATCCCTTTCCTTTCTCAGGAGCTTTAGATCTGCAGTCCTTTTTGTAGTTCCATTCCTTTCCGCATTTCCAGCACACCTTTACATGTTTTCCTGAAGATTTAGATCTCCCACTCAAAAACATCTTTTTGTTTATGTTCTGGGACCTTCCTTGTACAGATAAGGCATCTCCATTCTAGCCCTCCATATTTCTCCATATCATTTCCTCTGATAATAAGGCTGAGACAATTTCATCAAAATTCAAGGTAGTTGTATTGCTACTTATTGCAATAACCAGATTGTCCCATGAATATAGTAGAGAACACAACAAACTGGTGCATTTATCTTCATCTGATATTTTAATATCAACAGATGACAACTAACTTACCACATTATTGAAGCTGTTCAGATGCTCTGTCACCGATTCTCCATCCTTCATCCTCGATTTATATAGATTTTTCTACAGGAACAATTTATTCACTAGAGAATTAGATTGGTACAAAGTTCCTAACTTGACCCACAAAGTCTTCATTGTAGCTTCCCAAGATACATTCAACAATACTGAATCTAAAATACACAACCATATTGTTCTCTTTTCTTTTTGATCCAACTGCACCTAGTATTCATCTAACGTTGTCGCTGGTTTAGTACCCATATCTACAACGATCCACTAATATTTATCCACCAACAGATCCTCCATCTTGATATTCCACAACTCAAAACAATGACCATTAAATTCCTTGATCTCTATCTTTCCATTACTTGTAGTCTTCCTTCACCGCAAGAATCGATCCCGTAGATCTCCCATTGAATAGGGTCTACCACAGGCCCAAGAAAAAAACCCCTCAGCAGCGAAGGTGTCCCCTTGAAGCTGAAACAACTCTGATTCCAAATGTAGGTTTCAACCCTGTACACAAAATATCTACAAACGAATTCTTAGAAACAAAAAATGAAAAAATAGCGAGAGCATAAAACATAAAACATATATACACAGAGATCTTTTTCCCCTGGATCGCAAATCGGGACGACTAGCTTGATTTTTCATTGTATTCCTTTTGTTACAACACGTATATATACATGTAGAATCATTCATAAACCCCAATCGATTAACCCTACATTAGAACATAAATGTAGTTCCCTTGATTGCATCTACAAAATACCAAGGGCTGAAAACCATCATGCCCCAAAACCATGTGCAAACCCATTCACAAAACCATAGGCGGGCCCTCCCACCGAAAAAAAGGAAAAGCAATTTTCCTATGGCGCTACCCTCGACCCCGTGTAGGGGGCTACCCGTCCCATGTAAACCCTTGGATAGGGGGGTTGCCACCCCCTGCTGTATCGAACACAACGTATAGGGGGGTTTATCACCCCCCTGTGACCCCCCCGCACGCGCGACTAATCATGGAAAGAATATAACACATACCCAACAGGTTTCACTTAGTTGTTAAAACATGATGTTCCATTCATCTCGGACGAGCTTGCCAATAAAGCTTTCGATGAACTCAAACACACGTTGACTCATGCACCATTTTTGCATCCGCTTGATTATCACTGAGATTACTATTTGTATTTAGCTTCGTATGATTCCATGATTGGAATGGTTTTAGTTCAATAGGATTACTCCAAAAATGAGCATGTTTTTTATTACCTAAGTCGAAATGTCACCCCAACAGAAATCAAGTATTTGCATGTGGAGAAATTGGCCTTGGTAGTCGTTCAAGCTGTCCAACAATTCTGTCATTACATATTGTTATGTAAAACCATAATGATATCTAATTGCAACCCTATGATGTACATTTTGATGAAAAAATTACTCGGGGGAAAATACTTCAAATGCATCATTATCCTACAAGAGTTTGATTTGGAGTTCGAAAAATCGAAGTCTTATAAATCAATGTTTTTTGCTTAACTTATATGTGATTTTCCCTATAATGAATTTGAAATAGTGGTAGAGGACCATATTGTTGATGAATCTCTATTTCTATTATGTACATTAGATCCTTCGTATGGAGATATCATTATATATCTCCAAAACCGAACCTTTTGGCCAGATCTTTCACGATCAGATCAGCGTAGAATACGATACCAATCTCAACAACACAATATACTTAGTGACACCCTTTATCGTCATGGTGTTGATTCTATTTTTCAGAATTTTATAAATCATGAAGAAACCGAAAGGGTTTTGAATGACTGCCACTCTAGAGTATGTGGTGGTCATATGTTTGGGTTTTCGACAACCCAAAAGATATTGTGCGCTGGCTATTAATGGTCGTCACTATTCAAAGACTGTATTCTCATAGTTAGAAAATGCCACAATTACAAGATTTTTGATCGAAAGATGTGTGCATCTCCAGCTCCTCTTCACCCAATCATTGTTGTCAGTCCTTTCGCCAAATAGGGCATCGATTACGTCACATGTAACCCTCTCTTGGCCAGGGGGCATGGATATATTATTCTCGTTGTAGATTACTTTACCAAATGGTTCGAGGTGATTCCTACATTCATAGCTAATGGAAAAACTACAACAATTTTCATATTCAATCACGTGATTGCTAGGTTCAGTGTCCCTCAAGCTATCGTTACAGACCATGGGAGCCACTTTCGAAACATTATGATGACCGAAATTTTTGCTCAACTTGGCCTACGCCACGATAATTCTACACCATATTACCAACAAGCTAATGGTCAAATTGAGGCTTTCAAAAAGGTTTTAACCAACATGATTAAATGGATTGTCGGAACTCATAAAAAAAATTGGCATACCATGGTTTTTCTACATTGTGGGCATAACAAACCTCTGAAAAAACATCCACACAGTTCACTCCTTTTCAGCTCGTTTATGGTTTGGAAGTTGTGTTACCCATTGAATGTGAAATCCTATCACTCAAATTAGCCATCAAATTGTGAAAAATTACCTCTGAAGAGGAGAAACACTTTTTATACCTATCATAGTTAGATGAGACTCGTTGCACCACTGCATTAGTTGTCGAAGCTCATAAAAATTGTGTCAAGGCTCAATACGATCAAAGTGTTAACCCTCATATATATTTGAAAGGTGACCTAGTTTTAGTATACGATCAAGCTCATAACAAACTAGGTGCTGGTAAATTCAAACCAATGTGGCATGGTCCTTATATTGTTAAGCGCATGCTTGCAAAAGGGTCCCTTGAGTAAATTGATTATGATTACATCTCTTTAGATAAACCTAGAAATGGCCTTTATCTCAATAGATATCATGAATGATTCTTCGCGTGAAGATCCTCTTTGTACATTAGTTACATTTTAGAATAGTGTGCCTTAGATTAGAAAAGTGTGCCTTAGATTAGTTATTTTGCTTGACGAGTTTTCCCTACTTTCACTGCTTATCTTGATTAGTCTTGATACTGCAGATGTCGACGTTCCTTCATACTTACATTGGTTTTTCTTACAGTGCCTGTCGTAGTACACATAACATTTCTTTCATTGCTTCGGTCATTTATTCACCCATCGATGAGTTAGTATCTATTCATGGGATTTTCCTTAGCCAAACAATGAACAATATTTCAAAATATAGTGCAGTCATTAAGCTATTATCTCATTCCATCGCATTTGGCATTCTATGTTTGATTGTTAGGTTAGATTCACAACTCATTGTATTACATTTAAATGGTGTTTATGCTATCATAAATCCAACTTGTTAAGAATGTTTTTAAGGTTTTGCCTCTTGGAAAGAGTTTTCTTACATTGAATATAAACACATTTCAAGAAATTTAAAGACATTGTCTGATGACTTAACTAATCAAGTTTTAAATACACATTTGCAGCATTAAAAGTAAAAAAAAACAATATTTGATCCATATTGAACAAGATACTCAGAGATCGAAAGTATTATTATCATTAGGTTAAAATATTTGTGTGTCAAAAAATATTACATCGTCTATGATAATAGGTTTAAAACAACTTATGATCTAAAGATATTGATCCAAAAAAAAAAATGCCAATATATATCGACCATCAACTATCCATGATGATGATCATGGTAGTAGACTATGGCATATGCCACTGTGCTAGATATCTCCTGAATGGGCCTAGTACCCCAGTCACATGTCTCTGGAGCCTGAGAGGTATAACATTCGCCCCTGTCTCCGGGATGTCAATAGTCAACCTCTCTAGGTTATGCTCTAGCTCTGCAAGGGCCTTTGCTTCATCAGTCTGTGGTGGGCTTGGTGTTATAGGCTACGCATCTCACCTGTCAATGCGAAGAAGCGCTATGGTTCGTGATGGGCCAACATCTGCATTTTATTATTTTTATCAGTATTGGATGATAGAAAATCAAATATAAATTAGATAGTACAAAAAATTCAAAATGAGATATTTTACCTGATGCATCCCTCTGTGTCCTCGGTGGGATTGATGTGTGAGGGTCACCTCTTAAATCAACCCCTACATAAGGAAAATCCTCAATCATGAAGATTTCGCTCCTGAGCCATATAAATAACTAAGGGGTATATTGAACCACAGGACCAACATCACCACCATGGCGAGCCATCAATGACACAGATCACAACATACGTGGTTCCCTAGGTCCCCTCAGATCCTCTAGAGACTGTTAAGGTGCTAGAAGTGGAATCCTCTCCAAAGCGAAAGACACAAGAAAGGCTCCATAGCCGAAGTTTTTTAACTTCCCATTCTTCACTCTCATAAGTTTTCCTTTCATGTTGACCAACACTCCTCAGAACCAGTTGAAAATTGTTCCACCGGAACATTTAATTGCAATCTGCATTTGTGCTTTGGTACCCACATGTGAAGCTAAACTTCCACACAACCTAGTAACTGTAAATGCAATTATCTTTAGGTCTAGTTTAACAATTGTTTTGATGTCAATGCGACCATCCTTCATCTATGAATCTTGGATGCAATATTGAGCCATACAATATGTAGTGGGCAGACCACCTGGTCCTGGCCCAAACAAGGAGACGTATCTCCCTTTGTGGGGTAATCCAATAAGGAAATAGATATCCTCTGGCTCGATCACAAGCCTGTTGTCCCCAATGATGAATCATTTTTCCTGAACATCCCAAGCATTGACTAACCAGGTCATCAGCTCTACCTGTGCCTTCATTCCTTAAATCGCCCAAAATTTATACAATCAGAAATTCTTTAATGTGTAAAGTATTGACAGGTCATCCATGGCTTCGTTATCATGAAGCTCTTGCTCCCTTTCTCTCCATTCCAACATGATTGCTAACCCACAAGCAATCAAAGAAGAACATTAGAAATTATTTGAGAGAATTTGAGTGATTTTTTATGGATGGAATTATGATTTTGAAAACCCCATAGCGCTTTCGTGGGTTTTAAGTATACAAAATGAGTTTTTGTGCACGTGATATGCATAAAAAATGAGGCGGACCAATGATTTTTTCTATTAAAAAATCATCTGGGTGTGCGGGTTTTGCCACGAAAAACAGCACACCCCCAAGGGCGGATTTCGAAACCTTGTTTCCCCCTAAAAAAATACCTAAAAGCTTAAAATGAAAAACTAAATTGATCAAAATCAAGATAATGATGAAGTGGAATACCTGGAGTTGATGGTTCTCAAAGTGGCTGACGGGTTCTCCCGATATCTGCTCCAAAAGGTTTAGGGCAAAAAATATTTTTTCTCTGCTCTGAAAACCAAAAGGTAAAAATGATTTGTTTTGAATTCTTTTTATGGTTTTCAATGAATAAAATAATATTATTTTGTTTATTTTCACTTTTAAGAGTCAATTTTTAAATGTTTTTTCATGTTTGAGAGCAGGTAATTGTAATTTTTTGAGTTTTTGTGCAGGGAACAGGTTATGTTTGAAAATAATCATTTTAACAATGAGTATACTTTTATCACTTTTTCAGGCTTTATAAAAAATACGAAAAAGAGAAACCCTGGAGTCCTCTTTTAAGCCCTTTTAAGACTCTCTAAACATGAAAAGATCGCCGAGCACTTGACTATTCGAACTCGTTAAAGTAAATGAACAATCTTCTATTCATTATAAGTTTATCCATTTTCCAGATTAAACTAGAATATTTACAAAAAAGGTATACATTGACTAAGCATGGTCAACAGAGTTCTGTCCTACATTATTTTATCCTCTTCAGGTTTGAGAGACTAAATTTACAAAAAAGAACACTACGAGGTTTACTTATTTTTTTCTTCTGACTCCCTAAAACTTAAAAACACCGAGTTAATCCTATGCTGGACACGTTAAAACTAAACAGTACAGGGCTTGTCGATTATAACAGGATTTAACCACTCCTTCTTAAGGTTATTTAAAAATACTGAAATGGACTCGTCCGAAGGATGATGCTACACATCAAGAAAATGTTATCCTCCTCAAGCTTGACAAAAATAAAGAGGTACTTGCCAGTAATGGTGGGGGAAAAAGTGAGAAAAAGAATCCATTTTTTATTCTTGTTTTAAAAAACAACATGTTGCTCTTGAACACGACACTTTGTCACACTCGTGTCTGGGTTGGGTAATCCTTTTGTCTTACCGTTAATCAAGCCATATTGAAAGTCTTCAGCCAGTTTTGGGTATTATATTTGATTCAAATGGTACCAAACCATTTACAGTGTCGTTATGTGTTCAAGAGAAAGTTCCATTTTAAATTTACCATTGATTTCAAACATTTGTCTCCATTCGCGTTGACCATCCTTGAGTTAATCATTGCAAAAAATTTCTTCAAAACTTTATCTAATGGTTTCATGTCATAGGATTTCCTACAATAGATCACTTTCTATCGACATCGACTCATTATCTATAAATTTGATTTAGAATCCTATAAGTAACATGGAATTTTCATTCCCTAATGGTAAGTTTCTCGTCTTCGACGACAGGTTCTCATCATTGACATTCGATCAAATGATTCTATGAGTGCTCGACTGCAAATAATTCATTCACACTTCATAGATTGTGTTGAAGTACTTTAAGATCCATTGTCATTATTGGTGGTTTCTCTCACCCTTGTTAAGATTTATCATCATTAATCGATAATCAAGTGGTTTCTACCATGTTCGACTTCGACACAATCAAATAGATTCGTACTAGTTCGAGAAGCCGAAATCAAGACCTTGGATCTAGTTTCCACCATCCAGGCTGCGAGGAGTTATGTATTCATGATACAATATACTTCTTTATGACAGATGGTTGTGCCTTTACTATGTCTACTTTTGATGTAATTCTAAAGTCATATTTGTACCAGAACATTTAGTTAGTCTTGCTTTGAGTATGGGAATGCCTACCTTAGTGATGATATGTCACTAGTACAAAATGGCTAATTAATTACTAAAAAAATGACTAAAATTTGCATATAAATGACCATTTTTCGGTCGGTGACCAATAGTAGCTAATTTACAGTATCTTATAACGCGACCAACTTTTATTCGTTTTTAATTTAGTCATTAATTGGTTGTCTCAATTTTGTTGTCTAGTAGTATATTTGGTCATTAATTTAGTCATTTATTAGGTCATTGTAGTCATTGATTTGGTCATTGATTTAGTCATTGATTTGGCATTGATTTAGTCATTAATTTGATTATTGATTTGGTCATTGATTTTATTGTCTAGTAGTATATTTGGTCATTAATTTAGTCATTGATTTGGTGATTGATTTGGTCATTTATTGCCACAATTAATGACCAGTTATACAACAAAATATATTACTAAATGATCACCAGATAAAACTAATTAATGACCAAAGAAATATGACCAAAATGTTGGTCGTGTTATAAGATACTGTAAATTAGCTACTAATATTCATATATATGCAACTTTTAGTCATTGTTTGAAACCAATTAGTGACCAAAGAAATATGAGTAAATTTTTGTCATGTTATAAGCTACTGTAAATTAGCTACTTATAGTCGTATATATGCACAATTCAGTCATCATTTGTAATCATAAATTTATCATTTGCAGTAGCCATTTTTTTTTTTGGTAGTTTCATATTCATTATATAAATGAATAATTTCGTAGTTTATATTCATTTCATTTACATTTATTAACAAACATTATAAACAATTAATTTAGTCCTATATTCATTTTATTTGTGTTCATCATTAATAAACATAAACTAATAGTTTAGTATTTTTAGATTGATTTTATGTTTTCATTATTAACGAACATAAATTAATTAATATGATTTTGCAACTAAATTACCAAAAAAAAAAAAAAAACATAAAATGTACATGTTCATCTAATATGAAAACACAAGATTACATATGTTAATTACAATACTAAATAATATCAAGTGAAACTATAAACAGTTTCAACCACATAAATTATATTATATAAAATATCAAGTATTACAATATGATTTTCTAACTTAATATTTGTTGGAGTACAATTTACACATGAAATATTGTTTCATCACTTCAAAACATTATTATTGTGTTGCCAAGGCATTGCACATGAATTCACCAACTCTGAAGACTTGACCATCAATCTCTATGTGCGTGTCTTATGCAAGATATTGGCTCTACAGGTACCACTAGACCAATTCTCTTCTCTTTCTCTTTAATTTTCATTTTGTCGCTCCAGTTTTATTGTTCTCCTTTTTCTTCAATTCTTGCTTCCTACCATCAATACTGAGTTCCTTTTCTGAAAAAGAAAGAAGATACAATGTAGATTATAAGACATGAAAGACGATGAACAATGAAATATAAACTAAAATATACTGTAAAGAATTTATACGATATATACCTCAACATTAACAATATTGACAATGCCATTTTTCCCCAGAAAACAAGAAACTCGAACAATTTTTCTTCAGTTGGGCAATATAGTGGCTTCTATGTGGTGAGATGACACGTATAAAAAAAATCAAATAAAACATCACCATAAAAAATAACACCTTAGTAAAATTAGTATTCAACCTTCAATGAAAGATTAGGCACAATCATGCTAACTAAGTTACATGCTAAAAATATCAACTTGTAGATTTCTTATACAATGTGGGAGTGCAAACAAAACTCCTAGAAAATGTCAAAGTTAAGTATAGAATAAACTGAAATGAAGTAAAAAGGATACAATAATAAGATAGCCTCGTATACATGTAGATAACTAGATAATGTAGAAGGCTTAGTGAACAAGTCCAAGGCTAGAGGTCGATGATGTCAAAAATGCCCAAGTATAATGAGAATTTCTTCATATAAGAACTACTATTTGGGTCCATTATCACATATGAACAAGCCAACTAGTCTATATCAAATTATTAATGCTTTTTTTATATTTATGAATCACTACAATATAAGTGGATAAATTGCAAAGACAATTCCCTTCCCATTGTTTTCCTCACTTGTTGTATAATATAGTAGTTGTGGTTTGGAGAAAATTTCCAACATAAAAAATGTAGGAATCACCACTAGTAATCCCCCAAAAAGGATTATTTTGGGATGTAACTTTCATTATAATGAAAAGACAAAATCAAAGTAGTTTTGATATGTTTTGCAAATTTACCAACAAAGCACCAATAGTTTTCCCATATTTAACATACTTGTAATTTCCAAGAAATAACAAACTGATTGATCTTTTACAGAAAATACTTGATTCAATACAAACAAGAACATATTACGACAATACCGCCAATGTTTGATCCTCAATTAGTTCAAAATAGTTAGTACAAAAACTTCAAGAAAGAGCAACAAGTATAAATAATAAATCCATCAATTAATAATCAATCAAAAAAGGATAAGATTTTTGTTGAAGTTTGATAACTATAAATATTGACAATCCACTGCAACTAGTGGTGTTGTTCAAAGAGAAATACTACCTAGTGGTGTTGTTCAAAGAGAAATACTACCTCAAGAACTCATCTTCCAAATTCTTTGCTTTATGCATGAAGATTTTTGCTATCCAAATTCAATCTTTTAGGTTTCTGAAGCTGCCCAAAGGCCTTGCCAAATGAAGCAGTGATTTTCATTGATTTTCATAAAATTCTTCTGATACTAAAAATATATATAGTTTGACCATGTGATAGACAATTCAAGCAAGTAAAATATTGTGTACAATATTTCTTAGAAGACTTCATGTTGAAAGGAAAACTTTCATATTTCGGATAGAAAAAAAAACTTAACAGAGATGTCAATATTACAAAACAATAAATTGAATATAAAACTATAGGTAGAACTAAAAAAATCCTAATTGTAATAAGTTGATTGATTATTCTAAGTGAAGCCAACTATATACATACATGTTTTCATTCTCGGCTTTCTTTCCCATATCTTTATTGGAAGTGGAAGCTAACTTGCATGCATCTTGCAACACTGTTTAGCAAGAGTATATGTTGCATTCTCATATTCCACACTTTCGTTTCCATGAACAATCGTAGTAGGTATTGGAGGAATTAGTTGCTACATCAGCTGAGTTGTCAACATTAACCTTCTCTTTACTCGAGGTATTGATCCTTCCCCTTCTTCTTGGTTATCAATCTCATCTTTCTCATGTAGCCAACATAGGAATAATTTGGGTTCAAGAAGAATAAAGATATTCAGATGATGTATTCAAATTTGGAAGTATGCATTTTTATTATTTAGCTGCTAGTAAAATAGTGATAAGAAGACCTTAAAATATAACCATAGTTTTTCTGTGAAGCGGTCTGTTGCAGATCCCCATGCTAGCACAACATCATTGAAAATAAATGGTCAACTATAATTAAAATTGTTTCCCCTAGCATGAACATTGACTTAATCTTCATAAATAAACATAAACCATTTCAAACGACAAGGAATAAACAAAAAGGACACCATTGATATAAATTCACAAAATACTGACAATAAAATAGGAAGTGGATTTGCTAGGTAGTAGCTCAAAACCTTGTAGTGGGAAGATGCCGTCAAGCTTGAGTAATATCTACATGCCAAGGAATGAGTTGTGACACTTTTTTCTTATGTTTACTAGGAATAATTGCAACTAGAGCTCCAATGTTTACTTTAGATAAATAGTATTGGTGTTGTGGCCCTCCATTATTTGCAATGACACAGTTGTTGGAGTTCTCCTAGTTACGGCATATTCAACTTATTTAATGTCTGACTGACTAGGGTGGCTAGTAATTATTGATGCTAATCCTGAGCCAAGGAACAAATTCTCAAGGTTTCTCCCCAAAGGAATATGTTGAGAATTTAAAGTTCTGGACATTACAAATTAACCAAAACTCTTATACATGATAGCAACTTTCAAGGCTAAGAGTGTCTCACTACTATACGGCCAAAGCTACAATAATTTGGAATTCAAAATGTGTCGATTGAAATGATTTCTATCACCCACTACTAAAGACAACTAAAGCATTTTGATAATTGATTCGACTGAAAGGTCAAGTTGAGTGGGTGAGAGAGCCCTGCATCTTAGTTTCCTTTTCTATATTAGAATTTTAATCATGTAACATAACTTTACACTTTCTTCAATGCAATGATTCTTATGTACTGCAACTCCATTTTGTTCAAGATTTTATGGGACTATTAGCTCCCTCTTAATCCTAGATTCCTTGCAGAAGGCTATCATTTCCTTGGATGTGTATTCTCCTCCATTATCATACCTTAATATCTTGATTCTCCTTTCTGTAAGGTTCTCTACTTCAAATTTGAATTCCTGAAATTTGGTAAATACTTTGTCCTTGGATTTCGTTAAGTAAACCCAAGTAATCGAAGGCAAGCCCAATTCAAATGTCTGATTGACGCAGAACTGAATATGGATAACTAGTTTAATAAGCAGGGTATATCTATGTTTGGTTGGATGAAGCATGGTAGAAATAATCATAATGATGGACTCTCTAGAACATCTAGAGATAATGGGGTCTCTGCAAGAGGCAACCAAGGAGAAGGTGACTTGTTGAACAAAAGAGGCTCTAAATCCTCTGGTATCCAAGCACTGAAGATCAGTGACGACGAAGATTAGTCTAAAGATGAAGATGAAGATGGTGAATTTGATTCAATGAAGCTTATGGGGCACATGTAGCCAATGTTGAGACTTGTTGAAAAATAAGATCCAAAAACAAATAGTGTGAAGGATATTGGGGATGCTAATTATTTGAGCTAATCAAGATTTGTCCAACACAATATCTCACCATTGACACTCAAGGAAACCAACACAGTGGGATATGAATGTATTCCCATTGTGCAAGAAGCAACTCTTCCATCTATTGTCAAAGAAAGGATGTGTTGGCCAAGAATAAAACTTGCACCGGCAAGATAGTAGCATTTAGGTTTCCTGCTATTGAGGTGATAGTAAAGTCACCATTCCTCCAAGATCATTAAAGGTCACTTATTCTTGTTCTTGTCATTTGTCACACTAGGGAACTTGCAAGTCAAGTTGTTGTCGAGGCTAATGTTTTGTTTATATTCCATGCAAATATTGGTGTACAAGTAGTTAGTGGGGGCACTAAATTACCAAAAGAACATAAATGGCTATAAAAAAATCCTTGCCAAATATTAATGGCCACCCTTGGAAGGCTTTGGGACCATATAAATAATACCCTAGTTGTCTGAAGTCGTTTAATGGGTGTGAAAGTGCTCGTACTTTGTTGAAGTCGACCATTTTCTAGATATGGGGTTCCATAGGGATATTGATAAGATAATTTTTGGTGTGCTTAAAGAGAGGTAGACACTTGTTTTAAGCTACAGTTTCAAAAGAGGTTCACAAAGTTTCTCGAATTGCTTTAAAATAGGATGACAAGTTTATTAATATAGTTCAAGAGGGCATTGAGGAAACTAACTCAAATATTTTTTAGTCAACAATTATTGCTTCCTGTGAGAAGCATTTTGATATTGTTTGCGTTGTTCTTAAATAGAAACATCTTTAGGGCTTGAAATTTCAAAGACTAGGCATGGATCCTTGGATGCATATGCTAGATAGATTTGATTCTAATATGGTGGGAATCCAACCATATATGAACAAGGCAATGGTTGCAGCAGCACTACAAGAAATAGGGAGTAGTAATTGTTCAAAGCATCTTCTGCAATGTTGACAACAATAGCCTATTCAGTCACGACAACTTCATTGTGTGCTGCAACATGTTTTTCAACAATCCAAGAGGTGTTAAATTTGAGGAAAATATGGCATAAAAATATAGTCCAGTTTATTGGTGCTTACACAAGGCCACCATATTTGTGCATAGTAACAAATTTTATGTATAGTGGTGATTTAGTTGCGTATATTCAACACTAGGAAAGGTTTTCAAAATATATTTTGAGACAAATAATGATCCAACTAGTTGTTGGACTAAAAGTTCTATGTGAAAACAATCTTATACATAGGGACTGAAAACCACATAATTATCCTTTCAACAAATGACAAGAATGTGGTACTGAATATTGCAGAATCCATGACCCTGCAACCCCAAAGGATAGTAAAAACATTATGTGGTTCACCTCTGTGCATATCACTTGAGATTATGCAATCTCGGAAGAGTGAGAGTCATGCAAGAAGTCATGAAGGTTTCATATTTGAAGATGATTGGGAGAAAGAAACCTCTTCTTCTCCACAAAAATTCCCTAAAACAAAGGATTTTAACAAAATAAGTAGTAATAGAAGGCAAGCCCAATTCAAATGTCTGTTTGAAGAGGAATTAGATATGGAGAACTAGTTTAATAAGTGGGATATATCTATGTTTTGTTGGATGAAGCGTGGTAGAAATAATGATAATGATGGATTATCTAGAACTTCTAGAGGTAATGGGGTATCTGCAAGAGGCAACCAAGGAAAAGGTGACATGTTGAACAAAAGAGGCTCTAAATCCTCTGGTATCCAAGAATTAAATATCAGTGATGATGAAGATGAGTCTAAATATGAAGATGAAGATGATTAATTTGATTCAGTGAAGCCTATGGGGCACAAGCAGCCAATGTTGAGTCATGTTGAAAAAGCATATCCAAAAACAAGCAGTGTGAAGGTTATTAAGGATGCTAATTATTTGAGCCAGTCAAGATTTGACTAGCACAATATCTCAACATTGACACTCAAGGCAGCCAACACAATAGGATATGAGTGTATGACCATTGTGCAAGAAGCAACTCTTACACATATTCTCAAAGGCAAAAATGTGTTGGCCAAGGCTAAAAATTGCACTAGCAAGATAGTAGCATTTATGTTTCCTGCTATTGAGGTGATAGTGAAGTCACCATTCCTCCAAGATCATAAAAGGCTGCCTATTCTTGTTCTTGTCATTTGTCCCACTAGGGAACTTGCAAGTCAAGTTGTTGTTTAGGCCAATGTTTTGTTTAAATTCCATGCAAATATTGGTGTACAAGTAGTTAGTGGGGGCACTAAGTTACCAAGAGAACAAAAATGGCTACAACAAAATCCTTGCCAAACATTAATGTCCACTCCTAGAAGGCTTTGGGACCATATAGAGAATACCCGAGTTGTCTCAAGTCATTTAAGATAATTGATAAGATAATTGTTGGTGTGACTAAAGAGAGGACACCTATTTTAAGTTATAGTTCCAGAAGAAGTTCACATAGTTTCCTGTATTGATTTAAAACAAGATGAGAGTTTATTGATATAGTTGAAGAGGGCACTGAGGAAACTCACTCAAAGGCTTGTTAGTCATCAATTATTCCTTCACATGAAACCAAAGTATAATAAATAATATAATAACCAATCTGCAATCTTAGCCAAAAAAATTTAATTCAAAGCATAATAAATAATATAATAACCACCTTTATTATAATAAAGTATAATACTAAATTATAATAATATACTTCTATTATAATAATTTGCAATCTTTAGCTAAACAAATTTAAGCTATGAGTTGAAAGCACTTTAAAGTTGAATAGAAAAGTCGTAATTTTACAGACCACATGCACATTAAAGTCCAAACCATTAGTATCTCAGAGGTTCAAGTTCCTTGTAAAATAGTCCTAATCAGATCACTCAAATTCTTGAAGAAAAGTCACCAATGCACTTAGTTGATGGTCTGCACTAGAAGAAAGTACAAGGAAAAAGGAGAAGAGAGAGGAGGGCTCAAAGATAAGATGTATATACATGACAAATGGTAGAAGAGAGGGTAAAGGAATCCAATCATTACTTGAAAGGAGGCTAACCAAATTAGATGGTTTGTAGGATCTCTAACTTAGAATCAAGTAGAGTACAAAAGTGCTCAACTAGATGATGGATTTCATGTCCCTGCAACAACACGTTGTAAATCTATGAAGTAGTAACCAAACTTGGCAGTGCCAAAATTCCTTCTATGTGGAGGAACCAAACCTATTAATTTAGAATCAATGCTAGCAAACTCCTCTTTCATCCAACAATGTCTAATTAAAGTAGAGATGATGCTAGAAATCAGCCTTTTGATGGAACTATGAATATCAAAAGGATTGATAATTGAATTTGGAATTTATAAATATATATTGAATTTCAAACATGTCTCTCCCTTGGCAATTTGTTGTAAATTCTCTTTGGCCACTTCTTGAACTAGTCTCCACCCAAATAATCAGTTCCTCCTTTGTAGTGAGATCCACCATGAGGCCTCATGCAGCTAGTCCTATGTCCAAGAAACCCTGGCAATGTTGTTGTTCCAAAACCCACATAAGCAGCCAGATGAGGTTACCCAAGCCCATATGTTAGGTAGTCTTCCAGGAAGAAGCACAATATCCTAAGTCACCTAACATGATGATGACATGGAAATATGAGTATCTGACATGAGATGCAACAACCTTGGAAAGATATTATTACATTTTTAGATCATTTTTATTAAATTTCAAAGGGTCACTTGCTCAATATTTTTGTTTTTACTATTTGGGTTGTTTTACGTTTATTAGGTGTGTTGTTCAGAGTATGAAGTACATGCTGGATGGGGAAAGAGTCAAACTTTGTAAGTATCTTTGTGATGTTGTTTTGGTTTTTGTCCCTTTTCTTTTTGTCAAGACTATATCTAGACCAGCAATGTTTTTAGCTTATTGTTGCATTGCCCATTGTTGAAAAATTATCAACACATCTATCTTATGGATGGGCACTGACTACATGAGGTAGCACTTTCACTTACAAGCCAAAAAAAATTCATGTGAGAGAAAGCTACTTGATCCAAGTGATAATGATGATTTTTGTTTGAAGTGTTGGTATGGAGGTGACCTTATCCTTTGTGATGGATGTCCCAAAGCCTTTCACACAGGTGAGCATCTTAATCTACAATTGATCTCTTATCTTCTCTTATTTTTTCTTTTGAAGAGAAGGATTGTTATGTCCCAACTGCTGCCTATCATTTTGGTTTACTGTAGTTTGGTTAGGTTACCTAGAAAGTATGCTTACGTATCAGAATGCTAATGAATCTAGCTATATTGTTTTCTATACAAAATTCTAATGAATCTTGCTATAGGTTTATGCATACAAACTGCTAATGAATCCTGTTTATACCCGAGTGAAGGGAATATTTGGAAATAGTGGCTTACATGATTCAAATTTGCGATGTTTGGGCCATGCCAGTGACAGAAACAACTGTCGGTAGTGCCACCTTATCCGTCGCTAGCCCAACACTAGTCTTAGCCTTGCAACGTATGGGTCATACCATAGAGGCTTTGCACAAGGGCACTAAATTTTGAAGTAACAATTAAATAAAATAACAAATTGATACACATGGAAAAACCACTTGAGTTAAGGTAAAGATTGACTAAATAAACACCTAAATGAGCATATCCTAACAAATCAAAATAAAGAACCAAGAGAGGCTCCATGACTAACAAAGACCCAAATCAGTGCACATATACCATAAGGTATCTAAATTAACAAAGAGACCCAAATGAATTGGCCAAAACATCTATTGTAGCCAAACATGCAACTAAGGACAAATCCAAAAAGGGTACCTACAAAGGCAATACACATCAAATGGAAAACCACACTTTTTCATCTATACTAAGGCAAGAGAATCTAAAGGATACACTTGAACACACCATGATCCATCACTAAAATAGATAAGAGGACCTTGGTGTAGGGTTAAGGTGGGTTTTTCATGGGCAAAAAACCATAAAATATCCCACACCAACATTTGAAAGGATGTGTATGGTCATACAAAGTACAAATCCATGCACAAAAAACATAACTCTTTTTCCAAGATATAAATTAGCAAAATTTCCACACATAAGTAGACGTGCAAGGAAATGACTCAACAAATTATTGCTTTGAAAACCTATCAATCATCATTAAAAACTAAAGACAATTAGAAAACAAGTATCAATAAAAATTTCAAAGAAAATATTGATCATCAACTTGTATCAAATAAATTTAGACACACAAGGACCAATTCGAGAAGACTGAAAATGGCCCTAAGTGAGTCCTTCTATAGAACTAAGGAACACTAATCTAAGATTCACCCAAATTACACACTAACAATTAAACAAAGCATAACTCAAGTTAATGAAGATAAGACGACTTAAGATGTGCTAAAATATATAAAAATTAATTTCATACTTAAGTATAGAGAGCTTAGATGATTAGTGTTCAAAAACATTTTAGTGGTATGTTGAAATGAACATGTAGCATCTAAATGTCATTTGACAAAGTGTAATCGGCGTTAACATGTTAAGCAATAACAAAGAGACAATCCAAACAAATATTAATGGGATTCTAGTGAGGAACCACTTCAAACATTACATAAGCCCTTTACAACAACGTCAACGAAATGAAAAAACAATGCCTTTTGGTCAGTCCTCTGTTAAACTATACAACAGTTGAGATTAAGCATATTGACTTGGGTTACCAATTCCATCAATTTTATTTCCTTAAGGCTTATATGTTTATGTCTCAAAACTACAGTACTACTTGGCGGAATAAGTTTCCAATTTCTAAGAAAATATCTAAATTTTTGACCCGGAGAAATGTACTAGAATTTCACATCACTTTGCCACAATATATTTTCATCAAGAAAAATCTAGAGAACACTACCATGGATTGCTACTGTTTGTGCTATGCTACTATAATGTTCCATTTGTTATGGAAAAATATAATAAGTACTTTAACTTTCTTTTTCCAGAATTCTGTGCTCACATTCACTGAAAACCCATGGGTTTTGGGAATTATTAGCATGCAAAGCTATAATTATGTACAAGTCTTTATAGAATCAAACAAATTTCACATACCCTGCAATATCATATGTCTGTCTTTTCAATAGCAATAGTTAAAGATTCTTGGAATCAATGTCAACTAGGAGTTGGGAATCCGACATATATCTCTCATCTATCCCTCACTCGATGACCCTCTTTAAGAAAACATGAAAAAAGTACTTTTAAGCATTATCGCGACCCTTTTCGTTCTTGTGGAAAAGCTGGCTTATCTTATAGAATTACAAAAAATGAATTACGATACAAGGCACTTTTTCTTCCAACCCATGCTGGAAGAGAAAACATATGTCATGGAAGAGAAAACATATGTCATGCTATCATCCACTTCTGTTGTGCTACTTTCTGTTGACATGCCCATTTTCATTGGAAATGTCGTATTTTCACATATGGAAACATAATTGTGCTCCTGGAATGTTTCTCTTGGAAAATCAACCATCTATCAGTCTTGTTGTCACACTAAAATTAATAAGTTAGAGTTGAAATGCTAAATAAGGAGGAAAGAATATTCTAACGTACTTGTTCCTTGGCTCTAGCTAGAAAAGGCCTGCTAAATAGTTTGATATGTGTAGATGTTTTTACCACGTAATAGTGTAAAGCCAGAAGATATAGACGTTACAAAGGACTTTGATGCAACTTCAATATTCCTACAATTTCACCCACCTGACCCCAATTGTTTTTATCGTTTATCTGTATACCAAGAAAGTTGTGTCAAAGGTGATAAAGTTAAAAATATTTGATGACCTAAACTAAACCAGCTGTACAAAATTTCCGTAGGACTGATTGCATTATCCTAGACCCATAAAGCCTGCCAAAAACAATCAAAAAAAGTAATGCCAATACCTGCAATCGCCACACACACGGAGGTTATTTGTGATTTGAATTACTATCCCTAGGGTGTGTGGATAAGTCCAAATGCAAGAGCCAGATTTTCACTGTGACTGTGAAGGATGTCTTCCTTCTCCTCTTCATTAACACCGCGCAACACAAAGTTGGTATCAGGAACATACCCTACTGTCTCGATCTCCTTAGCCAAGCTCTCTACCTTCTCATAAATATGTTCTGATTGTGGGTGCAATTTGTCTCCCACAAGGAATGTGTGCACTTTATTTTTAACCTCAATCGAGCTGAATCCCGCTGGTTTTTTCAAACCCTTATCTTTCATTACTGATCTCACTTTTGCCACTTCTTCCCACTCGTCAGCGACAACATAATATTTGATAACAACACATCATTTCCAAGATTATTAGCCTCTAATTAAAATAGGCGGTTTGCAACACATTCGGCTAAATTTATATCGCCATGAGCTCTACAGCCACTGAGCAAAGCCCCAAACACAGCATCATTAGTTTCTATTGGCATCATTGTTATAAGATTGTGTGCCTCATCCAGGATCCTTGCATGCCCAAGTAGGTCAACCATACATGCATAGGGCTCTACCCTTGGCCTAACGCCATAATGCTAACCTATGCTATCAAAGTATTTGCGTCCTTCATTCACCAAGCCTGCGTGATTGCATGCATACAACACAACAAAAAATGTAATATGATTAGGTTTCTTACCTGATAATAACATTTGATGATACAAACTGACAGCTCTATCTCCTTGCTCGAGCATCGCATACCCTTTAGTCATTGCATTCCACACAACCAAATCAGAGTTGAAACTGCCCTCGTTGGGCTGGGAATTAGACCGCCGAATTTGCTCTTCGCCCCCTGGAGAAGGTGCCCGAAGAGAAGCTAATAACTTCCTACTACCTAAGAAATGAGATTTTAAAAAGCTTATTTCGTTGGATTCGACCTTAAAACCTCAACAAATTTGTAAAAACTCTGTCCGATTCCTGAAATTCGATGACAAAAGAGTACTGGGAAAGAGAAAACAAGTCATAACAGAAAGGCCAAAGAACTATGAAGGAAAGAGAAAACAAGTCCATGTGAGCCAAGGTGAAATACAAGACAAGGGACTCCATTACAAACAGTTACTGTGGTCGGTTTTCTTGGGGTGATTTCGAAGCAGAACCATTTTTCAAAACAAAGATACAGAGCAATGATTATATAAATTGACATATAAAATGCTTCACTTCAATGTGAAAACAAAAATAATGGGCACGAGCAGTTAGATCCAAAAGAAGCAACATCTTACCTGCTGAAGTAAAGATCCGCGTGGGAAAGAGGCTTCGACTGCCACTCCCTATCTCTATTTCAATCTGAGAGGTGCTTCGTTGCTGGTAAAAAAGCATGAGAGGTGCTTCGTTGCTGGTAAAAGAGCATGAGAGCTATTTCGTTGGTGGTAAGAAAGCAGTGGGAGATGACCAAAACAAAGCGATCTGTTTCGGGGGGGAGAAATGTTATTTTAACTAGTAAAAGGTTTAAAATTTAAACGAAAATGAATATTCTGTCCCTCCATTTTTCCAAATATCATTTTTAATATTATGCCCTCCAAAAATCATTTTTAATATCATACCTATTGTTGTTTTGATGGATGTTGAGCAGACTCGTGATTCCAAGTAAGTTCAACAATTGATTTAAAAGAGAGTTACAAAAATCAATTCAATTTTATTCTAATAAAATTATTTTAAAAATATTGATGATGAACCACATAATGAGTGGTTTAAAAGGAATTTACTTTAAAATTTTATGTGATTTATCCAGAAGAGTCTTTAAAGAAATTAATTAATTAATTAGTAAAATAAATTGAGATAAAATAGTATGGAAGAAATTATTGTATATCTCCAATGAATGTAGTATAGTGGCATCAATTTGTCCAATGTCTAGAACTAACATCACTTATGCATTCTTTCCAAAAAAATATACATAATTTGTGATTAGCCTTTAGATGAATTCAAGTCAAGATTCTATCAGTCAAGGTGACCATCATTAGGGGTATAAAATTGGCCAAAGGCTATCTCATGTAAATAATGAACCATTAGCTGGAACCTCCTCCACAGTGGATTAACTAAGCTTTTCTCTGCCCATTGGGGGGGTAGGGTTTAAACCTAGGTAAGGCAGCATGAGACGCTTAAAACCAACACCCAAAGGCTTTGATAGTCTTATTCTTGGTTCAATCCACACAAAAGGTTGTTTTTTCCCTCCCATAATTTCTAGTCTCGGTATTTTGTTTTTACAGGATGTTTTGCAAAATGGTCTATACCATCTCATCTAAAGGGTAACCAAAGGGCTGTATACTTTACACCTCCGAGGAGAGGTTTTTAGGTTTCAGGTTTTTGCAACCCATGGTTTTTCTCATGGTATTCCACCTTGCCAAAAAGGGGGAATTAACCCGATCGTAGGTCCCAACTAGACTTGATCTCATTTGGAATGGCTAATCCCAACAAGTTTTAAGGACTATTATAAGTGTTAGGGGAATAATGAGTTAGTGGTTAAGGGATTAGGGATTAGGGGATTACGGGTTAGGGGTTAAAGGTTTAGGGTTTAGGGGAATAATAAGTTAGTGGTTAAGGGGTTAGGGATTGGGGGGTTAGGGGTTTGGGGATTTAGGCACATTTAGGGTTTAGGGGAATAATGAGTTAATGGTTAAGGAATTAGAGATTGGGTTTAGGGGAATAATGAGTTAGTGGTTAAGGGGTTAGGGATTGGGGGATTAGGGGTTAGGGGAATTAGGCACATTTAGGGGTTAGGGGAATAATGAGTTAGTGTTTAAGGGATTAGGGATTGGGGGCTTAGGGGTTAGGGGATTTGGCGCAGTTAGGGGTTAGGTGAATAATGAGTTAGTGGTTAAGGGATTAGGGGCTTAAGGGTTAGGGGATTTAGCAGTTAAGGATTTTAGGGGTTAATGGGTTATGGGTTAAGCATTAATGGTTTAGGGGTTAAGGGGTTAGGGGTTCAGGTGTTAATGGTTTAGCGGTTTAAGGGTTTAGAGGTTTAGGGTTTAGTGGGTGTTGTAGCCACTACAATACCACCCAAAATTTTGGGTCCCCCTCTGCTTGCTCAGCCCTTTAAGTTTTAGACTTGGCCTTCAGTCAGTAATATCCCCATGACCTATTTCTACCCATCCCTATCACCACACCCACTTGTCTTGTTGTCTCTTGACTGCACTAGGGTTTGGGGTTTACTGCTTCAAAGAGCATTGAGATTTCCTCCGCGGATTCAAAGATATGTTCCCCTAGTAGTCATCACCAATCAATGGGGCGTTGGGCTCGGGTAGGTGAGGTCTTGAGTCTGGCTTGCATTATGAAACCCTAATCATGGTAGGGTTTGGGAGAAACCCTAGTTTGTCAAAAGGATGATCTTCTTTCCTGTGGTTGCACTCTCATTGGCTTCGTACGACATCACAGTGAAATTCAATGCTTAGTCTATTCTCCTAAGTGCTTCTTAGGTTCTACCCTTCAACGTGCGCATTAGGGTTTGCGTGAACTGCATGCCCCTTTGTGCCCTCGCAACCCTAGATGCATGTAAGCCAACCCTGCTTTGCGTTTAATCCCCAACCTCCAAAAGCTTGGTCCGGGTTATTTAAAGAAGGCCTCCTATGTGAATGAATCGTTACCTTGTTGAATCATGAAGTGTCAAGGTATACTACGGTCGATGGTTGTATGAAAATATAAGTTTTAAGTCGGTTTCCGGACTTATGGATGCTCAAACAATTGACTTAAGTTGCAATATCTTAGTTTTTATATTTCAATATCGCTGCTCCTCAAATGAGCTATTTTTTAGTCGTTTGTTTTTTCTCATTATTACCGAGGGCTGACTTATTCTCATACTATTCCTTTTAGGAAATCGGTCAAAGATATCATAACTACTGCGCACTGACTTATGTAGCAATTTCATGAAGGTTTTAATTGTTCATTTATGTTTCCGAATCCTCGAAGGAGTTTTGGGTACACACGAATATCTGCTCTTCAACACACGATAAGTATTTGATATATGGTGTGGTGGGATTTAGAGATAGGCCAAGGGTTAATGCTTTTTGAAATGATCATTACCACAAACCTTTGGAATTTGTACAGGTAGCCACCATAAAAGACGAACGCACTTCAAAGATCATCGAAATTCCCTTTGTCAATTCAAAGGTCTTTTAATAGATTTTCCTCGGCGGCATATGAAGGAGCATGAATCAGGGTAAAGTCATTGTCGTTTATCGTGAACTTACGATGGAAATATAGACATCAAGTCGCGACCCACGTAAATAGAGATTCCAGTAGGGGTGAAATGGGGATTATATCGTGCAGGCTTGTCTCTTATGCCGCATCACATGAAGCACATGTTCAAAGGGTAGCACCAACTGCCTGAGGGATTTCAAAGGCTACGCATTAGGAAATATTTTGAGAAAAGGTCATGAGCCAACATGGGTATAAGTCTAGCTCTATAAAATTCACACGTTATTAACTACCCAAAGACCCATATGGTGTGGAGTCCTGAAAACTTTCGCATGACATGGGCACATATGCTTCGTGGAGCCTTGTTAATTGGGAGGAAAGTTGGTCAAAGGTATTCGTATGGCACATCCGCGGTGTCTTAGCATATTGTGACCACAGGCCACACAAAGAAGAAAATGCAATTCCTGGTGAGGACCTTTTATGGCTAGCCCAAAAGGAGGAAGGTGATTCGATCTGCTAGTCACCAAGTCGCATGTATTGAAGGAGTGACGTGGAATGCAACTTGTGGAGGCTGCAACTCGGCGACCTTGTTGAGTCGTGTTGTCAGGACTGCATCTGTGGGACTACATCCATGCGATGTGTTTAAACACCCAGCCAAGTCACGAGACTGGAGTGGAGATACATGCAACCTACATGCTATCGATGTTGTTTGGAAATACCATAAGGTTCAACTGCCGAACGAAACAACGATTACTTGTGGGAACCATACCTACAATCGTGTGTGGCATAGGTGTGCATGCTAGAGTCGCATTTGATGCGGGTGCATCAGTAGAAGCCCCTGTGTTCCAAAGAACCTAAGGGAAAACGACACATTAGCCTCAGACACAAACTCACGGCAGGCATCCTTCAAATCACAACGCTAAGGAAGAAATGCTGAATATTTTTCTAGTGCTAGCTCCTGTCTCAAGGCTCTTCAACTGCATTGTTCATTGTTTTTTTGTTTGTTTGGCCTGACGAAATCAAAAGAAAACAACAACGCTCATGGCTCTCAGATTTAGCATTGACGGTTCGAGGTTACTCTGAGCAATCACACTTCTCCCATGCAGTCTCTGCCGAGGTTTCATATTCACCAGTGTTGCCATGAGCATGGTTTTCGAAAGAAGCACACATGGTCGTAGCGAGGCACTTTCATTTCGCCCAGTCGCAACCTGCGCCATCGGTCAGGGTATGCGACCCAACCTCAGAGCGACTACGTGACCTCTCCCGAGTCACAAGGTTGCAAAAATTCATGCCCAAGAGAGCCTACGACTCATGTGACTACTCGATTGTGTGACCTCCACCTAGGATTGTGACCTCATGCAAATACAATACCCATGCCCATCAAATGGGCAGTCACACTCTCAGGCATTTAAATCGCATAGGGAGGGATGCACTCAAGTTACAGTAGGTGGTAGGCACCTTGAGGGGCATTATTATCAGAGGCAAATTTGTATGAGGATAAAGGGCATTGGTCGTTGTGATTGCTTGACCACATATAGTTGAGGTGCCATAAGAATAATAAGAGGACTCACCTTCGCGCACAGTTGAGCAAACACCAGGGATGCACCAAGGACATGTGCGCATGTACACATAAAAGCTTTGTCAAGGATGTAATGGCACACCGCCTTTTAGCCATGCAAAAAATATACAAGGCAATGACCAAGGAAGCACCACGTAAATAGAAGTGTGCTCGGTGAAAATAAGCTTTATTCGATCCTCCTTACCATTACGCCATAGAGAAGAAATAAGTCTTGGGTAAAAGGGCACAGGGTCATCATATGCAAACCACATACACCAATAATGTTGCGACGTGACAAAAGACTACACAGGGGTCTAAACTAACAGCATTTGTTTGAATCACTTTTGAAATTAATTGAATACGCCTCTAGCATTATTATTTGATCATAAATACATGTGACCTATGCTATTTGATTGCAGGTAGAAGCTATTGGTTTGCACGAAGAGCTAGGGCTTTCCCAACAAGCAAGTGGGATCCTTTTAAAGCTCGAAACAACCTCACTACAGGCTCAATGGCACATCTATCACCGATCCATTCACACAATAATGGTACTAGGGAAAGGCATTGTGTTCTACAAGGGATGAGCTCCCCAAAAGGATAAGAATAGAAGGAATATCCCAGGTCACAACTAACCTCAAGTCGTAGATGACCCCAGGTCGCAGGTCACAGATGACCTTAGGTCGCAGGTCGCAAATGACCTTAGGTCGTAGGTCGCATATGACCACAGGTTGTAGGTCGCAGGTCGCAGATGACCCTAGGTCACAGGTCGTGAATGGCCTAAGTCACAAGCCAGCCCAACAATCGAGAAGACGAAGAGTCAAGGGAACTCAAGAGTCATCTCAACTTATATGTACAACTTCGGGAAATGAAGTGAAGGACTTTTAGCTTTGCAATTGAAAGTCAGGACATGAGAGTGAATTGGTGCTTGAGAGCTAAAGGCATTCAGCTCTTGGGATCAAGTAGAGAGAGAGGTAGCGAGGTTAGGGTTTTGGTAACATGCATTGAGATGAATAGCCCATGTTCCACTATTGGGTTTTGACGAGTTGTAAATATGTATTTGAAGTTGCAGCAACATTAATACTATATATATTCTCTTTTTCGGCACTAATTCACATGCTCACTTATGGTGATAGTACTAGTTTTCTAATATTTTACTATGTTTGTACATGTGATTTCATGCATGCAATTGGTTATGAACTAATTCACAGTAGTTGCATGTACATTTGCTTTCAAATCAATGTTTATTTGTTCCTTGCCATTTCAGTGACCTATTGTGAACTACTTTGCAATTAACTTCTGGCATGTTTTCTTTCATGTATGTCTAACTAGGTTTTCGGCTCACCGATCCCACTCATGGCGTACCCCATTTTATTTTGCTACTTAGACTTGCTTGTATTTTTGTTTGTGGTTCGCCAATCTTGGGTTGATTTTGCTTCACTGATTGGTCATTTCACCTTTGCCTCCATTTCATCATCTTCTCATCACAACCAAGAGTGGAAACACTTATGGTGGCAGTTAGGCCCAAATACTGGATGGGGCTCCTATCCCAAATGGTGTGAGTTCTAATTGGGACCTTTTATTGGGATAACCCCTTGTTGTCGGCATTACAATTTTTCCTGTCAACAGGGGATTAAATGGGTTAGGGCTTTAGGGGTTTAGGGAATTAAATGGGTTATAGGTTTGGAATTAGGGTTTAAGGGGTTAGGGGTTAAGGATTTATAGGTTTAGGTTTTATGGGGTTTAGGGGTATAGGGGGTTAAATGGGTTAGGGGTTTAGGGGTATAAGGGGTTAAATGGGTTAGGGGTTTAGAGGTTTAGGGGGTTAGGGGATTTAGCAGTTAAGGATTTTAGGGGATAGGGGAAGTAGTTCTCAAAGAACAACACATAACCTCTATAGGGGATCTTAGGAATCTATGGGTGATCTTTAGTGTCATTAGTATGTTTTACATAGTAAGAATGGGTTGTAGGCTTGTACCATTGCAAAGGGATGAAAACAATTGCCTCAATCCCAAAATGAAACTTCTTTGGCTCACATTGCATGAAAAAACCATAAAGAACAATATAAATCATCTTTGAGGGATTTTAAGCCTCCATATAGGATAAGGGTTCCATTATGAGGTTTTCCACATCATATATGGGAATTAGGTCTTATATCTTAGACAAGGAATGAAAAAGGGCCTTATGCCTAAAACAAGTCTTTCTCATATTTAACGTCCATGAACATAATATTAGAATGGAAATATGAGAACAACTAGTATGTTTTACATAATAAGGATGGGTTTTATGGCCTCTATGATGGATATGGAAGGAAAACAAGATCTTTAGTCCCTAAACAAAACTTCTTTAGTTCAAGGGACATGAATAAGGCCTCAAACGACCACACATATCCTATATAAGATATAATATCTAGCCTTTAGGTGTGATATTGGTGTTACTTGAAGGTTTTTTATGACATATTTAGGTCTTAGGGCCTTTAAGTTTGGCCTTAACATCATTAGGAGTTTTTTTTTCACCATGTATGGCAATTGGGGCCTTAACCATGGTCAAGGAAGGATCATAAGGTGCTTGGGTCATATTTGAATCTTCTCATGATCAATCTTCTTAAACAAGTATTCTAATTACTACACGGGACATCTATAGGGAATATTTGGCCTATATGGGGGATATTTGTCACCATGGGTATGGTTTACATGGTAAGAATGGGTCTTAGGGAATTTACTATCTATTGACGGCAGGAGAAAAGAGTGCCTTAGGCCCTAAATAAAGCTTCTTGAGTTCAAGGAACACGAATTAACCCCCAAACAACCACATAGATACTCTCTAAGGGATATTCGGATTTCAACCTGGATATGGGAGCCATGGCATGTTATTATACATAATTAAAGAGCCACAAGAATTGTTAGTATGTATGGTTTTCTAATAATAGTGTGTGCACATTCTAAGAATGTGAATGCATTATTAGAATTCATGAACATTTTTGTAATGCATGTATCTATAGAATAATATGGGTTTAGAGTAAACTTATAGATTTATATCAATTGGCCATGTATAGATCACCATAATTTGAATTCAAATGAATGAAATCATTCTCTATGAATCTACTGCAATAACAAAAAATAGTACGTAACAATGCCACAAAAAACCCATAACAAACAGTGTGTCCACAATTAAAAATTACTAACATAAATGACTAATTCATATTCTTGTTGTACTTGTTATTTGGTCATATTTTTATTCCTGGACTATAATAGTCATTTACGTTAATCATTATTAAATTTTTTACTTATTATCTAGTCATATATTTTAATCCTAGTCTAAATTAGTCATTTAAGTTAGTCGTTTTTAGTTTAGTCACTTATTATCTAGTCGTATATTTTATTCCTAGACTAAATTAGTCATTCATGTTAGTCATTTTTAGTTTAGTCACTTATTATCTAGTCGTATATTTTATTCCTAGACTAAATTAGTCGTTTAAGTAAGTCATTTTTAGTTTGATCACTTGAAATTGCTCAATTTTAGTAGTAATTCACTTGAAATAATTGCGGTGACTAACTTTTTTAGTCACCTAGTCACTAATTTCATCATTTTCTACTAGTGCTTCCTTACATTCTACTTATTCTGAGTGTTGTGCTTGCTGGCATTGAATTTTATGTGTGCATCAAATGAGAT
This sequence comes from Pinus albicaulis, assembly GCA_034641835.2. Taxonomy (NCBI): domain Eukaryota; kingdom Viridiplantae; phylum Streptophyta; class Pinopsida; order Pinales; family Pinaceae; genus Pinus; species Pinus albicaulis. The sequence goes on along the minus strand of JAXQQM020070762.1, from coordinate 50,472 downwards.
CATTTATGTGTCAAAAATAGACACATATCATAAGCAAAAAACATGAAGCATCCACCATCAACAACACACTCTTCGTGTACCTACAATCCCCTTATTCAATTTCGGGCAGATCGAGGACACTTCAACACCACAAATAATATGTATTTATTAAGTATTGAGGTCATCAACCTTTCTTCGTTTACAACATCTCCATTGAATCTTTCTCAAACAATGAGAATCTCACACTCGCAAATTTTGGAAACAAAAGTCTTCAAAAAATTGGATGTTCACTGAATCAATCTCGTTCAAAGTAAACATATTACTTTGAATTACAACAATGACTTTCCCTTATCACTCCAAATTTACAAAAAATAAATCATATTATCTCTCCACAAAATCACTTCAAAAACTTTCAACATTTAAACTTATCACTCCACTAAAAAAAGCACACTATCTCTCCAAAGTAAATGAAGTCTACTCCTTTTAACAAAAGTACCTTCAAAATTTTCCAAACCCTTTATAATACAACAAAGAAAAAGCTTTTTAATCCTTCTTTTTTTGTTTATAAAAAAACATTAAAAGGTCTATAAAATCACTTTCAAAAAAGTGATTTATTGTTTGAAATTTTAAATCACACTTAAAAAAAATCGTTGGAGAGATTACATATCACAACAGTTTCAAATGGTAGTTTCTCCATGTCACACGTTGTTTCATCCTCCACAATGCCAACCTTCTTGTTCCATCAATCTATTAATATCGAGTTAGCGCCGCATAGAATCGATTGCTCATACTGGGCACACAAAATTACTCAAATCTAATTTCCATAAATCACTCAAAAATATATTCCCACATCCTATGAGTTACCGAGGTCCTCATCCACTGATGCATCTAGAGCTATAAACCATCAGAGTTAAATACAGGGGACAAACCCTCATGCCCTCAATGCTTGAGCTCTTGCGTTCATATGGTAACAAAAAAAACATACAACACATAACTTCTTGAATGCAGCTCTCTATGATTTGGCCTCTAGCAGTTAACCATAGGGAACACTTTCGTTGCATAACTCATGAGATTCTACTCCAAACTCTGTTTGCTAAACCAAAATAACAGTGACAAAAATTTATGTTTCCGCAGGGAATTTGGGAATCAGAATCACAAAAGTAAAATGAATTTCCCTGTTGAAGCTTATCAAAACTTAAAAACAAGAGATGTCCTCTGTGACCATTTTGGATCTCAAATTAAACAAGATAAAAGTGTATTCTATCAAGTAAGGAGAATACCTGTATGTTTGATAAGGAAAACCTTGTTGGATTGCATCATAAAAAGTGGGTTGAGAAAAATTTGGTGCACTATGATATGCACAGCCTGCAATTTGAAATCATGTTTGAAAGGAACTCACGATTCTGAACTGCTTTCCTTGTTGGGGAGTAGATGGTCGAGAACGAATAGCACCTAAAGACAAAAGGTTGTAATTAGCTCACCTACCATCAATGATTGGACTCAGATTTATCACAAGCTCTCCTTGTAGCCTCCGGGTCCTGAAACGTAACAAAAACATAGCCCTTGGAGCCCACAATTTTCTTATCAGTGATGACAACGGCCTCCAAAATATCTCCTAATTGATCAATATAATGCCTCTACAAATCCTCACACTTATTATTCACTGCAAAATTGTATTCAAAATAAGTCTTCGCACGGGTTTTACATGATGCTGACATGCAATCACCATCCAAAAATTCCACTGCACACAGATCCATGGCTCCACATTATTAGCGGCCAGGGCACCACCTACACCGTCGTGTAACTGGCCTTCCTGTTCACCATCTAGGAGGATCAGGATGGTCTCCAACTACCATTGTTATAGCAGGAGAGAAGTGGGGAAAACACGCTGAGACTCGTACCTTGGCCTCCTCGCGTGTTACAGCGTCCAAATCTGACGAAGTGTGAAATCCCGGTCTGTTGAAGTGTGAAATATTGGGAGAGACCTGTCTATTCTTTGACCCACAGCACCGCATAGAATTTCCTTCTCCAAATACAAGTAATAAAAATCACTTGCAAGGTCTGCACGAACGCAGCTTTGCTTCACTCCATTTGGATGAGAAATTGCACGAATAAGTATATCTTCTACAAATATTTCGAATTGATGAAGGGACACAAGTGTTATTGAGTCATTGCATCCTCATTGCAGTCGACAAACATGCATTTTCACATTGCAAGAATATTCATGTCACAAATACAAACAATAACAATCTATAGTCCTCAACTGCTATCTGAATCTCAAACAAAATTAAACACAACTCAACAAGACTTCCAATATGCTCAATTACACCTCCAAGGACTTAGCTTCACAACACATGGTCCTCTCATCCCATGAGCTTCGATACCTTCGATACCACATATTTAAAATCAAATCAACTCATAAAATACAGAAAAACACACATAATAAAACAGACACCAAATATTGGCAGAAAAGGCTTCAGCCCCATAGCTTCCTCACATATTTTCTCATTATTAAAAAATGTAGTGTAATAATTAAATAGATGAGGAGACAGTGTTTCACGATAGTGCATGCTATCTTGGACACATTGGTTGAGATAATTTCTCAATCAAACACACACCAATATAGGAGCTACCTAAACTAACTCCTATCTTAGAGGAACAACCCAAACTAAAGAGTTAGGCATAAATTCCTAACTGTTAATATTTAATTTATTTATTTAATTTTTGGATTTATTATTGTTTTATGAGAGAGGCTAACATACAAATTGTTTTTGTATATGCACACTAGTATCAATTGAAAGTAGCTTTTCTATACATGCATTGATGAAAAATGTTGCATATATATATATATATATATATATATATATATTCTATAATAGAGTGCTTCATTTCAACGTAGTTTTACTATGTGCATTGATGAAAAATTTTGTGCACGTATTGGATATATATATGTGTGTTTGTGTGTGTGTGTGTGTGTGTGTGTGTGTGTTTTAGAATGCAATTAATTGTTCAAGTAGTTTTCCCATGTGCATTGATCAAAAATGTTTCACGTACTGAATATATATGTTCTAGAATGAAATTAACTGAATGTCATCAATTTACCAATTTATAAATCAACAAGGCTACTTAGTTGAGTGCATTAATGACATTGGCCTCAATTCAAAAAGCATATATCTACTTCTTATATTTCCAATCAAAATTAAACGGATTTATATGGGAAAGAGGCAACTGAATATATATGTTCTAGAATGAAATTAACTGAATGTCATCAATTTACCAATTTATATATCAACAAGGCTACCTAGTTGAGTGCATTAATTACATTGACCCCAATTCAACAAACATATATCTACTTCTTATATTTCCAATCAAAATTAAAGGGATTTATATGGGAAAGAGGCAACTGAATATATATGTTCTAGAATGAAATTAACTGAATGTCATCAATTTACCTATTTATAAATCAACAAGGCTACCTAGTTGAGTGCATTAATGAAATTGACCCCAATTCAACAAACATATATCTACTTCTTATATTTCCAATAAAAAATTAAAGGGATTTATATGGGAAAGAGGCAGAACATATAGCCCATGAACTACTTTTTAGAGGTCAATGAAGGTATCATCATGTGGGAAAATGTTTTGAACACTTGATTGTACTTGAAAGTAATCTTAAGATTGTTTTTGATCCCTACATACTAAATACTATTGTTTGAGTGAAAAAAATTTCCAATGAAAAGAACATACATTTTCAATCCAACTAAACATATCAATTGAGCTCTATTTGAAAAAAAAAGTAAAAAAAACCAAAAAGCCAACAAAATATCATCCTTGGTTGTTATTTTTATTGGAATAATTAAATCATATTAAGGATTCTCTTCATTGAAATTGTTTTTGGATGGAGAATCCTTAAAATATGATTTAACTATTCCAACAAAAAGCCACGAATGTTATTTTGCTGACATGTTTTGTGGCATGTTAATTTTTCTTTACTCTTTTTTCAATTAGAGCTCAATTGATATGGTTATTTGCATTGAAAATCTATGTTCTTCCCATTGGAAAATTTTTCACTCAAACAAGAGAAGAGTATGTAGAGATCAAAAGCAATCTTCAGATGTCAAATGTACTTCAACCATCCAAAACTTGAGTTTTAAAAACTTTTTGATTATATCAAAACATTACTTCACATGTCATGCCAATTGTAGTTCAACTATCCAATAAAATAATTAAACATTTAACATTATATCACATGCCAAATGTAGATTGAAACCATCCAAAACTTGAGTTTTAAAACACCACATTACTTCATATGCCATGCCAATTGTAGTTCAACTATCCAATAAAAACATTTAACATTTAACATTATATCACAAGCCAAATGTGGAATTGAAACCATCCAAAACTTAAGTTTTAAAAACTTTTTTATTATATATCATGCAACATTACTTCACATGCCATGCCAATTATAGTTCAACTATCCAATAAAAACATTTAACATTATATCACATGCCAAATGTAGATTGAAACCATCCAAAACTTAACCTTTAATTTAACAAAAAATTATATATCACCACATTACTACACATGCCAAATGTACTTCAACCATACAAAACTTGAGTTTTAAAATCTTTTTGATTATATCACAACATTACTTCACATGCCATGCCAATTGTAGTTCAACTATCCAATAAAAACATTAAACATTTAACATTATATCACATGCCAAATGTAGATTAAAACCATCCAAAACTTGAGTTTTAAATTTTTTTTTATTATATCAGAACATTACTTCACATGCCATGCCAATTATAGTTTAACTTTCCAATAAAAACATTTAACATTATATCACATGCCAAATGTAGATTGAAACCATCCAAAACTTAACTTTTAATTTAACAAAAAATTATAGATCACAACTTTACTTCACATGCCAAATGTACTTCAAGCATCAAAAACTTAAGTTTTAAAAACAAAACAAGTTATAACACATCATTATAGATGACAACATTACTAGTAGTTCAACTGTCCAAAACTTAAAAGTTTTAAAAACCAAACAAATTATATAACAACATTACTTCACATTCACATGCCAAAAGTACTAAAACCATCCAAAACATAATTTTTTGGAACAAAACAATTTATATTAACACTGTAATAATATATGTCCAAAAATTGTAGATCTCACAAGTATCAAGTATCAAGTTATATATATATGACTGTGCATCTAGATAATATATAAAAAAGTAAATTTAAGACTATCTAAATCTTGAAATCAAATCTACAAATCATTTCCATCAAATACAGATGGAGGTAGAGCCTTTCCTATCAAAGTCTCAATTCACGCGCTATCTTGCGAAGCATGAGAAACCTGTACACAATACACATACAAACAATAAAATTTTATGTTTTAAAAATGAGTGAGAATATATATAGAACTTCATGTAAAAAAAAAAATATAAAAAAAAATCATGCAATACCTCATGAGGTTCACTCTCCATTTTTTCGCCTGCTACAGGTTCCCCCATGGGAACATCTCCAACAGTAAACTATACAATATACATGTATAGTTAAATATATATATATATTAAAAAAATTTAGATGAAAATGCATGTGTACATATATAAACTTATTTTCAATAATATAAAAAAAAAAAAACGTTAGACAACTTGTTCAAATGGTTGAAATGGTGTGGATGTTCCTATCTCCATCGCTAGAGTCCGTGGATTAAAGAAATCTTCTATAGAAACCTAAAATTCAAAATTTTAAAAGTATAAAATAACTCAAGGTCAAGATCTCAATTTATAATAAAACTTTTAAACTTCAATTTATAAATTATACCTTTTAAAAAAACATTATATTTAAAAGTGAAAAATTGAATACTTCTGTAGGTGAAGTTGGGACATCTCCTAAGAGAGGCTCCAAAAGAAAATCTCCAAAAACCTAAAATTCATAAAATTTAAAATAACTCAGATATAGATATATATCTCAATTTTTAATGGAACTTTTTGTGGAATATATATAACTTAAACATAAATTTTAGAAGTAAAAAATTGTCCATACTTCTTGTGGATCTGGCACATCTCCTAAGGAAGTAGAAGGTACATCTCCCAAGGAAGAAGAAGGTACCACCATCCCAAAAACATTGGACGGAATCAGGATCTGTTAAAACATTTTATTATTATATATGTACATGTACATGTGTGCACAATTATTTATCTTAAAAATATCACTTAAGAAACACTAACATTTTTCAACATATCTTGATGGTGAGACCCATCTTGATTGTTTGAACTAGAGGCCCTGAACGTGATATTAACATTTTCATCATTCATCATGTGTGACAACTAAAAATGGTGTTTTAACATATAATGATACAAATAAATGTATACATATACATACACATGTATTTATTACAAATTTTACATGTATGTGTTAAAATAATTGAACCCTAACCATTAACACATACCGTTCCCGTGCCCTCTTCCTCATGAAGAATTAGGTCTTGCCAACCATTGCGACAATTATTTGCATATATTCTGAGATCTTCAACACTCATGTTGTCAATCTCTTCATCTATACAATACACAAAATTGGCGCATGCATTCTCACGTGCTCTTTGTCGATTTAGACAAACATCGACTCCACCTAATCCACTGTGAACATTGTTGATGATGACATCCCTTGCTTCTCGACTTATTTGAGAAGTGGCATCCATATCTGACCGCAAAGTTTCGACCCGAAAAGGTCGACTCACCAATGGTGGCTTAGGGTGAGGCAACTCCACATCTTGCGTAGCGCCCCTACGGTCACACAATCGACCTTTCCCAGGACCAAAAAATTCAGACGGAAGGTCATTGTAATTGGGTTCCATTTCCAAAAAAAATTCTGCGTAAATTTTTTTTGCAAAATAAATAGGAACCTCATCGTTCCATGGAAGTCTTCCATAGGCCGCAAGGTGCCTATGATACAAATAGTGAGCTATATTGGGGTGCTTGAAATATTGCACCTTCAACATCTTTCTTTTTGGCCCTTCTTTGAAATTGAACATTGACTTCGCCATTTCTTTTGTAACTCTTTTTTTTTACATCCTTCCATTTATTGGGACCCATTACTGTTTCCTTTCTCTTTCTCATGACTTCTACAAATGTATTAGTCATTGGCCCAAGATTTATGTACACATTTACTAGTTCGCCCAATGAATGTGTAACTATTTCGAGGCTTTTTCGACTCTCAGCAGGTAGAGTCAAAGCCACGAGATCTCTCTGCAATTTTGCATGAAGTTGTTGACACCTTTCTAAGGTGCATTGCACCATGTTTCTTTCCCATGGTATATCAGAAATGTCAGCTGGATAAGTTGTGGTGGGTGAAAAACCTTCTTCTTGAATGTAGCATTCTGCCCTGCATCTATTTTGACCAACATTTGGAGCATTTTCAGCCTCTACATCAAGATATATAAAAATTTGTATATTAGAAAAAACAAATGTAAAGAAATTTGTACAAATTGAATGAAAAAAATATTGAAATTGATGGCAACCTCGACGTGGTTGGTTAGCATATTCTCCACCCTGAAACTGTTGAGAACCAGAATGACCCTACTGAGAACCGGCACCACTAGCCGTTGATTGGCCTCTAGGGGAATAAATATCACCACCTTCGTGCAACTTGCTACCACTTATTGATGGCCCTCTAAGGAAATTTGAACCACCACCAACCTCTTGAGAGGAGAGAGAATCTTCATAAACAAATACGAATTTATAATCAATTGAAAATACATTCATAAATATAAATACAAACGCACATATTCATTGATTAAATTGTGTTCAAACCATACCATGACTGGGCGAACCATGGGCATGCTCCATGGATGGATTAGAGACCCTTCTCTTCTTATTAGCTCCTAAGAAATAAAAAATGAAACTTATTAACAACTAATTTAATTCACAAAGTTGATAAAAAATAAATTCCATATGTACACACATGTATGGAGATTTAAGATTATATTTAAATACCATGAACAACCCTCGATCTCTGATCCCCCCCTCTCATAGAGATATGGGATTCTGTTGATCTTTTTCGTTCATCCTCCATGATATATATACCTATGGTGGAAATTTACAATTATTTTTTTAAATAAATAATTTAAATAAATTCAAAATAAATTTCAAAAAATTAATGCAATTTAGTGTAAACAAATTATGTTAAACAAAACTTTCAAAGCACTAATTGATGTGTGAAACTCAATTTAAGCAATTTTTTTAAATAAAAATGATAAGTTCACAAAATTGCGCTTTACATGGTGGGAACACACTTGGTATAAAATTGAAAAAAACACATTGTCATTAAAAAAGAAGTGAAACTCCATTTAAACAAAAAATTGTTGAAGTCCCCGCATTTTAATTTTATAAAAATGTGAAGTTCACCACTTGTTGAAAATGTGAAGTTCACCAAGTTTCACTTTACATGGTGTGGTGGGAGCACACTTGGTATATAATTGAAAAAAACACATGGTCAATAAAAAAGACGTATTTATAAGTACACATCACACACATATCCAAGATATGTTACAATGTCCATCAATAAATTTTGAAGGAGAGTGTCTCAACACTAATTCATCTTTGAGAGATGAACCTTGAATTTTTGAAGAAGAGTGTCTCAAAAGTAATTCATCTTTGAGAGATGAATCTTGAATTTTTGAAGAAGAGTGTCTCAAAACCAATTCATCTTTGAGAGATGAATCTTGCATTGGAATTTCCCCGTATAATTATAATTCATCTATTAATTCATCTTTGATAGATGAATCCTGAATTGGTATTGCCCCACGCAATAGATCAACAAACATCTTATTCACATTAGTACAATGCCTTATACTAAAAAAGTGAAATTGTTTAACAATATTTTTTTCTATTCCATGCAGTTCTTTTAGCCTCTCCTTCTTAACTTGGTACACGCCATTCATCTGGTTGCACACAAGTTTAGAATTGGTGAAAAATACAATTCCATTTGATCCATAATCCATCACTGTTCCCAAGCCTTCTATCTATCCAATATAATATGCCTCGTTTTTTGTTGTTCTTCTCAGTATATTCATTTTCCTTTGGACGTCTTTGCTAGTCGCAATATTGGAAAGCACATATGTAATAACTGCTTTCCTTGGATTGGGATAGCAAGAAAATTCTATGCATAATTTCCATTTTTCAACCATATTTAATGGTTTTCTTATCCTTGAAAAAAAAACAAATTCAATAAAGTATATATTAAATTGACATTTATAGCAAATGCATGGGAGAAATGACACAAGATCATGAGGTAAATGAGATGTGCATGGTTTATCTTAAATTTTTTGGGAGAATTGACACACGTACACAATTTACCTTAAAGTGGTTGTGTTTTATGGATATTAAAGTGAAGAACTTCTATTTAAATCTATTCCAGAGATTGAATGTAGGAGCATTTACTAGATATGTCACCTTTCATAAAATATGAGATCCAGAGGCTACCTGGTCCTTGACAGACTCTGCCTATAGAACTTGTAGAAGTTAGTTCACTACTTGTCCCAATTATACCCTATGAAGGGTGTATAGGACTTATGGAATCATGAACACTACTTTATGTAGACATAAGGGTGTATCAGAATGCATTTGTTTTACATTGGATATTAAAATGAAGAAATTCTATTTAGATTTATTCCAGAGTTTGACTGTAGGGGCATTTACTAGATATGTCACCTTTCATAAAATATGAGATCCAGAGGCTACCTGGCCCTTACAGACTCTACCTATCGAACTTGTAGAAGTTAACACTACCTGTCCCAATTATACCCTATGAAGGGTGTAGAGGACCCGTGGAATCACTCACACTACTTTATGTTGACATACGGGTGTATAAGAATGAATTTGTTTTACATTGAATGTTTTTCATTTTAAATTTAGAATCTATTTGAAACAATTACCCATATAAGGTTAAAACCTATGTTTTGTATCAAATCACTTTTGGTTTCAATGGGAAACTTTTATGGCTTTAATATGTTTTTCTCGAAATGTGATGCACCCAATTAAAATGGGAGATATATCGAAATGATTCCTATGGTGTAATAAAATATAGATGCATAAATTCAATGAGCATAGTTTTGAGATATAAAAGTCCAAAATGGAAGAGTTGTTTGTGAAAAAATATCAATGCCACTATGGATATAGATCTGCTTCATTAAAAGGGATTTTTCTAGAAGGATGTCCACTAAGTTGGAAAGAAGGGAAAATATCACAATTATATGTTAATGCATGTGTTTTACATTGAATATTTTTCATTTTATTAAAAATATATTTGAAACATTAAACTATATATAAGGTTAAAACCTAGATGTTTTGTATTAAATTACTTTTGGTTTCAATGGAAAACTTTTATGGCTAATTTGTTTTTCTCGAAATGTGATACACCCCATTAAAATGGGAGATATATCAAAATGAATCCTATGGTGTAATAAAATAGTTTCAAGTAGTTTAAAACTATAGATGCATAAATTCAATAAGCATAGTTTTGAGATATAAAAGTCCAAAATGGAATAGTTATTTGTGAACATATATCAGTGGATCACTATGCATATCACTATGGATATATCTTCTTCATTAAAAGAGATTTTTCTAAAAGGATTTCCACTAAGTTTGGAAGAAGGGAAAGTGTCAAAAAATTATATATATGTTAATGCATGTGTTTTACATTGAATATTTTTCATTTTAAATTTAGAATCTATTTGAAACAATTACCTATATAAGGTTAAAACCTTGTTTTGTAGAAAATTAAACTTTTGGTTTCAATAGGAAACTTTTATGGCTAATGTGTTCTTTCTCAAAATGTGATACACCCCATTAAAATGGGAGATATATCGAAATGATTCCTATGGTGAAATAAAATAGTTTCAAGTAGTTTAAAGATATAGATGCATAAATTCAATGAGCATAGTTTTGAGATATATAAGTCCAAAATAGAATAGTTGTTGGTGAACAAATATCAGTGGATCACTATGGATATATTTGCTTCATTAAAAGGGATATTTCTAGAAGGATGGACTTAAGTTGGAAAGAAGGGAAAATATCACAATTATATGTTAATGTGCATGTGTTTTACATTGAATATTTTTCATTTTTTTAAGAATCTATTTTCAAAATATTTAAAACTATATACTTGGTTAAAACCTATGTTTTGTATCAAATTAATTTTTGTTTCTAAATACTATACATGTTTTACATCGAATATGTTTAATAAATTTTTCATGTTATTAAAAATCTATTTGAAACAATTAAACTATATAAGGTTAAAACCTATGTTTTGTATCAAATCACTTTTGGTTTCAATAGGAAACGTTTATGGCTAATTTGTGTTTTTCTCGAAATGTGATACACCCATTAAAATGGGAGATATATATGGGAATGATTCCTATGGTGTAATAAAATAGTTTCAAGTAATTTAAAGATATATAGATGCATAAATTCAATGAGCATAGTTTTGAGATATAAAAGTCCAAAATGGAATAGTTGTTGATGAAAAAATATCAATGGATCACTATGGATATATCTGCCTCATTAAAAGGGATTTTTCAAGAAGGATGGACTAAGTTGGAAAGGAAAAATATCACAATTATATGTTAATTTGCATGTGTGTTTTACATTGAATATAAAAGGTATTTTCTCTCTCTCATTGTTTGAGACCATGGATATGAAAATGAAAAACTTGAATTTAGATCTATTCCAGAGATTGGCTGTAGGGGCATTTACTAGATATGTCACCTTTCATAAAAGATGAGATCCAAAGGCTAACTGTCCCTTTATAGACTCTGCCTATAGAACTTGTAGAAGTTAACACTACATGTCCCAATTATACCCATGAAGGGTGTAGAGGACCCATGGAATCACTCAAACTACTTTACGTAGACATAAGGGTGTATAAGAATACACATATGTTTTACATTGAATATTTTTCATTTTAAATTAAAAGAATCTATTTGAAACAAAATTTACCTATATAAGGTTAAAACCTATGTTTTGTATCAAAACACTTTTGGTTTCAATGGGAAACTTTTATGGCTAACTTGTGTTTTTTTTCGAAATGTGATACACCCCATTAAAATGGGAGATATATCGAAATAATTCTTATGATGTAATAAAATTGTTTCAAGTAGTTTAAAGATATAGATCTGCATAAATTCAGTGAGCATAGATTTGAGATATAAAAGTCCAAAATGGAATAGTTGTTGGTGAACAAATATCAATGGATCACTATGGATATATTTGCTTCATTAAAAGGGATATTTCTAGAAGGATGTACTAGGTTGGAAAGCAGGGAAAATATCACAATTATATGTTAATATGCATGTGTTTTACATTGAATATTTTTCATTTTATTAAGAATATATTTTCAAAACAATTAACATAGTATAAGGTTAAAACCTATGTTTTGTATCAAATTAATTTTTGTTTCTAAATACTATGTGTTTTACATTGAATATTTTTCATTTTATTAAAAATCTGTTTGAAACAATTAAAATATATAAGGTTATAACCTATGTTTTTTATCAAATCACTTTTTTGTATCAAATCACTTTTGGTTTCAATGGGAAAATTTTATGGCTAATGTGTTTTTCTCGAAATGTGATACACCCGATTAAAATGGGAGATATATCAAAATGATTCCTATAGTGTAATAGAATAGTTTCAAGTAGTTTAAAAATAAAGATGCATAAATTCAATTAGTATAGTTTTGAGATATAAAAGTCCAAAATGGAAGAGTTGTTTATGAAAAAATACCAGTGGATCACTATGGATATACCTGCTTCATTAAAAGGGGTTTTTCTAGAAGGATGTCCACTAAGTTGGAAAGAAGGGAAAAAATCACAATTATACGTTAATGTGTGCATGTGTTTTACATTGAATATTTTTTAATTTATTAAAAATCTACTTGAAACAATTAACTATATAAGGTTAAAAGCTATGTTTTGTAACAAATCACTTTTGGTTTCAATGGGAAACTTTTATGGCTAATGTGTTTTTCTCGAAATGATTCCTATGGTGTAATAAAATAGTTTCAATTAGTTTAAAGATATAGATGCATAAATTCAATGAGCATAGTTTTCAGATATAAAAGTCCAAAATAGAATAGTTGTTGGTGAACAAATATTAGTGGATCAATATGGATATATCTCCTTCATTAAAATGTATTTTTCTAGAAGGATAGACTAACTTGGAAAGAAGGGAAAATATCACAATTGTTTGAGTCTTGATCTTATAAAATGTTTCCACTAAAACCATCCCTATTACTTTTCATGTGAACCACATTCCCAAACCTACACATCTATGTGCCTACGAGCCAAGCCAAGTGTAAAAAGGGCTTATGTCATATTCTACTTTAACACATATATGTGATTAATTATTGTTAGAATTTATATGGTAGAAATACATATAAAGAGTAATCCTTAGTATAGATCTAGTTTGAATTTAAGGAATAAAGGTAAGTTTTTTAGAAATTTTATCTTAGGAGACAGAACTAAACCTTCTATAATCCACAAAATAAACCATGGCCCGTGAGCATCACATGCAAACACAAGTTACTCCCATGTTTGAAACACCACCTCACATCATCATAAGGGATTGAAACCACTATGCAAACCATACTAAGTTCCCTAGAAGGGATGACTATCATATTTAATGATTGGGTTTATCTCCAAGGTCAAAAGGAAAATCAAAGTTAGGAAAGGGAATTAGAATAGAAATTAAGGTAAGACCATGACCTTTTACCCAATATTAAAAGAAGGTGAGCAACCATAGATATCATGAATGAAGTTCAATAAATATTATGATATTTAAGAAATATTAAATGAAAATCAAAATTAGGAATTTATGAAAGGGAATTAGAATAGAAATTTTAAGGTAAGACCATGACCTTTTACCCAATTTAATGATTCGGTTTATCTCCAAGGTTAAAAGGAAAATCAAAGTTAGGAAGGGAATTAGAATAGAAATTAAGGTAAGACTATGACCTTTTACCCAGTATTGAAAAACAGTGAGCAACCTTATGTATCATGAAGGAAGATCAAGAAATATTATGATAAGAAATATTAAATGAAAATCAAAGTTAGGAAGTTAGGAAAGGGAATTAGAATATAAATTAAGGTAAGACCATGAAATTTTACCCAATATTGAATGAAGGTAAGCAACCATATATGTCATGAAGGAAATTCAAGAAATATTATGGTAATAAATATTAAATGAAAATCAAAGTTGGGAAGTTAGGAAAGGGAATTAGAATAGAAATTAAGGTAAGACCACGACCTTTAAACCAATATTGAATGAAGGTGATCAACCATAGATATCATGAAGGAAGTTCAAGAAATATTATGATAAGAAATATTAAATGAAAATCAAAGTTAGGAAAGGGAATTAGAATATAAATTAAGGTAAGACCATGAACTCTTGCCCAATATTGAAAGAAGGTAAGCAACCATAGATATCATGAAGGAAGTTAAAGAAATATTATGATAAGAAATATTAAATATTTTTTGCAAATTTTGAGTAAATTTAATTTAACTACTTTTAATATGAGATATGAACAGTCAATTCTTAGCAGAAGCAATGAGCCTTAATGAGGTCTACGGGTCTAATAACACCAATAATAGTATGTTGAAAGACCATTGATCCCAGTATTGTGATTACTATAACTAAAATAAGCTATTACCTATTCTAACAAAGGTTGTACATATTCCATAAGGCTGAATACACTGTAACCACTTGCATGATACTAGAAGCTCTCATTACACTAGTTAACACAGGGAATAGAACACATAGACTAGTGTATATTACATAACTACTTTTGGCTATTCTCTAAGCTATCAAGAAATAAATTGACTATTTTTTAATATTGAACGAAGGTGAGCAACCATGGATATCATGAACGAATTTCAAGAAATATTATAACAAGAAATATTAAATCTTTTTTTGCAGAGTCTTAAATTCTGAGTAAATTTAATTTAAATAATTTTAATATGAGATATGAATAGTCAATTCTTAGGAGAAGAAATTAGCCTTAATTAATAGTCAATTCTTAGCAGTCAATGCTTTTTTAGTGTCTAGTTTTCCAGATGGTCAAGTGACCTGAAACATGGAATACTTCTCATAGCTGTTGTAGTGGTTGTATTAGAGTATTTGAATACAAAGGTAAATATTACAAAACCACTAGATGAATTGATTGAATTGGCACCATTCTTGGTGGCTTAGGCATTCTGGCATGTGACACACATCTGTCTGTATTGATAGTTGTAACTTTCGGGAGGGAAATTTTTAGATATGATGGGCATAAATACTTTGAAAAAAAAAGATGGAAAAACGAAGTGACGTTAAAGTGAGATGAGTGATATGCTGCAACAAAATATTTTAAAGGTGGGGGAAACAAGTGTAATGGAAACTACTCAAGTGGGCATGGAGGCCAAGCTAGCCTTTACTTGCTGGCTGGCTGGCTGGGCAGGATTGTTGGCTGACCTTGTTGGCTTGGCTTTCTAGCTGGGCTTGCTAGCCATTATAATACCCTAAAGGCTACTTCTTAGACTTATGTACTTTTTCAAAAAAAAAAATTACGCCATGGAAACTATAATTTCATCACTATGGTTAAAAGATAATTTTATTACCACGGTTAAAATAGTGTTCCAGTTTAGTCTGAGCTATTCTGCAATACCATTGTCTGCTCCTGAATAAGGGTAGTAAGTGAGTTTATATTGATGGATGAATTCGCGTCTAGGGACTGTAACTATGAGGATGAGAAAAAATACAAAACATGAAGAAATTTGGTGAGAAATTTGGTGTTCTGGTGGCCATGATGGAAGATTTCTTCACAGGGAGAATGTTAAACATCTGAATGTTAAACTGCAAACTACAAGAACTTTGGAATTTTTTTTTAATATGTAAAACAAAAAAGTTGACAGTCATAAATTTACTGAAAACGTAAATTGACAGGCATGGAAAACAAACAACCATTTGTTATTTGTAATATTCCCAATTTTAGCCTCAAGCTAAAATGGAATATTATAGTGGCATATTTTATTTTTATTTAATAAAATGGGGAAGGAGACACCTTAGCCCCTTTTAGATGAAGAAATAAATCTCCTTGTGTGAAAGGAGGATAAATAAGTAGCTGAAATAAACACCTAATGGTGTGAACATGATGAGGATCACCTTGAGTTGGCCATCTTTGACCAAGTCAACAGCACTGTCTTAGAGGGTTGGCTTGCTTGATAAGATAACACAGCTTTTGGAGGGAAAGCATTCAAAAGTGAATGGAAACCCTAATTGTGGGGCCTATGGTGAAAGAGAGTTCATTCGCTTTATAAGAAAGAAGGAGCAGCTCATTTGGGTTATGTTTTTTATTCAGAAATTTCGTGGTGAAGCCAAGGACTTGCACATCCGGGCTGTTTAGTAGGATTGCAGTGCTCTTGAGCACTGGGGGTGTTCCCGGGCGGGGATCCCCCACCTCTTCCTCATGGGAGGAGAGGATTTGAGCTAAATTTCCTCATTCCGGCATTTGGCTAAGCTCAATCCTTCTATTGCAGCGTTATTTCTGTAGCAAAATGGTGCTGTGTAACTAGGGTAGCAGTAGAGGAACTCATAGAGTTCTTCCTTACTTGCCCTTTCAGTGGAGGATGGATTTCTTGATTGGAAGAGCTGTAGAGGGGACTCTTGGAATTCATTTCAGATATATGGCATCAGGCCACTCATTCACCAAATCCCACTATGCAGTCACTTGGAGAAACTGCGTTATTCCATGAGGGCAGTGTTGGGGGAGATTCTTGTGCTCATCAGGAGGAGGGATTTTGAGTGAAAGGGGATCAACCCATTTTCCCTTGAGGAATTCAATAAGAGGAGGGCATCAACATTTCAGATCAGCCACAGCCTCATATTCATTTGTTCTAGCTACAGTAAAAATTTATTTCTCACTATTGTATTTTGTCCGGCATTTCTAGCAATCTCCCTGAGATTGGCTAGAAATCTTATATTCAGCCCATTTTCACATGTATGGGATTTTATTTATATTCCTTCAGCTCCATCATCATTTTTATGTATTCAGCAGTTGCATCTCTCATAGATACTACGCAGTTATGGTTTTCCGACCTTTCTGTGTAGTTGTAGCTACTCCGACATTACATTGTATATTCATTGGAGACTGGTTCTAATGCTTGAGGGCTTTGTCCCTCATGATATTTCTGTATAACCTTTCTGATATAGTAATAAGATGATGGCTGTATTATTTACCCTCTCTTGATACATTCAGATTTGCAGAGTTCCAAACTTATGTTTTGCATATTGCTGTAAGCTCTTTCATTAAGCATTGTTTTAGAGACCTAGATTGGGGAGATCTGAATAACCCATCTAGTGTTATTTATTTGGGCTCATTTTATTCAGGGGAGTTATATTATACATGTTCTTGGGCATACCAACATTGGATTTCCTTATTTATGCAGCAACTTTCTTATACAGCGTCCCCAAGGACCCTGTGGCAGAAATTCCCGAGGTGGAATATTGCATATCCATAGGCAGAGTCTGAGAAGGGCCAGCTAGCCTCAGGATTTCTCCCTTCTTTGGAAGGAGTCATATCCTATAAATGACCCATCATTCAATCTCTGAAATGGACTTGCAATAGCTCATTGAAGAAGGAATTGGAATATCTCAAGATATTCCTGAGAAAGAAAAATATTCCAGATTTGGGATATTAGAGTGGTATCAGAGCATGATCTTGGCTCAGCCTGTGCCAAAGATCCATTGCTATTAGAATAGGAGCTTCTCTCCAAGGGGAGGGGATTTGCAAGGAGACAAGGAAAGAGAAATGAAGGAAGAGGAGGTTTCCCTTCTTCTTTTCCAGACCAATGAGGAGATCATTGAAAATCTTGATGAAAGGGAAAAGCAGAAGATTTTCTGAGAGGGTTTTTTGATGAGGCAAATCCTAGCCATTTCACATAAAGGGTGTGGGCATTCAGCCACACATGCAGATCCACAGTGCAGTCCCTTGTTCATTTGCATTGCAAGGGAGTAGAGGAAGAAATGAGGCCATGGGATGAGCAGCACTGCAACTCAAGGTATGGCTCATGATTTTTGGTTTGGAGGTTCCATTTTTCATTGCCATGCAAATGCAAAAGCATGGGATGCCTTCACTAAGGGTTTGATGGGAAAACTTAGTGAAACTCATTGTGGCATAAATACAAACACTTTGCATGCATTGGAAGGAACCAACAACACTGTCACTTTGGAGGAGATCCATCACCACATGGGATAAAGAGGGAACCAATGCTTCCACTAGAGGAGCCCTTGTAAGGAGTTCCAAGTATTTTTTCATGTGGGCACCAAGACACAATTCTAGAGTCATATGTAGCATTTGTTGGGGATTGTGAGATGGAGGAAAGAAGAGCAGAAGGATCAGCATGGAGGGATGAAGAGCATTCTCCCTTATCTATTCCAGAAGGTTTCTGCACAAGGAGAAGAGACTACACTGTGCAGAGGAGAGAGGGAAAAATCATTCCACTCATACATGCAGTCTATTTTCAGATCTCGATGTCTCAATTTTGATGGATTTCTATCTAGGAGGCCATATGATCTAAAAATGATGAGAGGCATCATGCTACTTGGTTCACCACTCATTGGATTCTGGAGGGGTGGACACATTAGAGGAGTCCATCACACTGCAATAATTTTGGGGATAAACACAAGGAGGAGGGATACACCCTCTCATTTTTAGCCTCACCCACTCTCATAAGCTATATATTGTAGATAGAGCTTGCTGCATGGATGGGGGATGGCTACTTCATGGGTTTGGTGGGAGAGGATACTTCCTTTGAGGGAAGAACACTTTCATGCTTTGGAGTGGATGGAGGCCACTCATGCTTACATTGCCTAGGATCGGGAGATTATTTGAAGGTGATAGTCTCTCATGGAGGCTTATTTTCAGAGATCATCACTTCTTTGAGCATGAGTAGCTGCATGATGGCATGGCAAAGACATTGGAGGATGACCTTGGCATGAGGGGATGTCAAGGTAGTAGGCAGTAGCGTGATGGAGCACCATATTGCAGAACACCAGCGTTGTCTATGTGGAGGATTGATCCATGTTGGAGGACTCAGCTTGGGTTGAGTATTCCCTAGGATCATGATGCATGCATGATTATTGATGACCAGGAGGGAGATTAATGATACCAATTTTATGATATGGTCATCTAGCACTATGAAAAATTCTTCTTGGCTAGAGCTTCTAGTCTCAAGAAGAAATTATTGCATGTAGCATATGGGGGCTTCTTAGCTATGCACTTGGATGTATACTTTGATTGGCTAGAGGAGTTCACTTGGGAGGGCATTCATCATGGCACCTATCAGCATAGGGAGATGAATATCCCACTTGTTTATGGTGGAGAGAACGTCACAACCACTTCCCTACTCATTGGAGGTAGAGGGAAATTATCAGTTGGGCCATTTCAGCTCAAGAGCTCAAGTACAAATTGGAGAAGGTATATTATCACATTTTATTTTGTACTCTCCATCCTTGTTTGAGTAGCATGATGAGTCAATAAGAGTTGACCCCTTCTTGCATGATCTACAAGGATGTATTTGTAAACTTTTGTAGTAGAAGAATGGGCCATTCTTATGGTGGTTTGTGGAGGAAGCCGCATGCTCCTTGGTGTGCACCATTGGCACCAATTTATATTTTCATATTCCTATCTTTTGAGATGTATGTGGAAGAAAAAAAGTGGCTAGAAAAATCACTTATTATGTATATCCTTGATGAAGGAAAGAGGCTCACTACGTTGGTCCCATGAAAGGAGCAGTGACCCACTCTCTAGTTGTCTTGTGATAGCTTGTTTACATTGTATTATGCTTCCTTGTATTTTTGATGTTGTACATTCACAGGGAGCATTATTTGGAGAGTGTTCGATATGTTGGGACAACCCATTAGGAGCATGATTCTCCATACTATGCATGTTTTATGTTGCAGGAGATACCATGGGCAAACCATGATTGCCACATTGCTACATTCCTCTTGATGTGGGGGAAAGCCATTTGGAGAAATTGAAGAGGAATTCATGGCTAATTTTCTTGATGGGGTAGCTTGGGTCACTTTTGGAGGCCATACCATTTCAGTCCAAGGACAGGAGGCAGCCCCATATGTATTACAAAGGGAGAGAAGAGCTTATTGGGATGAATCAGCAAAACTCTCCATTCAGCCCCATTACATTGCACAAAACCGGGGGCAATATCTTCATTTGGATGATAGCATGGGTGAGGGGATAATAAGTGGGATTATATTTTCCCATGCATGTCATCACTCCTACCTTGAGGAGGCCATAGTTTAGCAGGGATATTTCCACCTACACCTTCTATCTTTTCAGGGTGTACACCATTCCGGTTTGCATACTTGGGAAGGAGCATTGGAGGGCAGATTTATTGCAGCACATCTTGAGCAATGGTGGGGATTGTTGTTGAGGAGGCCAAGGAGAAGAAGGGGGATGAATTTTTTTCTCTCTATGCATTTGCTTGAGGACAAGCAACATGTGGGAGGGAAGGACTATAATATTCCCAATTTTAGTCTCAAGCTAAAATGGAATATTATAGTGGCATATTTTATTTTTATTTAATAAAATGGGGAAGGAGACACCTTAGCCCCTTTTAGATGAAGACATAACTATCCTTGTGTGAAAGGAGGATAAATAAATAGCTGAAATAAACATCTAATGGTGTGAACATGATGAGGATCACCTTGAGTTGGCCATCTTTGACCAAGTCAACAGCGCTGCCTTAGAGGGTTGGCTTGCTTGAGAAGATAATGCAACTTTTGGAGGGAAAGCATTCAAAAGTGAATGGAAACCCTAATTTTGGGGCCTATGGTGAAAGAGAGTTCATTTTTTTTATAATAAAGAAGGAGCAGCTCATTTGGGTTATGTTTTTTATTCAGAAATTTCATGGTGAAGCCAAGGACTTGCACATCTGGGCTGTTTAGTAGGATTGCAGTGCTCTTGAGCACTGGGGGTGTTCTCGGGTAGGGATCCCCCACCTCTTCCTCATGGGAGGAGAGGATTTGAGCTGAATTTACTCATTCTGGAATTCAGCCAAGCTCACTCCTTCAGTTGCAGCGTTATTTCTGTAGCAGAATGGTGTTGTGTAGCTGGGGTAGCAGCAAAGGAACTCATAGAGTTCTTCCTTGCGCTTTTAGTGGAGGATGGATTTCTTCATTGGAAGAGCTATAGAGGGGACTCTTGGACTTCATTTCATATCTGTGGCATCAAGCCACTCATTCACCAACTCCCACTGTGCAGTCACTTGGAGAAACTATGTTATTCCACGAGGGCAGTGTTGGGGGAGATTCTTGTGCTCATCAGGAGGAGGGCTTTTGAGTGAAAGGGGATCAGCCCCTTTTCCCTTGAGGACTTCAATCATAGGAGGGCATCAACATTTCATATCAGCCACAACCTCATATTCGTTGGTTCTAGCTGCAGTGACAATTTATTTGTCACTATTGTATTTTGTTCGGCATTTCTAGCAATCTCCCTGAGATTGGCTAGAAAGCTTATATTCAGCCCATTTTCTCATGTATGGGATTTTATTTGTATTCCTTCAGCTCCATCATCATTTGCATGTATTCAGCAACTTCATCTCTCATAGAGACTACACAGTTATGGTTTTTTGGCATTTCTGTGTAGCTGCTGCTACTCTGGCATTACATTGTATATTCATTGGAGATTGGTTCTAATGCTTGAGGGCTTTGTCCCTCATGATATTTCTGTATAACCTAGCTGATATAATAATAAGATGATGTTTGTATTATTTACCCTCTCTTGATACATTCAGATTTTCAGAGTTCCACACTTATGTTTTGCATATTGCTGTAAGCTCTTTCATTGAGCATTGTTTTAGAGACCTAGATTGGGGAGATCTGAATAACCCATCTAGTGTTATTTATTTGGGCTCATTTTCTGCAGGGGATTTATATTATACATTTTCTTGGGCATCCTAGCATTAGATTGCCTTATTTATGCATCAAATTCCTTATACAGCGTCCCCAAGGACCCCGTGGCAGAAATTTCCGAGGTGGAATATTACATATCCATAGGCAGAGTCTGAGAAGGGCCAGCTAGCCTCAGGATTTCTCCCTTCTTTGGAAGGAGTCATATCCTGTAAATTCCCCATTATTCAATCTCTGAAATGGACTTGCAGTATCTCACTGAAGAAGGAATTGGAATATCTCAAGATATTCCCGAGAAAGCAAAATATTCCAGATTTGGGATATTACATTATTTTATTAAAAGCTAGTTTCTTTTCACTGGAACATATGTACCTGGAAATTTGCAACTGAAGATGATGAAGACGATCCCTAAAGACGCTGAAGACGTCATGGAAGAACTCTGCGAACAAAAATATAAAATTAAAAAAAAATCAACAATATTTTTTTTACAGAAAATAACAAATTTACCGTAACATAACTCCTCAGCATGGCGCAAATCAACAAAACTCCCGCGGTGCAACAAAAAATCAACTAAATTCGCTTGGGACAACAAAAAATTGACTAAATTTGCACGAGACAACAACAAATCAACTCAATTCGTGTGGGACAGATATGAGCACGTGAGACAAATGTGAACAAAAACCCAGAACAATTTACAGGCGATATATTTATAAAATAATAGTTCGACCAAAATTTTAGTTCGGCCGAACTTTGTTTTCCGGTTTTCCAAACTTCGGTGAAATTTTTTTTTGCCATTTCCATCAGTATGTCGTCAATGTAAACTACAAACAAAGTTCGGCTGAACTCCTGAATAGTTCAGCCCCGAAATCTCACAAAAATGTTACCCATCTTCACATTTTCACCCTCCATTGTCTTGTATTTCATCCATTTATTTTTGTGTTTTAGGCTTTAGGATTATTTTTTAGGGGATAATATGTTTTTAGAAATCACACACGGGGGTGCGTGGGTTTTCCTCATCGGGCCCATGCACCCCGATAATTTTCAACATAGAAAATTATCATGGTTGTGTGGGGTTTTTGGACAAAAAGTGCGCAAAAACACATTGTGTGTAAAGAAAAACCATGCAGGCGGCATGAGGTTTTTCAAACATGATTTTTATACCATAAAAATGCTCTAAGTTTATCGAAAAAGACTCTAATGCTCTTTATTGATTGTTTGCAGGTAAATTGTAATAGTCATGATCAAGTGAAGGGAACGTGAGCACAAAACCCATGATAATGAGGCAATTGATAGCCCAACAACACTATGAGATTTGAATATCTATGGACTTTACAAAATTTGGTCCATTCAGGGAATGAAAGCTAAAATAGAGCTAATGAATTGGCTAGTAAATTCCTGGGATATTTAGGGGCAATTTTTTATCATTGGAGATCATTGTCTCATCATTGATGCATAGGGAATTTATTTTCTCACCAATTTTCCCTGTAGGGGACATGTCATTTCTCTATTGGATCACGACCTAGAGGGAATTGTACAAATTCCTACATGGTGCAATATTTCACTCAGGACTCACAACTGAAATATGTTCGGATCAATATTTAAACTATCAAGCGACTTGATCTAAAGATAATTTCTTTCACAGTCATGAGATTGTGTGGTAGTGTGGCCCACCATGTGGCCACCAAATAAAAAATGAAATCAACTGTTGAATGTTCTGAGGGAACGATATTCAATTGGTGTGAAGGAGTGATTGTCAACATGGAAGGACAACTTACTCGAGCCAAGAATGGCAAGATGAAAAATTTCGACTGTGGTGCCATTCTAGTATCATTTTCTTTAGAGAGAATTCCACTCCTTATACCGCAACAACAGTTAGTGGATCCTATGGGACCGAGAGATCCTCACATGTTACGATGGGTTTTGTTGATGCCTTACCATGGAAGTGATGGAGGTCATATTATCCGATACACGCCTTAGTTTTTAATATGGCTGAGAAGCCAATTTTTTATGATCAAGGAATTCCCCTATGCAGGGATGGATTACAGGGGTGACCTTGATACGTCACTCCCACTTGGAGCACAGTGGGATGAAATAGGTAAAAATTCTGATTTTGATATTTTATTTTTATAGATTTGTATTTTTTTTTTATCATCCAATATTGATATCAAAACCTAATGTTGATGTAGGCCCGTCACGACCAACATTGCTTCATTTGTTTGACATACGAGGAGCACAACCCATAGCAACAATTCCATCGCAAAATGATGCATCTGAGGTATTAACAGATTTGGAACAAAATCTAGAGAGGATGACTATATATATCCCAGATATTGGGATAGATGATTTTCCGCTTCGATACCAAAGGCATGTGACTTGTGTTCCTGGTCCATTCATACAATACCTGTGACAAGTGGCGCGCGCTATAGTATGTTATCATGATCATCGTCATGGATAGTTCATGGTTGTTTTAGACTACATTTTTATTTTTTGTACCAATATATTTAGATCATAAGGCGTTTGAGACCTATGATCATAGATGATGTATATTTTTTTACAAACTATGGTAAAATACTATTTTGCCCTAATTATGATAACTACTTTTCGGTCTTGAGTATCTTGTTCAATATGGATTGATTTTTTTTTTTTAAATTTACGTTCAATGTTGCAACTATCTATTTAAAACTTGATTAGCCAATGCATCAACTAATGTGTTTAAATTTCTTGAAATGTGTTGATATTCAATGTAATCAGATTGTCTTTCCAAGAGACAGACCCTCAAAAACATTCTTAACAATGATGGATTTCTAACTGCATAAACACCATTTTAATGTAATACAATGAGTTGTGAATCTAACCTAACAATAAAATGTTGAATGCTAAATGTAATGAAATTAGATAATAGCTTAGTTACTTCATTATACTCTGCTATGTTATTCGTTGTTTGACCAATGAAAATCCCATGAATAGAAACTAACTCATCAGTGGGTGAATATATGACCCAAGAGGTAGAAGACAAATTACATGTACTATGATAGGAATCGTTAGCAAATCAATTGTAAGTATTAGGTAATGTCGACATCTACAATATTGAGAGTAATCAAGATAAGCAGAAAAAGTAGTAGAAACTCGTAAAGAAAAATAACTAATGTAAGACACACAATCCTAAAAATATAATTAATGTACAATGAATATATCCATGAAATAAATCACACATCTTATATCTTTAGATAAAGACCATTTCTGGGCTGATCTAAAGGGACTCCGTCATAATCAACTAATTTGTAGGCCCCTTTTGCAAGCACACACTTAACAATGTAAGGGCTATGCCACATCAGTTTGAACTTACCAACACCTTTATTATTGTGAGTTTGATCATATACAAAGACTAGATCACCTTCTGAATAAAAAAATGGTTAACACTTTGATCATATTGTGCCTTAAGATGTTTTTTATGAGCATGAACAACTAATGCATCGGTGTGGCGATTCTCATCTAAATGATGCAGAAGGCCGGTGAAGAAATATTAGGATGTCTACAATACCCTGGGACCATTAAGTCATCCAAAATCATCATTTTAGACCCCTCAAAATTGATTTTAAAAGTAAATTTCCAGAAACGCAACGAATTTCTGAAAAGGTGGTAGAAAGGTGTAAAAAAGGCATTTTTTTTATCATTTTTTGTAAATTTATCATTCCTCAAACATCCAAAAGTGGTCTTATAGTATCCTTATGCTTTTAGCTATCCAACCATGCTTAAAATTTTGGATTTGGACCGTCTGAGGAAAATTGCAACAATTAGTTGATGCATTTCTGTAGGATGCTTTTGACTGTGTGCACAAAAAATAAAAAATTCAAAATTGTGTCTCCTTTTTCATTGATTTCTATTTTTCCTTCATACCACCAGTGATGCATTAGCCAATAGGTCTAGGATTTTCTTCATTTTGAGTCTCCTTAAAGTCCTTTTGAGTTTTCTCTTCATATTTTTGACTTTAACCTTACAAACCATGTTCCTAGCATAATAATGTCTTGTCATATTTATTTGCAAGGTGGTATCCTATTTTATTTTTCCAGTAGCTTCTCCAAGTGTTCATTTACTCTCCCAAACCAATACTCCTTGTATTTATCAAATTAAGAAGTTATGGTGTCATCTATGGTGTTTTGGGCTTGAGGAGGAGATGGATCTTCTACATTTTGTGCCTTTATAGCCATTTCCTTTGTCTTAGGTCTCCTAGAATTTTTTTGAATGTTCTTCTCTTCCAACTGCTCTACATTAATTATTGATTTACCTTTATCATTTGCTGTAAAAAAAACTTATTGGCTTGATGATAGAGAGTATTCTTGTGACTTTCTCTGCTACATTATGGTTTTCCTCAAATATCTATTCTCCTGCTGTAGGAAAGCCACCATGAAATTGGCTTTGGATAGGTCATCTTTTAGCTCTCTAATCTATGCTTCCTTCTCCTTGATGATGTATTCTGCTGCCTTGTTTGTATGTTGTTCTCCTAGGTCAACCATATATAATTTAGGAGCTACCCCTGCTTCATTTTTCAATGGTGAATCATGTCTTCTCATAGGTGATTTGTCTTTCATGGTTTTAGTATTCATTTCTTCTTCAATAACAACCTTCTTAGATAGTATTTTTTTCCTCAGACCTAGTTTTAGGCTTAGACCAAGGCATATCCTTTTCTGCTTCAGGAAAAATGGCTAGCTTCTTACCTTTCTTTTTGGTCTTTGAAATCTCTATTATAGGCCAAGTTTTTGTCACTAATGGAATGCTTGATGTTTCAGCTCCCTGTGGTCTTGATGATGATGAAGGAGAGCTTTGACTCTTTGACCGTTTGGAGACAGGTAAGAGAGAAGTTTCCTCCAAGAAAGATTCCCATGACATGTTGATCTGTGTCAGCTAGTGGAGGACTATTACTTTAACTAGAGCATGATGAAAGAGGCCTGCTTGATTATCTCTTTGTTTAGACTGCACCCTTGTTGTAATCTTCACCAAGCTTCTAAACAGATAGTTAAGTAGGTTTATGGGCTTCTTAGAAGTGAAATGCATCAATAAAATGATGTGATATTGATATAGTCTACTAAACCTACCCTCACAAGTGAAATAATTCATAACAGTCTTCATCAAAGGGTTGTACTTATCCAACAATTTCCTGCTAGGAAAAATATCATAAGGGGACTCTTTATACTATGGTTTCAAGAACATTTCGTAGTGTTCCAGGTCTAAATCCATTCCCTTGAACCAAATTTCACCTTGATTAGGAATGGTAGTTGTTGAAACTATGATCTCTTCTAATACTGGAAAGTTCACCCTTGCTATAGTTGCATGATCCTTCTTGAAATTAATAATAAAGAGGTTTTTAAAATCATGATGATAGCCTACCTCTTGCACCTTTAGATAAAACCTTAGACAACCTTCCTGCTCAAATGATTTTCTAATGAATTGTGATGCACTGACCTCATGCATATGAGTTGGCTCATATATAGATATCTATCCTCCCTTATACCTCCTCCTTTCACTGGTCTTCACCATGTTTATAGCTTCAATTTTTATATAAAACCGTAGTTTCAAACAAGAAATGGCAAGGGATTTGTTCTATAAAACATGGATAAAACACAGCAAATTGAGGGAAAGGAATGGAGAGGATGGGGGGTATAAAAAATCATAAAAAATTTATGGGAGGTAGGGATAGGTGTTAGGAACTCAATGAAAATGTAATTTCCCAAAATGAGTGAGAAATAAGGGAAGAAAATGGGAAAATACAGACTCGTGCTAGAAGCACAACAACAAGCTAGGTTTGATAAAGGAAATGGTGAATATGAGGGAATCTGAGTGTGGGGATTGATGGATAATGTTTGATGAGAGTAATAAAGGATATGTAGACTCAAAAAAAGGAAATTAATCCATTTCGATTGAATTTATCATTAGATGAAATTTGAGGTCTAAAATGGGCCTCCTAAGGAAATTGTAAAATAATAGTGGAAATAATAAAATAAGATTTGACTACATCATAAAATTTTAGAGGGAAAAAAGAAAAACTAAATTTTCAACTCAGATTTTCAACTTATCTCCCAAATTTTCTCAAATTTTGAGCAGGAATACTCGTTTGATGCAAAATTTAATTCCGCATACAAGGAGTACCCATGCTGCACACTTTCGATGGGTTCTGCTACACGAGAAATGAGAAATACATGAAAAACTTGATTGTAATCACATTTTTTTTTATGTATTTCTCATTTTTCGTGTAGGAGGGTCCATCAAAAGTATGCAATGTGGGTAATCCTTGGATGAGGAATTAAATTTTGCATCCAACGAGTACTCCTGCTCGAAATTTGAGTAAAAATTTTGGGAGATAAGGTAAAAATACGAATGGAAAAAGTAGTTTTATTATTTTATTATTTTTTAATATTTTTACCCTTTTACTTAAAAAATGATGAATCATCGCCCATGGTTGACATCATCATCTTGAATACTATTGGTTCTTATAAATTTATTTTTGTTGTACTTTTTTCTTAGGAGGTCCATTTTAGACCTCAAAATTCCCCTAATGAGACCATGGAAAGTAGAAAACGCAGCGAAATCCTAAGTATAGATTTCAATCATTTATCTGAGGAAAATACTACATTGAGGGTTTGTTAAGCTTTACTTAATTGTTTGATGAATCTTTGAAGAAACTGAGATGAAAAATGAACCTTTCCTTCCTCCCTTTGGCCTCTGACTGAAAAGTGCAACAAAACCCTCCAGAAATGCACCAAGCTATTAAACAATTGCAGTGATGATGAAATTTGAACTTATGATGGATATGACAACCCTTGAAAGTGATGGAGAGGCATTCTTGGAACTTTTAAAGGATACAATTAAGCTTTGAAGTGTGTTAATGCTCCTTATATCTTGAAAAATTGATTTTTTTTGGCTTGATAGTGAAGTGACATCATGTGTACCTTTGAAAAAATGACTTGATGATGTGATTTGCACTGTAACAATGTTTCTTTCAAAAAGAAGGTTACATCTCCATGTGACATAGATGTACCTTGATACTCTTGATGTACATTATTCCCTAATTTTCTAAATCTCATGACACCTTACTAATTTTGCATGATGAATGTATTTAAGTGGAATATGATGATCAAACACCCAAATTAATGAGTATGATTGTTGACTAGACAAAAAAGACACCCATGACACTTTCATGATCAACCTTATGAAACCATGACTTTTTCTTTTCAGATTTTAAATAATGACACTTAATGAAGGAAAATGACCTATGGTGACTCAATGACTCATGAAACTGATTTCAAATTGACCTTGATGACCATGACATGAGAGTAGCATTACACCTAGACAATTACTTAGGACCATTTGACAACCAAGATACATGTCAAATTTTATTTGAAAATATAACAATTTGACCATAAGACTCTAACTACAATGTGAAGAGTAAATTTGATCACTATGACTATTAGACACTAACACATGTAACTAAATCAACACCCCATTTTGCAAATGGATCGATAGCTATGATCAGGTGAATAGGAGTGGGAGGGGTGTGCATCTTTTGATCAAACATTTGACAATTGTGAAATTTTCAAACTGCAAATACAATCTTTGAAGAGTGACCACTACAAGGAAAAAACCCTCTAGTGGAGGTTATAATGGAGGTTTTTAATGTTATAAATTTGGCCAAAATTTTCAAACAAAACATTTTCTACAATATCTATTTTCGGTAACAGAGGGTTTTGGTGGAGCTTCTAACGAAATTTCAACACAACTAAAAAAAAAAAGGTGGACGGAGGTTATTACAGATGTCTTTCTCATCGGTGCGCTAATTAGGTGTCAACACACCAGTGCATTTTACAGTGAACGCACCGGCACTGTAAACCTACCAAGCATCGAGACGGAAAACAAATTTAGGACGCCCCATGGCATTTAGCAATGTCCTGGTGCATGTCATCTAGACAATCGCCTTGGGGCAGTCGAAGGTGCATGCACCAGGCCATTAAGGCCTAAAACCGCACCAGGCACACTGTAGATGATACAACGCACCAAGCCATTCTAATTGGTATTGGTATTTGTGCAGTGCCCATAGGTCGTATCAATGAACCGATGCATAGTATTATATAAATGCATCGACGTGTAGTATTACACAAACACACTGAGCTTTCTAATTGGTATTGGTATTTGTGCGGTGCCCATAGGTCGTAGAAATGCACTGGTGAGCAGTCTCACATAAATGCACCAGTGCACGGTATTGCACAAACGCACTGAACGTTCTAATTGGTATTGGTATTTGTATGGTGTCCATTGGTTGAGATGCACCGGTGCGCCTTAGCATATAAATGCACCAGTGCACAGTAACTAACTTGCACCAGTGTTCATTTTGTATTTTTTAGAAACATCGACCTATGATAGTGCAATTATTGTGATTTTTTAAAAATCATTATACATCAAAATTCAACACATATCTTATAAAAATATTCATATCAATTAAATTTTTATTAGTGCATTTGAATGTGATGTTTGGATTAATTTGTTATGTCATATCATAATTATTGTGATTTTTAAAAATTCATTATTCATCAAAAGTAGACACATATCATTATAATAGTATTCATATCAATTAATTTTTTATTAGTGCATTTGAATGTGATGTTTGGACTAATTTGTTATATCATATTATCAGATTTCACATCTCTTCATTATAATATTTAATCATCCATATATTTAATCAGTGGTGTTACATTTCATAACGCCAATGGAGAATGCAATAGAATAAATTAAAACATATTTTATTATATATATATATATATATATATATATATATATATAAGACACTCTTTGTCATATAAAATGGGACAATTATTGGTATCCCTCTATTTTTAAATTGGGACACTATGTCCATTACATTAAACAAAATGTCTGATTTC
Organism: Pinus albicaulis; assembly: GCA_034641835.2. Classification (NCBI taxonomy): domain Eukaryota; kingdom Viridiplantae; phylum Streptophyta; class Pinopsida; order Pinales; family Pinaceae; genus Pinus; species Pinus albicaulis. Next base: position 19,592 of record JAXQQM020070762.1, on the reverse strand, counting down.
ACACACAAATATTTCAAAAAATAAAACGCCTTGCTTTGATATCCAAACATAATGATCATCATTCTTCGCTTGGACTGCTGTCACTGCTCGAGCTACTTCCATAACGGGTTATTTTGAGGAATTTTTTGTTCATGGTGTTGATTGTTTTGTTCTTCTTCACCTTCCATCTACAAAAATAAAAATAAATTGTAATGAGTGTATATAAATTGGTGAGAATAATGAAAATTGCAATATTAAATAATATACATTAATGTAAATCGAAAATAAATGACGTACCATAGCAAGAATTGAATTATTAACTATAAACTTCTTTCAAAATCAAAATTCATGCCATATCTCAACATTTCATTTGTTGGCATAGTTCCATACTTTTTTTCCTGCAAGTTTTATACCCCATAACAAATCACATATTTAATATAAAATATTTTTTTGTTCTATTAATTATAGATGGGGCTAAGAAAACAAGATCGATAGATGCTTACGAATTCCAAAATTAATTTATGATATGCCAACATATACTGGCAACCCATATTTAACCCAATGCCAATCACTTCGTCTGATGGTTCTTCTTTGTATGTTAGCACCTATTTGAAGACATTCAATGATGATTGTTGTAAAAAAAATTAAAATATACAAAATGTAATCTAGTTAAGTTGTTATAAGGAAGTAACAATTACTCACAAACTTAGATATCAACCCTTTTCTTCCTTGTCGTCCTGTTTTATGTGCTGAATGGGTTCCATTTTCTTTTCTTTTCTACAAGAAAATACTTGAAAATTAATATTTAATGCTAATTTTTTTATTTATTGTACCTAATTGAAAAATTCAATGATTACATATTACATTTGAAGCATATTATTGTTGATATGGATCCTCATGCAATGAAATTATGTCCATTTCTTTGACCATCTCCTTGTACACCTTTTTGGACATTCCTACTAGCATATTTCTGATATCAACTCATTCATCCTTTGAGATTTTCATAATCTTCCTAAAAATGTAACATGACAATAAACTATTAATTTTTATATTGATATATGAAAAGTAAATATAACAAAAGTGATATTTATAAATGATTGCTTTCTTGTAATATATATAATTATAGAAAAAAAGTTAAAGGAATATCACTTTTTCATTCCTTCTTTTTTGTTGTTGTACGTTTTTGCTATTAAAAATCTGACATGTCTCATTGACCAATTCTCTGGAAACTCATCCTGTAGTTTAGACAAAATTTGGTTCTTGGAATCATTGGATTGATTTTTGTATTGTAAGTGGAAATAACATCTATACATTCGTTCCACTAGATCCCTCAATGTTTTGTAAAAGTTTCCCCACCTTTCTTTAACCTCCAACACCACTCCAGATAAGCTAAGGAGCAATTCATTTTCATTTGCATGTTATACTTTTTTTCCTTTTCTTAGAACAACATTATTTTTCTGAGTTGTTGGTCGCTATAGAACACTAAACATATGTGAATTAATAGATTGTTTGAAACATGTTATCTAATATTTTTAAGTATATTATTAATGAAAATTAAAAAAAAAACTCATATTGGATTGATAATATTTTTTCATTCACCTGATTCATCCTTTTGCAATTTTTCCATCAAGATTTTATGCTCTTCTAGTCCTAGATCAGAAATAATCTTATCGAGATTCGTCATTTTGTGGCTCTGCATGATACACAATGAACAATACATATTAGTTAAACTTACATATAGGTCAAAAATAACAATTTTTGTGGATAATTAACAAAGAACTTGCCTTTTTTTCTTTTCTTGATGTGCTATCAGTATTTTTGTTACTTGATCTCTTGTCAACCATTATTTATCAATATGAAACCTATACCATAACATTTATTGATATATTTTATAAATAAATCATAAAATTTTTAGGTAAAAAAAAATCAAGAAAACGTTGCGCCTTTAATGATGTACGCATCGACGCCGATGCGACATTTTCTTATAAATGCAGCACAAAAACAATAGAAACACCATACGATGCTCTCTATCAAAAAGGAGAACCGATGTGTTATATGTTAACCAACACACCGATTAACACAGAAAAATTAATAAAAATCCTCTAGTGTTAGTTTTTGTAGCATATGATGTCGTGGAGGGGGTGGTGCGACATATTCTTATAAAGGCACTGCGAAAATAGGGGACCGTCGTATGGTTCTCTCTGTCAATGAGGAGACCCAGTGCGTTATATGTTAAACGATGCACCGATTAACATAGACATAAAATAAAAATTTATTTTTGTAAAACAGTACATGCGTGGTGTGCTATAATAAAATAGTGCACCGATGCTCTATTTTACATATGGCGCACAGATTAAAAACATATGTTTAAAATTTTGTTTTTATCAAATAGTATGTGTGCGCTGCACTGTGATAAAACAACGCACCGGTGCGCTATTTTACACAGGGCGTACAGATTAAAAAAATTATGTTTTTTAAAAATTCATGCAAGGGCCGACATGGATTAGGATCTGACTCTGCAAGTAATCTCGTGGTTAGATGTCATAGGCCTATATATATATATATATATATATTATTACAAAACCTATAAATCTAAAATGAAAAGCCCTAATTCTAAAGTCACGGAAACATGAAGAAGCAAGGGAAGAAACAAAAAGAATCAAGGGTTTCGCGTAAGAATGTTTTATTTTTTAATTTTTTTAATTTTTGATTTTTAATTTTTGATTTTTTTAATTTTTATTTATTTTTATTTTTTAAATGAACAGTAAAATTTAATTTTTTTTACTTACCATGTATTAAATCAAACATAAAATACAAAAAAATGATTATTACAGTAAAATTTAATCACCATATGGTTTGAAATTATATGCTACATGATTTGAATCACCAGAGGTTTGGAATTATGATTGTCTGAATAGTTATGTTTGAAAGTATTTTTCTACTCCACAGTGCTCTCGTGCTCTCTTTCTCCAGGTGTTATTCATCAGTAATTTTTTCCTTTGTTGATGAATAAATAATTGACCCTAGATTTCTAGAAACAAGGTTCATAAAAATTGTGGGTTCTAGAAATCTCACTGCCTTCATTATCCTTAAGATAATTTTCCACTATTTCATCATTCCATAATGTCTAGCTTTGCTTACCAGTCCTAGAAAACCCATTAGAGGCTTATGTCACTCTTTCTATCTATATGTATTCACCTTTGGCCCAAATCCTCTGTTTCGTTTTGCCTAGAAACCCCACACTGCTACCTAAGTCCACCAATCAAACAACTTTGTTGTGTCTCCCAAAATACTCCCAAACATTGATAGTCTCAAACTATCTCTATAGGCTCTTTAGATAAATCAAGTACATTGGATTTTGGATCTTCAATACATCAGTTTATCATAAACTGTATCTTACACTTGATGATCCCAAATTCTACGTTTCATTCCAAAAGCCAAGTCCAGGGAACCTTCCACTAGGTCACCTAGGGTTACACAAAGTCATAGGGTGGATTTGGTATCCTAAAAACTCTATTTTTCCTGCATAAAGAAACTACATTCCAAGAAGAAAAGGACAAGTGATCTTGTCCAAACTAATCAAAAAGGTCATTCAAGGAAGGCTTTTTGGCCTAGAACACAAATCCTGCAGTGGGACAACTGCCTCTTGCTCACGTTTTTGTAAAAGGATCAAATGGCCATCAACCTAAGAAGAGGTAAGGTAATGGGAAAATAATTACAAGAAGACCATAAACAACAAAGAAGAAAAGCATCAGGCCTATGTTTTGGAGAATCAAGGTTTGTGACTGTTTTTTCCAAACAAGTAAATCAGTCCAAGAGCTATAGAAACAAGTGTCACCTCAAGCTCCATCAATGCACTATTGAAGGTCTTTAGAAATAATAAATGATGATTGAAAGGTTTTTGAGAACTTAGAATACAACACTATTTACCTTTTTCTAAAACAGCCCTAACACCTAGGAGTTTGAGAAAATTGACAAAATAGGTCAAATGATGACAAAGAGCCTCCTTCATAATAGCAAATGGCTTTTCAAGGTTTTCAAGCTGCCCTCTGGGGTTTGGAAAAGAGGCATTGACTTCACCTCACCAAAGGTACAAAAAGGTAAAGAGTATTAGTACAAAAGCATGAGGTTTCAAAAGGTAAAATCGGATGTCTTAAAGGGATCAAAGGAGGAAAACACAAGCTGTACTTCACTACACCAAAGGAAGAAATATGACAAAGAGTATCAATGCAAGGGTTTGAATTCTCAAAATAACATTCAGAGGAATTATCAAATGGTAAAAATAGGCAAGCATGAGGTGAAATTTCTCTGGGAGGTGATTATGATAAGCATAGTTTCACTATTAGAGAAAAGAAATGTCAAATTCAAAAAAGACGGTGATCTAAGGCAGAAGTTGCGTAGGCACCTGCAAGAATAGAAGTGGTCAAGGGGAAACACAAAATGGTTTAAAACACTACTATCCTCTCCCACCAGAGACATATCACTGGAAAACTGCTCAAAAGAACAAATCTATAATTGGTCTAAAATGCAAAGAGAACCTCCAACAAGGTTTCCTCATCCAGAATATATTCTGCAAAAGACAATTTTCCCATGTTAAATAATTTCTACAGGAATTCCTTAGGATGGTTATCAACAGAACAAATGTAAAGTGAGAAGCTTGAAATACAAATGACATCTACAGCAAAAGAGAAATTCATGCCCAAGTAAAAGAAGTATCACTGGTTTTGCAATTATTTAGCACAGTAAGGTGTTAACCAACAAGAGATTTTATCAAAGGGTGAAAGGGACAGAGATGCATTGGCACCATCAAACAAAAAAAAACCATTTTTTCGATGTTTCTGCCACCTACAGGACCAAAAAGGGCCAAAAAAGACAGTGAAAAAGTGAAGAGAAATAAAACATTAGGGAAGTGGGTTTTGGCATGAGATTATTATTTTCAAAAGGGGTATAAAAGACTCCTATCCCTCTTTCCTCAACTCATTAATGTCTTTGTAAAATAAGGAGAGCCATTGAAGAAGTTTTTAGGGTTTTCTGCGCAAGTTTGGAAAAAATTTCAGGCGCTATGCACCGACGGAGGTGCTACGCACTTGGCCATTGGCGTTATGCACAAAGGGGGAAACCATAGTGTTAATTTACACTACACTACGCACCGAGAGGGCAGTGATACGCACTTGTGAAGGTGCTGCGCATAGGCCTACCAGCTTGACCTAACTTGGCGCTATGCACAGGAGGGCCCGACCTGAACGGGCAGTCGGGTGGCGCTACGCACCTACATTTTTTTGTCAAAATTTCTCAGAAGTTCCAAAAATCAAAATTTTCTATTTCCAAGCCCCTGCACAAGGTTAAACAAGGTTGGTGGTCCCTCTTTTTACCTTCCAAATTGATCTCTTTACATGCACAATCAAAAGAGAGGTTCAAAACCCTAAAAAATTGGCCAAACCCTAAACCTTCATGTCAATCAACATTTTGACCCTCTAGGGCAAGGAATTACCAAGTGAAAGGTTGTCATGGGTGTAAAGACACTCAGTGACAACAAACCTACCTCTAAACTCTAAAAACACTCCTTGATTGCTTTAGTTTGCCCTCATTTGCTAAAAAATTGTCCTCACCACCATTCATATACCCTCCTTGGACCTAAAGCTTTCACCAAGCTAAAAACCATTATGTTCTAAGATACACAAAGCAGTAAACACTTGGATTAAGACAGGGATGATGATGATACAAATGAATCACTCCCCAGTACAAAAATAGGTATTGATGATGAGCAAAGATGAAAGCCAAGAAGATAGTGAAGACAGTGATAGGGGTGAGAGTCAACAAAGAAAATAAACATGACAGTCAAGAGGGAAATGTGCATAAACATAGAAATAAGCCTAGCCAAAGTACAAAAAGTGATGATATGAATGAAAATATTAAACGTGAAGAGAAAGAAGGTGAAAATAAAGAAAAAAGCAGATCAAGAAAAGGAAACCAGCAAAGCACAAATAGGATTTTATGAAGGAAGCAGTGATAAGAGAATGCCACTAAGAGGAAATCAGTGAAGGATAAGGCCAAAGTGAAGAAGATGCAGAGGTTGATGATCAACTCCCGGACCAAGGTAGTAGTACTGAAGATAGCAAGAAGAGTGACAATGATGAAAGTATTTGAAGGCAACAGTCAGGCTCACAACTCTCCCAATGGGCAGGATAATGATGCACAAAGTGATGGGAGATCCAGCAGTAATGATAATGACAGAGTTTTGAATAAGGAGGCATTAATACAAAGGATGACCATGATAGTACATCAAGTAAAAGACAAGGCATCCAAGAAGTTAGTCATGACATTAGTCATCCTCCTAATGATAAATAAAGATACCCTTTTCATTGAAATTTGAGCACCCAAAGGAGGTAAAGACCAACGAAAACTTAGAGACATGGCTCAATATTTTCCACAAGCTTCTCAAATCCTTTGAGGAACCTCTCCACCAAGTTTGAGGCAATTTGAACAAAATTTTGTCTTTTTCAAATTTTGATCCCTCTGTGTGCAGCACCCTAGGTGCTACACACAAAATTGGTGCATCCTAAGCTCAAAAAGTTTGAATTTTTGGATTCCTCACATCAACAACAGTCTTCTCACCAATTTTCATATCATTTGGAGCATTTTTTACCCCCCAAAAGGTCAAAAACATAAAAAATTTGACCTTTCTGCCTCATTTTCAGACCAGGCGCTGCGCACAAAGCACTGTTGGGGAAATTGATTTTTGAAAACTTAAATGGCATCCACTTAGCACAAATCAAGAATTTTTGGAGAGTAGACTCATCAGGATTTCCAACAAGCCATCATGGAGCTAAATCCAGTGTCGGGAAGGGGTCCAAATCTCAGCCACAAGAGACCCTATTTTCTGTTGAAGTGGCACTACGCATAGAGGTTGCCTAGTGTGTTTTGGACCAAAAGTAAAAAAAATACACTCATTTATTGCGAATAGATATTTTTGAGTTTTTTAAGGAAAATTAATCTAGAATTAGGTGCAAATAGCTATTTTGGAATTTATTTCTTAGGATATTATGTGCCTTGGGCATTGCATTGTCTCTTGGCCATAAATGACATTTATGGATATATTTGACATTTTCCTACCACATTTAGGGTTTTAGTCCTCATTTTCTCCATAAATAGAGCATGAGGCCCCTATGTATTTTGTTGGCATTTGATGAAATTTGAAGAGAAATATACATGATTTTATGAGCTTGGAGAAAATTGGTTTGTGAAGTGGATGAATGGCTTGTTTGGCGGTAATTGGAGAAGCTTATTTGCGGGATTCCATAGCTTGGTGTGAATGGTGATGTCTTCTTAACTTGTTAATGTTTTCTTGTTCTCATTTTATTTTAATATTCTTGGTTGCTATAAATTAGAAAGCTTAGTGGTTAAGTGATCCGAATGGAAAATGGCATCAACTCATGGTATTCATCTACCCATGTTATCCATCTACCCATGGAATTTACCCATGGTATTGTAAATAGCATCGACCCATGGTATTTATCCACCCATGATATTTATTCACCCATGGTATTATAAGTGACCCATGGTATGTATCCACCCATGGTATTCATCCACACATGGGATTTACCCATGGTATTGTAAGTGGTATCTACCCATGGTATTGGGCCATGGTATCCACCTATGGTATTGTATCTCAAAAAAGGCTATAAATAACAAGCCTCACTTTGTAAAAGGACAGATTGTCTGCCACAATGTAGCTTCTACAATTATTCTCTGTTTTAATAAAACAAGTTTCTTTGTGGTTTTATTTTCTTTGTGTTCTCTCTTCTTTTCTGGCATTCTAATTTTGTAGATCTTGTCAGATCCATTTCAACTTTTTAGATCTTGGGGGCCTCCCCCCAAGATCCGGATCAGTGGTATCAGATTCAGGTTACGCCTCCATGGGAATGAGGGTTTGAAACATATTTCAGCTTCAATGTTTTACAGCAATCTTCAGCAAAATCCATGAATGTTTTTGGGCGGCGAGTTTTCAGATCAGATCTGAAACTTTTGGTAAAAAATTTGCAAAAAAAAAGACCAGATCTGGATTCCTTGCGAAAAAATACTCAAATTCAAAAAAAAATCGGCCAAATTGGAGTTCGGATGAGGGAGATATTGCTAATTCAAAATCAGCAATGTTGAAGCAATTTTTCTGACGACAATTCATGGACGGCGGCTCTCATGTAATTTTTCGCCATTTTTAGCACAAAATTTCAAATAAATGGAGATATATCTGAGCTCCTCTTGAAAAATCACCCAAGTTCAAAAAAAAAATCGGTTGAATCGGAGTCCGGATGTGGGAGTTATCGTTGATTTAAAATCAACTATTTTTTCAGAAATTTTGTGACGGCGTGCCAGTTCCAGCGCAAATCTGAGAGTCTAGAGTCTCTAGATAGTGGTTTCAAACACATGAAATGATGCAGAATGATCATTCCATTTCTAAAAACAGGTTATGATAAATATTCTGAGTTATATTGACCGAGTTATGCTCATTTTAAATCTGGAGCAGCATTCGGAGCGGGTTCCCTTTGGAGACGTGCCCTCCCACCCCACTTTAGTAGGCACCTGCTTCACATTCATCAGTTTGATCATAGCAGCGTTCGGCTTGGGTTATTTGGAGACGTGCCCTCCCACCCCAAGCTATGTAGGCACTTGCTACTTCATCAACAATCAGCATCACAGTTATGGGTCAACTACACAAAATCATTTTCATCGAAGTCCATTTGCTAGGCCGCACACTGTTAGTCACACAGTTGGTCACAAGCATTACAGGGTATCTCTATCCTCGGATCTTCGTTTGTCATGGTTTTGGTTCATCCAAAAACCCACACTTCATCGAAGTCCATTTGCTAGGCCGCACACTGTCAATATCACAGTTGGTCACAAGCATTACAGGGTATCTCTATCCTCGGATCTTCGTTCATTACGGTTATGGGTTAACTACACAAAACCCTTCTCTTCAGTGGTTATTCATATTCAACAAAGGCTTCTCAGAAGGGAACTTCACGCAATGGGGACCATTGCTTCTTAAGGAGGGAGGAATGATCCGAATGGAAAATGACATCAACTCATGGTATTCATCTACCCATGTTATCCATCCACCCATGGAATTTACCCATGGTATTGTAAATGGCATCAACCCATGGTATTCATCCACCCATGATATTTATTCGCCCATGGTATTGTAAGTGACCCATGGTATGTATCCACCCATGGTATTCATCCACGCATGGGATTTACCCATGGTATTGTAAGTGGTATCTACTCATGGTATTGGCCTATGGTATCTACACATGGTATTGTAACTAAAAAAAGGCTATAAATAACAAGCCTCAATTTCTAAAAGGACAGATTTGTCCGCCACAATGTAGCTTCTACATTTATTCTCTATTTTAATAAAACAAGTTTCCTTGTGGTTTTATTTTCTTTGTGTTCTCTCTTTTTTTGTGGCATTCTAATTTCTGAGATCTTATCAGATCCATTTCAACTTTTTTAGATCTTGGGGCCTCCCTCCCAAGATCTGGATCATTAAGACATGCTCTTTGAGGCACCTCAGTCCTCCTTTTTGTTATAGCTTTGATGTTTTCCTCTTTTGGCCATCTTAAGGAATTCGTGATTGCTCCTTAGGTCCGCCAAAACTTTTTTTTGTTTCATGTATGGTTAGTATGCTAGCTTACAAGTATGATTCATGGTATTCCCTGCTTATTTAAAGCTTTCAAAACCCTATCTTGAAGCCTTTCTGTGGAATATTGATTGCTAGGTTAAGTCAAAGAGGTCTCGTTCGAACTTGCCCTTTGTCCATGATTAACAACTTGTTTAAGAGTTCCCGATAGCTTGAAATATGATTTTTAGGAGTTCCCTCTTCATAAATTGAGTTATTTTTTTATCTTATATGTTTTCCCAAAATCTGAAGGTGAATTTATAAAGTTAGAAGCTCTTATGCTCTGTATGTTTCACTGGAATGTTTATCTTGGATGTTTATCAGTTAAAGTATTGTTCATTGAGCTTAATGGTTTTCCCTACCTCATGAGTTGTAAATTTTAACTATATGTGTTTAAGACCTCTTAGTTTTTCTCAAACTTGTTGTTCACCACACCTCATACATCACCTTAAGGATCAATTAACCTTGCTAAATTGGCCTTGCAACACACTCTGTTTCATCATTTAGACACCCTTGACTTCATTTGACTCCATAGCCTAATGGCTTTGACAGAATCTCACTCCAGCTATTCCGCTTGACCATCTTACCCAACCAAAACAATCAACAAACCCTACACTTAATAACTAGCCTAAAATCAAAACCCTAGAGCAAAAAGTACACATCCTTTACACCCAATAGAGAGATCCCTCTTTGAGTCCAAGAAGACTAGGTCCTAGGACTCCAAAGACTGGTTCCACCTTACCCTGTCATTTGTTCTACCAATCTTCCAAATCACGGGACACTAACACCAGGTACGTCTCTCATGCAAATATCTCCATGAAAAGTTTTGCAAAAATAATGAAATATGAAACTTTTTTACTATTTAAAGAATTTTTTTATGAAATTATATTTTTGAAAATAAGTTGCTGGCCATTTTTCAATTTACTACTTTTTTTCACTTAAAAAAATAAAGTTGCGCTTTTTTTATTTGTGGTTATTCGGCACCGGTGCGTCGATTACTAACACAACACCGATGCGCCATAACTAAAATGCATCGGTGCAGTTAGCTATACATTAGCATCGATAACAATAAGTCCATTTTTAGACACCGGAAATACTTTCAAGTGTATACACTAAAATTTATTGTTGATTTTTCTCAAATGCAGGGAGAAAATATCATAATTGTATCGAATGGACAATTCTTCAAAATCCAGCTCATTCCATAATATTTCTGGAAGTCCATCGCGGATTTCTCCCTATCCATCTTGATACGTAATATTTACTTCATATTTTATTTATATTTTCATTATCTAATTGAATTTATGTTTTTTATACATGACAATCAACTTATTAAAATTTATAATGTATGCAAATTTGTAGGTTTATGCAGATTCATAATCGAGTCCAGATGAAAAAAATATTCAAACAACTCCAAAACGTCAGATGCTCTTATTAGGAGCAGCATGCCACAAGGTGCATTTGGTAGATGAAAATCAACAGCCGCTTCACCCTGCCAATTATAACAATATTGCATCTTCTTGCCACAATCTTGGGAAAATGATGGTAATAATAATTGTTTGGTATAATAATGTAATTATTTCAACGTCAAACCAATTAATCATGCATTATCGACGTGCTTACTAATTGATATCATAGATTTTGTACTAATCATGTTCAAATATATTATTTGAAATTATTAGGATTCTAGTGATGATGAGAGACCTACCTACCATCTTTCGTTGCACCCCAAAACAATGTCAAATTGAGGGAAGGATGAATTAAGAGAAAAAATCAGAGAGGAACGATACCAAGAATGGTTGAATCGACCACCTATTCAATTCTCACAACGTCCAGATTCACCAATTAGGAATGACTACAGTAATAGTAGTTCTTCACAAGCTAGCAATGGGGGAAATCAAATAGAGGTTGGTATGGATGATTACTTAAGGGATATGACTACCATGGAGAAAATGTTGTTAGATGCATTCGAGAACGATGATCAACTAGGGGATGATGCTCATATCGCTAACACCTTTTTCGAAAGCCTTAAATTTGCTTCCACCACCCCTCTCTTTGGACCTGGGGGTTAGTCAAAGTCTACCCAGTTGGGGTCAATGATGTTACTGTACAACTTGAAAGAAAAATTTGGCTTGTCGAATGCATGTTTCTCGGAAATTTTGAGGTAAGTTACCATAAAGTCCTCCCTTATATTTTGAGAAATATAATCACACAAAGAACATTACAAATGGTCAATTTTATGAATGCTAATAATTATATAGGAATTAATGTACATTTAATATTGTCTATGATCACCAAATACAGGTTATTCAAAGATAAGGTTCTTCCGAGTGATAATGTTTTGCTAGGTAGCTTCGAAGAGGCAAATAAATTGTTGAAATTGTTGGGTGTTGAGTACATATCATGTAATTCATGTCCAAATGATTGTATTCTATATAGAGGAGAATATGCAGAAAAAGATATATGTTTGAAATGTGGGTATGACAGGTATGATAAATAAAAAAAGAAGGGTAAATCACGTGGTCCTCCTTTTAAGATATTGAGGCACATGCCTATAATCCCAAGGATTCAAAGGCTCTTTTGTTACAAAGAATTAGCTATGTTGCAGGGATGGCATGCTTCACATAGAAGTGGGTTGGGAGTTATGCGAATCCCAACAGATTCAATAGCGACGAAGCATATAGAGGATACATGGCCCAAACAATTCAAGGATGAAGTATGAAGTCTATGACTCAGCATAACCATGGATGGCTTCAACCAATATTCCCTCCGGAACACCAACTATTATGTTTGGCCTGTAGTAGTGATCAATAACAATATCCCCCCATGGTTTTCCATGAAGAATGAACTTCTTATGTTGGCTCCCATAGTCCCTGGTAGAATACAAGTGACGAATATGGATGTCTACTTACAACCACTGGTAGATGAATTGAAGGAATTATGGGATGGGATAAATGTATACGTTGTATCAAGACCCATCACAACAAAGAGGATTTTTATGTTGTATGGAATATATGCTTACACGACACATGATTATCCAGGCTTAGGAGTTTGTTCTGGTAAATTACAGGTTTATTGATTTGTTTATATACATAACAATAACTTTTCACATATTAGTTATTTAATTCGTTGTAATTGTTCTGATATTCATGATATTCTTTAACGTGACATTCATATATATTGTATACAATAATCTCGCAAGTCTTGTAGCAAAAGGGTATTTTGGACGTAAATGTTGTGGACCTTCTCTGAAAGCTAGATGGTCTAATGACCTACGAAGGCCAGCGTATGAGTGCTCCAGGGTATTCCTCCCAGAAGAACACCCTTATAGAAGAGAAACATCTTCTTTCAATGGTAAATTAGAGAGAACCCAAAAGCCTCAAATAATGACACCAGCTGACTGGCTTAGAGCATATGAGGGAGAGAAGGAGAAGGAGTTCATAAAAATTTCTATTCAAATGGGGAGTCTATGTTTGATGATCTAGAATTATTCAACACCTATGTTGAGAAATTTCCCATTCGAATGAAAAGGAAATCTATCTTTTATAACGTCCCATATTGGGAGCATCTTAATATTACCCACTTATTAGATCCCATGCATATATTTAAAAATGTTTCATCTTCTTTATGGAGGCACATATCATCAAAACAAAGTGACACATTGGCTGTTAGAAAAGATCTTATTACTTCAAAAACTAAAAAGAAACATTTTCCAAGATGATTAGAAAGTACAGGATCAGAGGCAGGATTTGGTCCCTCTAATTCATGGTATTTCAACTCTAATTCATGGTATTTCAAAGAAGGTGATGTCCCATGGATTTAAAAAAAATGATCTTTCTTTGGCAAAGGAAGTTATAATGAGTGTGAGGGTGCCATCTTCATACGGATCTTCACTACCGCGCTGCTTCACCGTGGATGACCATTTTCGGGGTTGAAATCACATGACCATTTGAATCTTCTAAGAGTACGTATAATTTTAAAAGCATGATTTCATTATTTTTTATATTAATAAATTTTATCCCATGTAGGGATCATAAAACATAACTAATTTTTTATATTATTTCATGTTTTTATAACTTTGCAGTGTCATTATCCTTTGTTCGTGCATGGATGTGTGAAACATGAATTCCCCCAAGACCTAGGACATACTATATCTAAATTATCTGCATTTGTACGTTGGATCATGTCAAAGGAGATTCATGTGGCTAGCATTCCACAGTAGCATCAAGAGATAGTTTAGATTGTTTGTATGTTTGAGAAGGAACTGCCAACGAGTTTCATGGAATTTTAGGTTCATCTTCTAATCCACCTACTAGATGAGGTTGAATTATTTTAGGTGGTTTCTTGTCATTGGATTTTCTTCTTAGAGAAGTACATGAAGAAATCGAAAGGTTTTTTTAAACAAAAGGAAAAACCTGAGGGGTCTATGGCATAAGGGTACATATCATATGAGTCTTTCTATTATGCAAGTGAGTACATCAAGCAGATCGACAACATATTAGGTGTGATGATTTGGGACGATGAAAGAGATGAAGACAAAAGAGAAGGGGATCTGCTCCAAACAAATGGAAAAAGGCGCTTGATAAAGAGTAAGCGACTTATAATTTTTCAAATTTACACAAAGTAAATATTTATTTTGAACTTTGATATAATGTATATTTTAATCTCATATGTATTATATGTCAGTTTGATTTCATAAGCGAATGCAGAAATTGAAGCAATCAATAAATTCGTTCTTTACAATTCCGAAGCAACACAACTGTGGGTCGCATTGTACGAACAAAAGAGGATGAAATGGGATAGTGACAAGAAAGAATTCAAACAATTGAATGGTAGAAGTGTGCCTTATCTCGATCATTTAAAATAAAATATGCCAAAAATATGCCCCAACAGTTGGGTTGCTGACCAAGTCAGAGAGAAATACAGTACAACCAGTCATTACTCGCGTGCTGAAGAGGATGCGATAAACATAGGGATTGGGTACACCCACTCGGTAATAATCTATTTATGTACATTTTAAACTTAATAATGCACCTTTGAAATGTAATTACATCTATATTTCATATTTTAACATTTGGGTTATTATAAAACACATAACACTATAATTTTTAAAAAATTTTACAGGTGCATTTGTTCCCATCTATGTGGGCATATGGACACCATTTTCAAACAGAAAATACCGATGATGGACACATGAGAAAAGACTATGGAGTGGAAGTCGAGTTCGATCAATCTAGTAGATCTAACCACCATGATCAAAACCTAGTACGAGGGACGTAAGGTTATGTCAGAAAGATACATGAGATCATTGAAGTGGATTTCTCTTCTTTCCAATGTGTTATTTTTAGGTGCAAGTGGTGGGAAACCTTTGATTGGGATAATGTAAAGGAATATCACGATAGTAGGCTGATATG
Organism: Pinus albicaulis; assembly: GCA_034641835.2. NCBI lineage: Eukaryota > Viridiplantae > Streptophyta > Pinopsida > Pinales > Pinaceae > Pinus > Pinus albicaulis. Next base: position 4,526 of record JAXQQM020070762.1, on the reverse strand, counting down.
TATCAACTCTAGATAGATGTGGGATGAAGCTAAGGAGCCCTATGTTTTCCCCAAACACTGCAACCAAGTGTTTTTTACCCAGATTTGTTGGATAGGGATTGGTGGTTCGTATTGAGACATGACCCTAGATCAAAACATATTTTTGAGAACAATATTGTTATCATGTGAAGCGAGCTGGAAGATAATGAGGGTGATCATGAGAACCGAGAGTGATATGGTACATGTGTTATTTCATCATTTATACCTTTTAAGATGTGTTTTTATAAAGAAGAGAACTTAATTACCTTATAACTAAGATTTTTTTCTTTTGAAACATTATAATATGTATTTTGAATTAATTGGTCATTTGCATTGTGTTAATGTTAAAATCATTTCACTTGATAATTTGCAATTATGTTGATCTCGAAAACAATGGCATACTGTATAAAGTTCTTTTTTTTGTATGTAAGATCATAATAAAATAATGATAATTATAAAGTACATGAATTTATTTGCATTATTTTCTAAACTTTAATATGTTACAAACATTCATATTATTCTAGATTTATTATTTTACAATTATTTATATTCATACAAATTTACAATTTTACAATTATGGTAGTTTAACAATATTTATGGTATACATTTTACTTACGGTAGTTATGGCTCAAAATTGACAATTAATTTACAATTTACAAATTTACAAATTTTAATAAAATTGAATGATGACAATACATACAATTACAATTACAATTTTACAATTTTACAATATAATTACAATTACAATTTTAGAATTTCACATACAATTACAATCTTTTCATATTAATACAATAAAATTTCTACAAATATTTTACATACAATTAGAATTACAATTACAATTTTAGAATTTTACATACAATTACAATTACAATCATTTCACATTAATACAATTAAAATTTTACAAATATTTTACATACAATTATAATTAGAATTAGAATTACAATTACAATTTTACAATCACATACAATTATAATTAAAATTACAACTACAAATACAATTTTACAATCATGCTCAATTACAGTTAAAATTACAATTACAAATACAAATATAATTCCAATTTTAGAATTTTACATAGAATTACAATTTTACAATTTTACATATATACAATTACAATTACAATTACAATCATTTCACATTAATACAATTAAAATTTTACAAATATTTTACATACAATTACAATTACAATTAGAATTTTACAATTTCACATACAATTACAATTAAAATTACACTAATCATTTCACATTAATACAATTAAAGTTTTTACAAATATTACACATACAATTACAATTAAAAATTACAATTACAATTACAATCACATTTTTACAATTAAAATTACAATTACAATCATTTCACATTAATACAATTAAATTTTTACACATATATACAATTACAATTACAATTGCAATTACAATTTCACATCTATACATTTACAATTAAAAATACAATTAGATATACAATTACAATTTTACAATTTTACATACAATTAAAATTAAAATTAAAATTACAATCACGACATAATATTTCATAAATATCATGATTTAATAGTAAAAATAAACATCACGATCATGATAACCATCGTACAAACATCATATCGGACTAAAAAACACATTCAAATTTGCTAACATCATCTAATCATCGTGATGATCATGACCATCTAACAAAACACAAGCATTGTATAACATCATCACAACACAAACATCAAATATACATCTCATGTTGAATAATTTCTATCACATACACATCTATCTGCAAGCTGCACATTAAATGAACATATCTAACATGACCTAACAATATACACATCATGATGAACACCAACATGTAAATTAAGTACAACTGCAACATGAACATAAAATACATGGACCATATATATATATATATATATATATATATATATATATATATATATATATATATATATATAATGTAAAAAATATATGACTGTAATATAACTGCATATAAATGTCAAATATCAGCAGGTGTTACGTCAATAGTAGTACTAATCGAAGCCTCCTCAATCGATGGTGCAACCTCGACATGCTCAGATAGATGTCGATCATCACATGCTTGCTAATTCTGGAGATGCCTCATGCTGATCAGGATCAACTAACTTCTCATGATGACTCAATGCAGATGGTCCAACCTGCTGATCTGTGGATGGTGTGGTGGACTGCTCAGTCAATGGACCTGCCTCCTCAGATGGACCTGTGCCCTCCTCAGGATTAGGTGCCTACTCATGATCATGTGCTGGATGCTACAGGCTGCTCATCTCCAGTGCGAGGTGGAGGAGGTGGTGGAGTACTAGCTGAACAATGATCACTCCCATGATCATAATCATCAGATGATGCACTGCTCGACTGTTGACATACTTCATATCCACCATGCCTACGTCGAACGACCCTCCTCAACCACGCCACTAAGCTGGTAGCTCCAACGACATGCCGCACTAGGGACAACATATCACGTGGAATGTCTCCCCATGTCATTGTCATCTTATCATCAGCCTATATCTCTCTGATAGTGACTGACCTGACTCCCTCGTCCACTAGGAGTTGACAGAGTTGGTCGCTGAACTCCATCCTAAATGTAGTGTCAGGCATACACCTCACACCCGTTGGTACTTGCGCATGATCATGAGGACTAGGTCTATCACTAGCCCGATCCTCTATATTTGCCATCTCCTGATCGTCAGTAGGATCTACACCTAGATCAGTTTTTAGTGGTGGCATGTCATCGCCAACAAATGACCTAATATCTACATAATATATATAATTACACAACAATAATTAGACAATTTCATTAAACAATTTAGTAAAAACAAGTTAAAGAACGTGTTAGAATAAGTTTAAAGAAAACACTAATATTACCTCTCTCATCCAGTGGCTCATCAACTGTGAAGAGGATGTTGGTACACCCTCACCAATCCAAACCAGCATACGGACATGGTACCAAAATGAAGGAGTGATCATCAACATTGGATATCAACTCCAGTGCATCATGAGATATCCTTGCGGAAAAGTCATACTCGCCCCTCTTGGGCATCATCTGGCCCCACATCTCCATCCATACGTGCAACGTCGGCCTACGAGGCTACCGAAAAAAAGTAGGCCTCATCTCTAGAAACCTCTCAAAAAATAAACAAAATATCTCTAAAGCAAAAGGAAAGTTCACCCTCCCTTGTGCCTGAGAACAACATCTATCTAAAGTTGTACAAAACTGCCGCAAAAAAATAACAAACCACCTCACAAGTCATGGCACCTATAATAAAGAATTAACATAAAATAAAAGCGGGCAACTAATGCATTTCCCGTCACTGGTATGGTGTGAAATGGTCGAAAAGAGTAGTGAGAGGCACATCACCTCCTCTGCACCAAACAAAGCAATATGTAACTGACCACTGGAGACCTGAAAATCTGCAGGAGACAGTCTATCGGTGCTAATGTATCTCTGGGAGTACACCAACTGACTCCCTGTTGCATAGCCCACGGGGACCTCTGGGAACAAGGGAAAATTCCTACCCTCTCTTAGATAGGCTAGTAATAAAATACATGTCCTCCTCAGAGGGTGCATACCACTGGTTAGGACCAACCCGAAAAGCTTGTCGGTGGGTATTCCACCTGAAGATAAGCTGCTGCAATAACCCATTATGGCCCTTTAGGGATGTAGCCTCCTCGTAGAACTTGAGGAGACTTACCTCCCTTAGGAGGAACTAGGTGGTTGTCGTAATAGGATGAGGGTACATAAGTCTCTCCCTTGCTCGTGCCTCCAACAGGCGAGCCATGTTATACTGGTCCGCCATATGTTCTTGTTGTTCCCTCTTTTCTCTCCCTTGATGTTACTAAATGATTCACATATCAAATACAATTTTTTTATTAAATGAGACATATATATATATATATATATATATATATATATATATATATATATATATATAATTTGAAAAAAAAATAGTGAGTGCGCCAAAAAAATAGTCATGCACTGGTATCAACGTGTTTGTTTTTATCGTGCAACATCTACAGTGCCCTTGGAAATTTTTAGCGCACCGCACAACATGAAATGTACTTTCTCTTGCAGTGCGTTGAGGAAAATATCCATCTTGGGGTGAATAATTACGTCAACACACTACCAAAAATTACTCAATGGTCAACGGTGCAGTCGTTTAACTAATCGCACCATTGACTATGTAAAAGTTCGGGATGATGGTGCGATGACCAAACTAATCGCCCTTGGGAAAATAGTTTCGTCAGTGCACCATCCTCCTAACATTATTACACAATCAATGGTGTGGTGGTTTAACCGACCACACCGTTGACTATGTACCAGTATTGGGAGGGCGGTGCGCTGACCAAACTATGCGCCCCAGGGCATATAGTTTAGTCAGTGCACCACCCTCCTGACATCAGTATGTTGGGGTCCTATGTTTTGATAGATTGGCTTACCAAAAGACAAGGCAACACATAAACCTAACTTTAGAGCTCTAGGATCTAGCCCTCCTAGTCTTAGAGAGGGAT